>CAUYUJ010014232.1:98282-133282 GCA_963575745.1 Prorocentrum cordatum
CCTTTGTGGCGCGCGCAGCCTCGGATGGGCGCTTGTGGCGATTTGCCCCTGCGCGGCCCACCCGTTGCCCTTGGGTGGCGCAGCTCGCCCGTTAGCGGCGCAGGCGCGCCCCGGCATGGCCCGCCAGCTGCGCAATTCTCTGGCACAGCTCGCCTGACAGGGGCGCAAGCAAGCCCGAGATGTGGCCCACCAGCTTTTAAAATGCGGCATGAGTCGCCCGATAGTGGCGCTTGCAGGCCCCGGCGTGGCCCACCGGGTGCCCCATTGTGGCGCAGCTCGCCTGGCGGCGGCGCAGGCAGGCCCCGGTGCGGCCCACCAGCTGGCCAGAAGAAGCACAGGTCGCCTGGCGGCGGCGCATGCAGCCCCCAGCATGGCTCACCAGCGGCCCCATGGCGGCGCAAGTCGCCCGATCGTGGCGCCTGCAGGCCCTGGCGTGGCCAACCAGTTGCACAATCGTTGCGCGGCTCGTCTGTTAGTGGCGCAGGCGCGCCTCAGCATGGCCCGCCAGCTGCTCAATTCTCTGGCAAAGCTCGCCTGACAGGGGCGCAGGCAGGCCCGAGGCGTGGCCCACCAGCTGTCAAAATGCGGCAGGAGTCGCCCGATAGTGGCGCTTGCAGGCCCCGGCGTGGCCCACCAGTTGCCCCATTGTTGCGCAGCTCGCCTGGCGGTGGCGCAGGCAGGCCCCGGCGCGGCCCACCAGCTGCCCAAAAGAAGCACAGCTCGCCTGGCGGTGGCGCACGCAGGCCCCGGCATGGCCCACCAGCGGCCCCATGGCGGCGCAAGTCGCCCGATCGTGGGCGGTGCGCGTCGCCCCGCGCCGGGCGCGCA
This sequence comes from Prorocentrum cordatum, assembly GCA_963575745.1. NCBI lineage: Eukaryota > Dinophyceae > Prorocentrales > Prorocentraceae > Prorocentrum > Prorocentrum cordatum. The sequence goes on from CAUYUJ010014232.1 coordinate 99,111, forward strand.
GGTCCGGCCGCGTCGACTGGCCGGCCGCCTAAGCGCTTCGGGCAACGAGAACGGGCGCGCCAGCGCCAGCGCCGTCGCCGCGTCGCGGCGGTTTTCGCTTGTTGCCACGCGCGCTGCGCGAGGCGTCGCAAAGCCTTCTTCTATTTGAAATTACTTGTGGCCGCCGCAGGGCGCGACGGCGCCTGGCGACGTTGAGGCCGGCGAACTGGGTCAAAGGAGTCTTGGCTGGACCCAGTGGCACCTCGCTTCCGACGGGGGGCCTCTGCATTCTTCTCCGCGGCCCGCGCGCGCGGCGCCGCGACGAGCCTCGAGGCGCGCCCTCGCCGACTCGCGCGCGGCGGGTCAGCTCGAGCACGGCGCCGCGCTGGCACGTGAGAAGAATTGCGTTGAGGTGAAACGCGCGCGCGCCTTCGCGCAGGCGCGCGCGGATTCTCTTGTCGCGCGCAGGTGGCGTTGGCCGCCACTTTGCACGGCCGGCGCGCGCAGCTCGGCAGTACATGCGACGAGATCACCAGGCGCCCGCGAGTCGAGAAAGCGGCCGCGGGCGCATCCGATTCCAAGGAGCCGGCCGAGGGCAGTTGACGCAGTTGATGAATCTATGCTGACGGCTCACGCGCTTGCTGAAAGAGTGGCAAAAGGCCCGCACCACGACGTTTTTCAAGAAAGGCTGGGCGGACGGTTGCTCGAAGTGCAGGCCGAGCAGTCTGCTTCCGATCGGCTGCAAGGTTTGCGCCTCGTTGCTGCAGGCGCGTCAGGTGAGAGAAGGTGCAGAGGAACGTTTGTCGAACGCGCAATTCGGATTCCGATCTGGGCACTGCAGATCTTGCGGAGGCAGATAGAACCAGCGCGCTGCGAAGACATGGCAATTACATGTGTTGGTATGTGACAGGAAAAGAACACTCGACTCAATAGACCCGGCGGCAATGCTGCACGGGCTCTGCAGGTTTGGGCTTCCAGACCAGGTTCTCTCCATGGTCGGGGCGATCTGCTGCGACAGACGGTTTCGGGCCAACGATTGTGGAACAACGTCCACTCCGAGACCGCGAGCTGTAGGCATCTCCCAAGGGCGCCCGCTGTCGCTTGTCGTGTTTGTCACGATCGTGACCGTCATCATCGACGATGCGCGAGACGCACTTCCACAAACAGATCGAAGCGCAGCAAGCGTGGAACGATTGTTTGGAACTGTTGCACGAACGGGGAAGTCGCGCGGCATCGACCCCCACGCGCACAAGTTTCAGCTCCTGGGCATCCAGTCCGCCGCCGAGATTCAGCACTCCAACGGGTCTGTCATCGAGCCGCAAGCAGACATGGCGCAGCTGGGTGCGCTCACCTCTGACGACGGGCACCCAGTTCGGGAACTGACGAGGAGGATCGGGGATGCGCGCGCTGATCCCCGGGCGCCTTCGCAAGTGTGGAAGCATTCTTAGCTGAGCCGCGCGCGCAATATCCAAGTGTGCACCATTATTGTTCTCAGCAAATTAACTCGCGGCCCCAGCTAAACAGAAAATTTTGCTCTCAGGCAGAGCGGCCCGCGCGCCGGGGGGAAGCCCGTTCCACGCTGCAGCTTTTTGCCCGCGCGCCCTGATTCCGGCAGCCAACAGGTGCGTTATAAAAGTAGGGCGTCCGATGTCGGAATGGGCACCGCATGCGCCTTGCGTGGCCTTGTCTCAGGTCGGGGGCGCCTGAGTCCTTGAGCTTCTGATAGAGTCAGGCAGCGACTGGAAGTCATTCGTGCGCAATGCCAATTTGCAGAATACGATATAGCACCCCGCCATTCCTTCCTCCCCTCCCCCCGCCCTCCTGCCCTCCGCGCAATCAGTGTTTCAAGTTTGCGACAGTTGAGTGCCGCCTCGAACGAGGAAGCATTTGAAGTGCCCACTTCCATTGGAATTGAATGTCCTGCGCAGTCCCTGGTGTCTGACTGCAGTGTGTGTGTGTGTGTGTGTGTGTGCGCGTGTGTGTGTGTGTGTGTGTGTGTGTGTGCGCGTGTGTGTGTGTGCGTGTGTGTGTGTGTGCGTGTGTGCGTGCGTGCGTGCGTGCGTGCGTGCGTGCGTGCGTGGGTGCGTGCGTGGTTGTGTGTGTGTGCGTGTGTGTGTGTGTGAGTGAGTGAGTGTGAGTGAGTGTGCGTGTGTGTAAGTGTGTGTGTGTGTGTGTGTGTGCGTGTGTGTTTGCGTGTGTGTGTGTGTGTGTGTGTGTGCGTGCGTGTGCGCCGAAGGCACGTCGGCCGCGCGGTCGCATTGTTGCTCGCAGGTGAACGAGGTTGCCTGCAGGATGCCGGCGCGCCTCGGCGCGCCCGCGCGCAGCGCGACGCGCCGCGCGCGCAGGCCAGGCGGCAAGGGCAAGCGCAACGCGGGCGGCAGCGGCAAGGGCGACGGGCACCGTAGTCGCAGCCGCGGCAAGGGCAAGGGAAAGCGCGACAAAGGCGACGCAGCCAGGGGGTCAGGCAAGGGCGACTCCACCCAGGGCAGCGGCGACCGCAGGGTCAGGACGCCGCCCCTGGCGGCGGGAAGGCGCGCCGCATTCCGCATGGCGTGTGCGCGATGGGCTGGCGCCTGCGCCGCGCGCAGGGAATCGGGCGACGACGAGCGGCCGCCCGCGCGCGAGGGGGTGCGCAGATGCCTGGTGGCTCCCACGGGCACGCGCGCACGCGTTCGGAGGCCAGGCCCTCGCCCGTCGCCTGGCCTCACAATGCCGCGATTCTGCGCTGTCATGTGCTGTTCCGTGTTGTTCACTTCGCGTGGGTGTCGCCGCCAGCGCGCACGGCATCGCCTCGCTGCGGCGCGCGCGACAATTTTATGCGGGGCCGTTGCTATCGGAATCTTCATGCTATCTTGTCTGCCAGCGCCGCCGCGGGCCGCGGGCCGGCGCCGCCGCCGCCGCCCAAGCGGCGGAAGACGGCGCGCGAAGTGCCGCTGCGGCCGGCGCCGCCAGGGATTCGCGATTGCGCGGCGGGCGGGCGCGCGCGCGCGGGAGCGTCTCGGTCGGCACCGCGTCGCGGCAGGTGTGGACGGCGAGTGGTTGCAGAGCGCCGACGCCGCCCACCCCGCTGGCACCGGCAGGATCGACTGCTCGATCAGGGGGCGCGCGGGATGTTGTGCGCGCGAGGCTGCCATGGCTTGCTGCGCTGCTGCCATGTCGCCCGCGCCGCCACCTCCTGCGTTTTGCCGATCGCTCCAGTGATACGAGCCTGGGGCCGTCGGGGCGGCTGACCAGCCAATTGTTGTTTTTTCGCGCGAGGCGCAGCCAGGCAGCCTGTCCCCGGCGGCGGCGGGCCGGAGCTGGCGCCTGACTTGCGCGCCGCCGCCGCCATGTGGGCGCGCGCGAGGTCGCCCGGGCCCGTAGTGATTCAGCGCGAAGAGCGCGCGCAGCGCATCGAGGCGGGGGGGCGCGAGCTCACGCGCAACGGCGCGGTCTCTCGTTGGTTTCGCAGCTGCGACCCGGGCTTTTGCAAGGCGGCTGCCACGGTCAACGTCCCACTCCTTGAGAAGCCTGTGGCCGAAACTGCACGCGCGGACAGGGAGTGCGCCGAGGTCTTCCGCTCGGGCGCACCTCTCGTCGGCAGCCTGGCTCGCGCGGCGCGGGCATCGGCGAGCTAGTCGTGCAAGGGGCCGTCGCCGACTTTGAGAAACTTTTCAGCAGCGCGCTCGAGGGGAACCTCTGGGCTATGCGTTCCTTGCGGCAAGACCCGCGTGAAGACAGCCCCATGCAGAAGGCGCTCGGCGAAACCCATCCGGCTGGCTCGCCCTGTCGACCGTGCTCGACCGCACATCTCTCGGCGAGGCGATCATTTCGCCGCGTTCTGGCGCGGCCCAGCTCCGTGACGATGGGGAGCTAAAGGTCCGCCCTGTGGATGACCTTACTCGGTCGAAAGTCAACGCGACGTGCGCGTTGCCCGAGAGGGTCAAACATGACACCATCGACCATCTGCACGCTTTCTCCTCTTCATTCGCCCTTTCCTCCCTCCGCTCCTTCCGCTTGCGCCACCCCCGTGCCAACTTCGACGGGAGTTTCGCAGGCGCGCCTCCCGCTTTGCCGCAGAGGGGGCGACGCCGACACCGACCTTCATGATCCCCCTCTTCCTTTTCCTGGTTTCCCTGTTCTTCCTCCTCCCGTGTATCAGATGCCATTCTGGGTCAAGCACTTTGTTCCCCTTCCATTTTTCCAGGATGCGGAGTTTCGGGATTTTTTGACAAAACGGTTATTGAGCGACCGGCGATAAAGGATGTTGATCCGTTGGTAAATAATGATCGTCGCTCGACCCTCTGGTTGCCTCCGCTCTTTTCTACACTTCAGCCTGATCGTTTCTTTGGCGCCGCGCCAGCCGCGGCCGCGCAGCAACCCTCCGCCTTCGCCTCCTGCTCGACCACTTCCCCCTTGTCCCTCCTCGTCCTCTTTCGCCGCCTCGTTTTCCCTCATCCTCAGGCGTCGCTCCCTCCGGTGGGTGGTGCCGTCGCAGGATAGTCGCTGTGTGCCAGCGCTGCAGGTGTTGGTGCTGCTGGTCGTCGTCGTGATGTTCCTGGTCTCCGTCGTAGTGGCGCTGCTGCTGGCGGTGGTGGTGCTGGTGCTGGTGGTGTTGGTGATGGTGGTGTTGGTGGTGGCGGTGGTGGTGGCGGTGGTGCTGGTGATGGTGGTGTTGGTTGCATTGCGGTGGTGGTGCTGCTGGTCGTCATCGTGGTGCTGCTTGTCGCAGTCGTGGTGCTGGTCGCAATGGTGGCGCTGCTGGTCGCAATCGTGGTGTTGGCCGCTGTGGAATGCTGCTGGTCGCAGTCGTGGTGGTGTCACTGCAAATCGCAGTCGTGATGCTCCTGATCGCTGTCGTGTTGGTGATGCTGCTGGTCGACGTCCTGGTGGTGCCTATAGCTGTCATGGCGGGGGTGTTGGTCGTAGTTTTGGTGGTGCTGTTGATGCACGCTGCCGTGGCGCTCTCGCACTCGTGGTGGTGATTAGTGCTGCTGGTCGCAGTCGTGGTGGTGGTGCTGTTGGTGGCGCAGCTGGTCGCAGTCATGGTGGTTATGCTGCCGATTGCATTCTTGGTTCTCCGTGTCGCTGTCGTATTGGTGGTGCTGCTGGTCGCCTCGCCCCCCTTTCCGCCCCTTCGTCATCCTCCAGCGTCGCGCCTTCCGCCTCTTCGTTGACTGGCGCTCTTCCGCCTGGTCTCTCCTCCTCGTCGCCCTCCTTCGCCGCCGTCGCCTCCTCTTTCTCTTCCTCCTCCTTTTTCTCCTCCTCCTCCGCCTCTTCCTCCTCCTTCTCCTCCCCCTCCTCTTCCTCCTCCTCCTCTTCCTTTTCGTCCTCCTCTTCCTCCTCCTCCTCATCTTCCTCCTCCTCCCTATCCTCCTCCTCTGGCGTCTTGCAATGTGGTGCGGCATAGCGTGTATCGTAGAGGAGTCGGGCCTCGCCTGGATTAGTTTGGACTTGGAGGGCATAGCACGATGCGGCGTGCTTCTTATTGCTTAGTCCACGCGGTCGCGCTGAGCCTAGTCAAGCGTAGCCAGCAAAGTTCATACGATCAAAGCTGAGATGTGGCGTGTCTGGTTTGCTTGGCTTCGCGTGGAGCGCCGCGCCTTGATTCAGCATCGCCGTGTGTATATTTGCCTATGTAGTACCGCATAGACCACCCTTCGGGTGATAAGGAGGTGAGGGGGGGGGAGGGACCACCGTCGCACTCGATCGATCTCACTATCGATCTCACTATCGATCTCATTATCGATCTCATTCGATCGATCTCACAATCGATCTGGCTATCGATCTCACAATCAATCTCACTATAGATCTCACAATCGATCTCACATTCGGTCTCACTATCGACCTCACTATCGATATCACAATCGGTCTCACAATCGATCTCACATTCGGTCTCACTAACAATCTCACTATCGATATCACTATCGGTCTCATTCGATCGATCTCACAATCGATCTCACTATCGATCTCACAACCGATCCCACATTCGGTCTCACTATCGATCTCACTATCGATATCACAACCGATCTCACAATCGATCTCACAGTCGATCCGACTATCGATCTCACTATCGAACTCACTATCGAAGTCATTATCGATCTCTCGTTCGGTCTCACTATCGATATCACAATCATACTCACAATCGATCTCACATTCGGTCTCACTATCGATCTCACTATCGATATCACAATCGGTCTCACTATCGATCTCACAGTCGGTCTCACTATCGATCTCACTATCGACATCTTAAACGATCTCACAATCCATCTCACATTCGGTCCCACTATCGATCTCACTACCGAACTCACCATCATCATCATCATCATCATCATCATCATCATCATCATCATCATCATCATCATCATCATCATCATCATCATCATCATCATCATCATCATCATCATCATCATCATCATCATCATCATCATCGGGACACCGACGGGACACCGGGGACACCGGCGGGACACCGGCGGGACACCGCGGGGCCCCCGGCCGCCCGGAAGGGAGTCATTTGGTCCGGCCGCGCCTCAGCCACACGGGACACCAGCGGACACCGGCGGGACACCGCGGGCCCCGGCCGCCCGGAAGGGAGACATTTGGTCCGGCCGCGCCTCAGCCACAGGAGACTTTCTCTCGCCCGCCCACGCAGCTTCGCCTCGCCCGCACGGCACGCACGAACACGAAACCGAAATCGATTTCCCGGTAGGGGGGCTCTCCGTTCCACTTCGATCTCACCCCCTCACCTCCGATCTAGTCCAACGACAGGGCTGCTGTTGTGGTGTGGCCACTGCCGAGTTGACAAATTCAGACCTTCGGATGTGTGTTTGTGTGTGCGCATCTATGCATATATGTACATACATATATATATATATACGTATGGATACTCACGCGGCAACGTCGGTATATCTATATATATATACATATATATATATACACATGTATATATATATATATATATATATATACATATAGGTGAGGGGGTGAGATCGAAGTGGAACGGAGAGCCCCCCTACCGGGAAATCGATTTCAGTTTCGTGTTCGTGCGTGCCGTGCGGGCGAGGCGAAGCTGCGTGGGCGGGCGAGAGAAAGTCTCCTGTGGCTGAGGCGCGACCGGACCAAATGTCTCCCTTCCGGGCGGCCGGGGGCCCGCGGTGTCCCGCCGGTGTCCCGCTGGTGTCCCGTGTGGCTGAGGCGCGGCCGGACAAAATGACTCCCTTCCGGGCGGCCGGGGGACCGCGGTGTCCCGCCCGTGTCCCGTCGGTGCCCCGTCGGTGTCCCGATGATGATGATGTTGATGATGATGATGGTGCTGATGATGATGATGATGATGATGATGATGATGATGATGATGATGATGATGATGGTGTTGATGGTGTCCCGATGATGCTGTTGATGGTGATGCGGATCGATTGTGAGATCGATAGTGAGGTCGAATGTGAGATCGATAGTGAGATCGATAGTGATATCGGTTGTGAGATCGAACGTGAAACCGAATGTCAGATCGATTGTGAGATCGGTTGTGATATCGATAGTGAGATCGATAGTGGTATCGGTAGTGAGATCGATTGTGAGACAGAATGGGAGATCGTTTGTGATATCGATGGTGATATCGATAGTGAGACAAATAGTGAGACCGAATGTGAGATCGATTGTGGGATCTATTGTGAGATCGATTGTGAGATCGATAGTCAGATCGATTGTGAGATCGATCGATTGAGATCGATAATGAGATCGATAGTGAGTTCGATAGTGAGATCGATGATGAGACCGAATGTGAGATCCATTGTGAGATCGGTTGTGATATCGATAATGAGATCGATAGTGAGGCCGAATGTGAGATCGATAATGATATCGAAAGTGCGTTCGATAGTGACATCGATAGTGATACCGAATGCGAGATCGATTGTGAGATCGATTGTGATACCGATAGTGAGATCGATAGTGAGACCGAATGTGAGATCGATAATGAGATCGATAGTGAGTTTGATAGTGAGATCGATAGTCAGATCGAATGTGAGATCGATTGTGAGATTGTGGTATCGATTGTGAGATCAATAGCGAGACCGAATGTGAGATCGATTGTGAGATCGATAGTGACATCGATAGTCCGACCGATTGTGAGATCCATCGGTTGAGATCGATTGTGAGATCGGTAGTGAGTTCGATAGTGAGATCGATCGAGTGCGACGTTGGTCCCTCCCCCCCCTCACCTCGTGATCACCCGAAGGGTGGTCGTATAGGTGTATATATATATACGTATATATACATACACACCCCCATGCCCGCAGCAGTCTAGAGTCATGTGGGGTAGTTGGCGGGAGAAAAGCAGGTCGGTCACAACCGGGCAACTCGACCAGACCAACGTGAGCATGCGACCGCCCATGGTGCGTAGCATTTGGAGGCCGCCCGTGCTACATCGACAGGGTCATAATTTGGCGTTCTGTCGCAGGGGCGTGAGATGACCGATCTGCGGTAGTTGCCCCCGATGCGACATGAACACCGACGCCGTTCGTAGCCTCCCTTTCAGGGGCAGCGCACCTTCTTGCAGTGGCACGTGTCAGGGCAGAGCACTGTTGTGTTGTAGGCCTGAGAGAGCAGATGTCCTCTCAGTGGGAACCGCTGTTGCGAGCACGGGCGACACGCTTCCACCTGAAATATGCCATCGGGCCATTGGTCGTGTTAGCGAAAAATCAAGGATAGTTGGCCATCAACGGGTTTCCATCGTTAGTTGTGTCCGTGAGTTGAGATGAACCCGTCGCGTGAAACGAGTGCAAGCGTGTGGGGAATCAGGTTCTTGAGAGCTGAGGCTTGCTCTGCCGCTGCCCCAGTCGTAACACATTGTTGCCGTAAGGCCAAGTACCCAAGTACGGTTTGGCAAGAGTGTGGCTTCGTGGACCGTTCTACTTTTTCAGCATCGGGCGAGGCTCGGATTTCTTGTAACCGAGTTCGACATGGCAGCGATGGTCGCTGTGTTTTTCCCAACCATCCTGTGGTGTAGTGTCCTCGTTTTGAACAGACAACGCCCCGCGTCTCACCTCACCTCACCTCCCGCGCTCCTCCCCCTCCTCCCTCCTCCTCCCTCCTCCTCCCCCTCCCTCCTCCTTGCGTTTCACCTACCCAGTACAGCGATTCGTTGCCCCATAGGGAGCTCCACCGAAGGCCCCAGTGGCAGGGTCGCATGCAGTTCCGCCTCCATTCCAGCACACCCCTCACACGTTTCGTTGCCCCATAGGGTGCTCCACCCAAGGCCCCAGAGGCAGGGTCCGCTTGCAGTTCCACCTCCATTCCGGCGCACCCCTCACACGGTCCGCGGCCCCATCGAGTGCTCCGCCGAAGGCCCCAGTGGCAGGGTCCGCATGCAGTTCCACCCCCCCATTTTGGCGCACCCCTCACACGGTCCGTGGCCCCAGAGGGAGCTCTATCGAAGGCCCCAGTGGCAGGGTCCGCATGCAGTTCAATCCCCACGTCGGCGCGCCCCTCACATTTTTCGTGGCCCGATAGGGAGCTCCGCCGAATTCCCCCGTGGCAGGGTCCGCATGCAGTTCCACCTCCATTCCGGCGCACCCCTCACACGTTTCGTGGCCCCATGGGGTGCTCCACCCAAGGCCCCAGTGGCAGGGTCCGCATGCAGTTCCACCCCCACGTCGGCGCACCCCTCACACGTTTCGTGGCCCCATAGGGTGCTGCAAGGCCCTTGTGGCAGGGTCCGCATGCAGTTCCACCTCCAGTTCGGCACACCCCTCGCACATTTCGTGGCCCCATAGGGTGCTCTGCCGAAGGCCTCCGTGGCAGGGTCCGTGTGCAGTTCCATCTCCATTCCGGCGCACCCCTCACACGTTTCGTGCCTCCACAGGGTACTCCGCCGAAGGGCCCCGTGGCAGGGTTCGCATGCAGTTCCACCCATTTTGGCGCACCCCTCACCCGTTTCGTGGCCCCATAGGGTGCTCCGCCGAATTCCCCCGTGGCAGGGTCCGCATGCAGTTCCACCCCCCAATTCGGCGCACCCCCTGCACGTTCCGCGGCCCCATAGAGCGCTCCGCCGAAGGCCTCAGTGGCAGGGTCCGCATGCAGTTCCACCTCCAGTTCGGCACCCCTTACACGTTTCGTGACCCCGGAAGGTGCTCCACCGAAGGCCCGATTGGCAGATGCAGTTCCACCTCCATTTCGGCGCACCCCTCACACGTTCTGTGGCCCCATAGAGTGTTCCACCCAGGGCCCCACTGGCAGGGTCCGCATGCAGTTCCACCCTTCATTTCGGCGCACCCCTTCCACGTTTCCTGGCCCCCAGAGGCCCTAGTGGCAGCGCCCGCACGTGGTTCCACCCTGTATTCGCATTTCGGCGCACCCCTTACACGTTTCGTGGCCTCAGATGGGGCTGCACCGACGGCTCCGGTGGCAGCGTCCGCATGGCGTACCCGTGCCAATTTTGGCACACTGGCCCAGAGAGAGGTTCACCGAGGACGATACCCACAGCTGCGTTACACACAGCTGCACATGGTTGGGTCCTTCGTCAGGATAATTTCCAGGACGTGCCTTGCAATATTCATTCGGCAAGGCGCCAGCAGTGGGGATCCAATGGGGGGGTGGCTGCTTAACCCACGAGGTCCTTGACATAGGCACCCGCTGGGCAAATGCAGGGAAGTTGGAAACAGTGGCTGGTGCCAGCCCTTCCAATCCGTCCAGCCCTGGCCAGTTCCCCTCGAGCGTTAATCCCAACCATCCTGTGGTGTTGGGCCCTCGTTTTGAAGAAACAGCGCCCCGCTTTCCTCCTCCCGCCGCCCCCTCCTCCCTCTCTCCTCCCGTCACCCCCTTTACTTTGGCACACCCCTCACACGCTTCGTGGCCCCATAGGGAGCTAGGGAGCTGCACCGAAGGCCCCAGTGGCAGGGTCCGCATGCGGTTAGGGAGCTCTGCCGAAGGGCCCGGTGGCAGGGTCCGCATGCGGTGCCCCGCCCATTTCGGCACACCCATCATGGTTCGTGGCCCCATAGGGAGCTCCACCGAAGGCCCCGGTGGCAGGGTCCGCATGCGGTGCTCCGCCCATTTCGGCAGACCCCTCACACGTTTCGAGGCCCCCCTTGGGAGCTCCACCGAAGGCCCCGGTGGCAAGGTCCGCATGCGGTTCCCCGCCCATTTCGGCACACCCCTCACACGTTTCGAGGCCCCCCTGGGGAGCTCCACCGAAGGCCCCAGTGGCAGGGTCCGCATGCGGTTCCCCACCCATTTCGGCACACCCCTCACTCCACGTTTCGAGGCCCCCTGGGAAGCTCCACCGAAGGCCCCGGTGGCAGGGTCCGCATGCGGTGCTCCGCCCATTTCGGCAGACCCCTCACACGTTTCGAGGCCCCCCTAGGGAGCTCCACCGAAGGCCCCGGTGGCAGGGTCCGCATGCGGTTCCCCGCCCATTTCGGCACACCCCTCACATGTTTCGAGGCCCCCCTGGGGAGCTCCACCGAAGGCCCCAGTGGCAGGGTCCGCATGCGGTTCCCCACCCATTTCGGCACACCCCTCACACGTTTCGAGGCCCCCTGGGGAGCTCCACCGAAGGCCCCGGTGGCAGGGTCCGCATGCGGTTCCCCGCCCATTTCGGCACACCCCTCACACGCTTCGAGGCCCCCTAGGGAGGCCCGTCGAACGATGGACCCAGAACGCGGTATCCACAATTGCTTATGGCTGGGTCCATCGTCAGAGCTCGTTTCAGCCCCTGCCAGTTGTTCCAGCCCTACCCACTTTCACTTGCACGGAGTTTGCAGCATCCACTTGTTCTACCTTTACTGTGTCTGTCAATACAGTAGGTCACTGTGGCTCGTGTTATCGTTGTTGCGATACGGAATTCACATGGCGCAGCAGTTGGACTTCGAGAGTTGCTCGTTCTTGCATTGCGTGTAACATGTGTGTATGTGCGTAAACATTGTAACTCTTTATTTCGACAAGCATGTATACAAGTATGAGTGCATATGTGTATATTATAGGTGCGTCTAAGTATTAGACGCACACCTAAGGAGTGGTGTGTGTATGGTTTATATGTGCATATAAATATATATAGTGAAAGAGAGAGAGAGAGAGAGAGAGAGAGAGAGAGAGAGAGAGAGAGAGAGAGAGCGATATGGAGAGACGTAGAACGGGCTAGTGTGCAGCAAGACCACGAAAGAGAAGATGGTGCTGACCGATGGCAGCGACAACGATCCCAGTAACAGTCTATCCGACGAGGGCGCCACAGAAGGGAATCTCGTGAAGTCCGCGTGGGCGCTGGCGCTCCAGCGCCTCCGAAGTTGTCGACCCAATGCCACGTGCGCGTCGGTAGTACGGGGTAGTGATGCTGCACTTGGCCCACAGAGAGGAGGGGGAAGTGAACGTGCACCACCTCAGATTCGATGCACCTGTCGCCCGCAGCCGTTCGAGGTACCGCGAGCACCCTGCACATAGTGTAATACCTTTGCCGCAGGGTGTTGTTGCGTGTGCTTTCGGGGGGGCCACATGACTGTCCCCGACGTGACTGCCCAGCTTGTCCCAAATTGACTTCCTTTCCATACTCGTCTGGCCGTGGTCAAAGCGTGGTCCACCCCACTTGCTTAGAATGCCGTTGCATGCAGTGTTCTGTGGGTCTCGGTGATGCATCCTCTCAGGGTGCCAGGTTTGTAGACCCCTTTCTTGCTTCGTCCTCACCGCCTGCTCCTTGTTTCCCTCCTGCTTGTAGTTTGTCTCCAATGTGTGTCCCCTCGTTCTGGGACTGCGTGATCGAGAGTTGTGTTTTTCTTATTTCTTCTGCCGCGTTCCTTCATCCTGTACACCTCGGAGCCCCAACTTTGAGGCCCGATTCGGTAACCGCCCAAGCGGAGGAGAGAGGTCGGAGGGAGGGAGGGAGTAGGAGGGAGGATGGAAGAGGAATGGAGAGAGGAGGGGGCCGAGGGCGGGAGGGAGGTAGGAACGGAGAGGAGAGACGACGGGCAAGAGAATTATGATTTGTCGGAACGGGGGGAGGAGGGATGTCGAGGAGGAGTTATATGGATGATGGTGGTGGTGGTGATGAAGATGAATGATGGGGAGGCGCCGGATGATGACGAAGATGATGACGGTGATGGTGATGGTGATGGTGATGGGGATGATGATGATGATGATGATGATGATGATGCTGATGATGATGATGATGATGATGATGCTGATGATGATGATGATGATGATGCTGATAATGATGATGATGGTGATGATGATGATGGTGGTGGTGGTGAAGCCGCTAATGATGATAATGATAATGATGATGCTGATGATGATAATGATGATGATGATGATGATGTTGATGCTGATAATGATGATGAGGAGGAGGATGAGGATGAGGAGGAGGATGAGGATGAGGATGAGGATGAGGATGCTGATGAGGATGAGGAAGAAAATGATGATGAGGATGCTGATGATGATCATGACGATGATGCTGACGACGACGATGATGCTAGATTAGAACGATGATGATGATGATGATGATGATGATGATGATGATGATGATGATGATGATGATGATGACTAGCACGATGATGATTCTGACGATGGGCGGTGATGGTGATGATGCTGATGATGATGATGCTGCTTATGATCAAGATTGTGATGATGATGAGGATGATGCTGATGATGATGATTATGATGATGAATTTTGTCATGATGATGCTGGCGGTGACGATGCTGATGATGATGCAGATGATGATGACGATGCTGATGATGCTGATGAAGATGATGCTGATGATGACGATGATGATGCTGACGATGATAATCGGGGTGATGATGATGCTGATGAGGATGATGATGATGATGCTGATGGTGGTGGTGGTGATGATGATGATGGTGATGATGATGATGATGCTGCTGATGAGGATGATGATGATGATGATGATGATGATGATGATGATGATGATGATGATGATGATGATGATGATGATGATGATGCTGATGGTTGTGGTGGAGGAGGAGGAGGAAAAGGCAAATGAGGCGGAGGATCATGAGGAGGATGGGGAATGAGCAGGAACGAGGAGTGGTGCTGATGATGATGATAATGAGGAGGAGGAGGAGGAGGAGGAGGAGGAGGAGAAGGTTGAGGAGAAGGAGGAGGAGGAGGACGAGGAGGAGAGGAGAAGGAGGAAGGGAGGAGAGGAGGAAGGAGGAGAGAGGAGGAGGAGGAGAGGAGGAGGAGGAGGAGGAGGAGGAAGGAGGAGGAGGAGGAGGAGGAGGAGGAGGAGGGAGGAGGAGGAGGAGGAGGAGGAGGAGGAGGAGGAGGAGGAGGAGGAGGAGGAGGAGGAGGAGGAGGAGGAGGAGGAGGAGGAGGAGGAGGAGGAGGAGGAGGAGGAGGAGGAGGAGGAGGAGGAGGAGGAGAGGAGGAGGAGGAGGAGGAAGTAGTTTGTGAGAATCAGGAGAAGGAGGAGGAGGATGGTGGGCTGGGAGGATGAGGGGAAGAAGAAGGAGAAGAATGAGGGCGATCATAACCAGGGGGAAGGCGAGGGCCCCGAGAGAGCAGGGCGGGACCCCTTTCCTCCTCCTCCTCCTTGCCTGCTGTCCTCCCCTGCTCCCTCCGAGAGCCCCTGCTTGCGTGAGGCCCAGATTTCTCTTCGGTTCTCGCCACGCCCCCCCCGTCCATGCGACGTCCATGCGAGCTATGTTCCCCGAGTCTCGAGAAGAACTGCCTTTTTTCCAGGACGCGCCCAGCCGTGGCGACGAGGTCGGCCATCTGGCGGCCCGGGTTCTGTCGAGGGTTCGGTCCCTGCTCCTGTGATCCTCTCCCCGGGGCCCGCTTCTTTTTTCCCAGACCGCTTTTTCGATGGGGCCCGAGATTGCTGACGAAGGCCCAAGACCGCCAACACCCGTCAGTCGGATGCGACCTCTCGCCCCCAGTCCCCGAGCCGCCCCGCCCACCACAACAAGCTAGAAGGGCCCACAGGCCCAGCAGGAGCTCAAGTCAAGCAACACGACATGTATGCAAAACCATGGCGCGGGCATACTTTGAGGCTCTGCATGTGTGCATGCCTGTGGTGCGTGCTCTGACGCGGCCCCTCAACGTCGCATCAGTTTCCCTATCAGTGTAATGCTCGTCATCAGCCCGGGGCCTCCTGGAGCCTCCTGGGGTTTCCTGGGACTGGTGGCTGGGGTCTTTTAGGGTTACCTGGAGTCTCCTCCCCGTCCGCCTCGTCCTCCTCATCCGTATTCGTCTTCGTCGCACTCCTCCTCATCCACCTCCTCCTGTCTTCTCCTCAGTAGTATGACTGTTCCTCCACTTCCTTTTCCAGCTCCTACTCCTCATCCTCATCCACAAGACTCATATCACCCTTCTCCTTCCCTATCACCCTCCCCTCCTCCTCGTTCCCCTCCTCCTCCATCCCCCTTCGGTCTCCACCCCGTCATGCTCTCCTCCCTCGCTCGCGCTTTTCCTCCTCCCTCCTCCTCCTTCCTCCTCCTCCTTGCTCCTCCTCCTCCTCCTTTCTCCTCCTCCTCCTCCTCCTCCTTGATCCTCCTTCCTCCTCCTCCTCCTCCTCCTCCTCCTCCTCCTCCTCCTCCTCCTCCCTTCTCCTTCCTCCTCCTCCTCCTTCCCGTGCCAAGCCTCCCCCTGCTTCTCCCTCGGCGTACCCCCCGGGGCGAGGGCCGTCCGCCCGGGGGCCAGGTCCGCCCGGGGGCCGAGGCCGCTCGGGCGCCGGGCCCGTGCTCTCTGCCCCTGGGGCCGTCGCGGGGGGCTCGCCGAGAGAGCTCCGTGGGGAAAACACACACAAACACACAACAAACACACACTGTTGGAAAAAGCACACAACACACACACACACGCCAAGCAACGTGTGCTGTGATGTGCTGTGATGTGATGTGTGTGCTGTGATGCGCTGTGTTGTGCTGTGTTGTGCTGTGATGTGCTGCCACACACGCACACACGCGGCCTCGCTGCGCTGTGCTGCGCTGTGATGTGTAGCGGTGCGGCATCTGGAGCCATCGGCTCCGTGCCTGGAGCACTTGCCGCGGCCCCCGAGGTGTCGCTCCCGTCGTCCTCCGTCGCGGTCGTGTCATCCGCCGTTCTCCTGAACCCTGCCGCCATGGAGCCCGGTGTCCGTGGCGTGGCAACCCTCCCGGTCAAGCAGCACGCGCTGCTGCTACGGCTCTGCCAGGTGTTTACTGCGCGCGCCCGTGTGGACCCCTCCCTCGCGGCAGCGTGGCTTCGTGACTCCCTAAGCCTCCTCCAGAGGCTGCTGTCTGATCGCGTGCGCCTTAGCATCCTTAGCCTGCGTCACGCTGCCTCTCTCCCCTCCTTCCCCCTCCCGCCTGCTTCCTGGTACTCGATGTCTTTTTCTGTAGGCGTTCGTGCGCCCAGCCAGTGCCGTCGCCCATCGTTTGGCTGAGCCCGTGCAGCTTCCATGTCGGCATTGTGGAAGAAACAGTCCCGCGCACGCCTGCCCACACGCACGCACCTGTCGCTGGCTGTGATGCGCTGCGCGGTGCGGCGTGGCGCCGTGGTCCTCCCCTCTCCCTTTCTTCTCTCTCCCCTTGACCTCCCTCTTCCTCCCCCTCTGCCTCCCTCCATGGCTGCCTGGATTGGGCAGTACAGTTTTGGCGTACCCCTGCTGACGTCTCGCCGCGAGCGGGCGTTACGACGACGCCGGTGTCTCCCGTCGCGTCGCCAGGGCCGGCTGGCGTTACGACGGATTCGTTTTTTGTGCGGCATCGGCGGAGCGTGCAGCATTGCGCTGCTGCCACCGCGTGCCCCACTGCCCCCTCCTGCCCTCTCCTCTTCCCTCCTCCTCTTCCTCTTTCCGTGGCTGCCCGAATTGGGTAGTGAAGTTTTGGCGTATCTCGGCCGGGACCCCGCACGGGAACACAGGTCCGAGGTTAATGATACGTTTTACTGCGAATTCGTATCCATGGGTGCCTCCTGGTGCAGCGATGGCTTGGCTGCGCACACACACGCACACACACATGGGTGGCTCAAACACGCGCTCTCACCCACCCGCGTTCCCACATGCTCCCGTGAGCCTTGTGCAGAGTCGCGCGGTGCAGGTGCGCCCCATCACGCCACCCGGAACCGACTGACAGCTTTCCACGCCGAGACAGCGCGCACACAGCACGGGTTGCATGCAGTGCCGGCTGCAGCTCCGTGGTTGTCTTGCGTCGCGTGTGTTTGTGCGTAGGTTGGCTCCACCAGTGCGGGGAAGGGGCCGGTCCTGGCGGTTGGGTGCTTTCAAGAGCGGCGTGCGGGGTGCGTATTTTGGTGTTGGGTGGCTGCACAGCGGACCGTGCCCCACCCACGTACTTCCCCCTCACCCACCGCCGCCTGCATCGTTTGCCTTGGCGCGCGGTTTGGGTTGAGACTGTGTGAAGATACGGCGTCCCGCATTAGGCTTGGGAACGAACGAACACACACACACGCACGCACGCACGCACGCACGCACGCACACACACAGACACACACACACACACACCATACACACCACACACACCACACACACACCACACACACACCACACACATACGCACACACACACACACACGTCTGTGCTTTTGTTCCCACGGTGTGTGTTTTTGTTCCCACAGTGTGTGTGTTTCCCACAGTGTGTGTGTGTGTGTTCTCCCACAGACGGTGTGTTTTTTCCACACTGTGTGTGTGCATGTTTTGTTGTGTGTGTGTGTGTGTTCTCCCAAAGCTGTGGCAAGCACGTCGTTCGACGCCTCCATCCTTCGAGGAGGTCTCCGGCACAGCTTGGCAAGCTTTCGGGGCATCTAAATTTTTCTGAGGACGCATGCAGCGAGAGCTGCACATTTGGCAGACGAGCTCATACTATGAAAATACGTCGGATTCGCAAGCTCACTGGACATATCCATTTTCTGATGTCTGCAGCGATAGCTTCATTCCTGATGAACGACGTCGGAACGAACATGTTTCGCCGTCCCATGGTTTGCGAGGATGTCCCAGGCGGGAGCGTCATTGTTGATGGAATGGTAGATCCGCGAGCGATCTCAACATGTACCTCTTCTGAAGGGTGCCTGAGGCGAAAGCCTCATTTGTTAGAACCGGCGTCGCAAAACAACTCGGCATCCCCATTTCGACTACACGTAAAAGTGACCTTTCGCAGGAGTGACTTTTGGTGCGGGCCCAAAACGCTCCCCCGATCGCTGAGCGCGAAGCGGCAGCAGCGGCTTGCGCGCCCAGCTTCGGCCACCCCGCGTCCCCCGTGAAGCCGCGCACCAAAGGTCACTCTTACCCAGGGTCACTCTTACGTGTAGCCGACCAGTTTGCCAGGATGTCGCAGGCGAAACGCTTCCCCCCCCCCACACCGTGTTTGATATCCGACGCCCCCATCGCGGAAAGCGCGCCAGTGGATGGCCCTGAGTACACAAAAGGGGGGGGTGCTCGCAGAACCCCCCCCCCTCCCCCCCTTTGCGCCGAACAGGGGGCTGGGGCAGTGAGTCGTGAGTGGTGAGTAGTGAGTAGTGGGTACTGGGTAGTGGTAGTAGCGAGTAGCGCGTAGAGATTAGTGCGTAGTGGGTAGTGAGTAGTGGGAAGGAAGTAGTGAGTGAGGAATTGTGAGTAGTGAGTAGGGGGGAGTGAGTAGTGTGTAGTGAGTAGTGCATAGTGAGTAGTAAGCAGGGAGTAGGGATGAGGGAGTAGACAGTAGCGACTAGCGAGGAGTGAGTAGTGAGTAGTGGGTAGTGAGTAGTTAGTAGTGCGCAGTGAGCGGGAGAGTAATGAGTGGTGACTAGCGAGTAGCGAGTAGTGAGTAGCGAGTAGGGAGTAGCGAGTAGTGAGTAGTGAGTAGCGAGCAGGGCGTTGTGAGCATTGAGTAGTGAGGAGGGAGTAGTCAGGAGTCACTAGTGAGTAGCGAGTAGGCGTAGTGCGTAGCGAGTAGGGAGTAGCGAGTAGTGAGTAGTGAGTTGTTAGTAGCGAGTGGGGAGTAGTTGGTAGTGAGTAGTTAGTTTGGAGTAGTGAGTAGGGAGTATGTAGTAGTGAGTAGTGAGTAGTGGGAGCGTAGTGCGTGGTGAGTAGTGGGTATTCAATAGTGCGTATTGGGTAGCGCGCAGGGCGTAGGGAGTAGCGAGTAGTGAGTAGTGAGTAGTGAGTACTGTGTAGGGAGTACTGAGTGGCGGGTAGTGGATGGTGACTAGTGAGTTGTGGGCAGTGAATAATGAGTAGTGACATGTGAGTAGTGAGTAATGGATAGTGGTTAGTGGGTTAGTGAGTAGTGATTGTGATCAGTGAGTAGTGGGTAGTGAGTTAGTTTTGTTTAATGAGTAGTGAGTATTGAGTAGCGGGTAGTGAATAGTGGGTAGTTTGTAATGGGTAGTGAGTAGTGAGTAGGTAGTAGGGAGTAGTGAATAGTGTGTCGTGGGTAGTGAGTCGTGGGTAATGAGTAGTAAGTTGTGAGTAGTGACTAGTGAGTAGTGAGTAGTGAGAAGTGAGTAGTGAGTAGCGAGTAGTGAGTTGTGGGTAGTGAGTAATGCGTAATGAGTAGTGAGTACTGTTTGGGGCTAGGGTTTTGGTTTGGACTTGGGGTTAGGGGTTAGGGTACGGGTGAGGATTAGTGTTGGGGGTGGTAGGGGTCGGGTTCCGGAGACCAGGGGCCCTGGTACGGGGGGGGGGGGAGCGAATTTGGCGGCCAAAGGGGGAGAAGGGGGGGGGGTTCGGACCCTCCCCTCTCCCCCTTTCGAAATGGAAGGGGGGGCGGGGGGTGGGTCCCCGACCGACGACGGACCGGGAAAGGGGGGCGGGGGGGGGGATTTCCCCGACGACGGATCGGGAAAGGGGAGGGGGGGGGGGGGTCCCCGACGACGCGCCCCCTCGCATTGCCAGGCCAGTCGAGAGACCAGACGAAGGCTGGGTTGGGTCGCCACACCTCCTGGCAGTCAGCCGTGCTCCTTTCGCGACGGGAGGGGGGTCTGTGGGGGGCGGCGAGGCCCAGACACCCGGGGAGTTTGGATCTGTTCGATGCTAAACCCCTGGATGTCCCGACTCCTCCTCCTCCTCCCTCCTCCTCCTCCTCCTCCTCCTCCTCCTCCTCCTCCTCCTCATCCTCATCCTCCTCCTCCTCCTCCTCCTCCTCCTCCTCCTCCTCCTGCTCCTCCTCCTCCTCCTCCTCCTCCTCCTCCTCCTCCTCCTCCTCCCTTCTGCAGGCTAATGCACGCTCGAGGGAGGCCTGCGTCCGCATTGGCGCGGGGTCGAGGGACGGACCGGCCCAGCATGCGGTCGGACCGAGGCACCCAAAGATCCAAGGCATTGAAAAAATCAAGACGGAGGTTTTTCGCAAATTTCGCCCCCTAGGGGCCCTCGCCGGGCCTGGGGACCGTCAGAAAACGACTCGGGATGAAAAGCCGGTCCTTGGGAATGGGTCGAGACGTGAGGGGACCGCGCATTGAAAAATCACGACGTCGGATCTCTGGGTTCTCCCCCAAGGCCAGCTCTTCGACGGGCCTTGTGAGCCCGGCGACTGGCCCCTGGAGGCCGAAAGTGACGGGCCAGCGCTGAGTTTTCTGTTGTCGTCAAGACGTTGCATGTATCATCCCCCTGTGGCTTTCGGGACATGTCTTTGGCCTCTGGCGGCCGTCTGGTACGATCCGGGCACCCCCGGAGAACCCTCGGCGAGGCGCAGCTGCTGAAGGCACCCCCGAGGCTGGCAATCCGCCAGGCGCCGACGACAGCACCAGGAAGCCATGCGTCCCTCGAGGCCTGAGCGCACTGGGGAACAAAAGTGCGGAGATCTAGGGGAGAGAGGGGGTGGTAAAACAGGGCTAGGATCGGGATAAATCGCTCCAGAGCGTTCCGGAGCGCTCTCAGAGCGTCCTGGAAAGCTCTGGAGCGGCCGCGGCGCCCAATACATCCTCCAAACCCGCCGATTCTCAGAGATTTCGAGTTATCCCGATCCGATTTTGTCCCGATCTTCGCGTCGTTTGAGGTGGCCGTCCCGTGGCCCCCCAGGCGCTCCAAGAGAGCGGCCAGTGTCCGAGGATCAGGGGCGACGTTGGAGGGGGGGATAGGCTCAGGGAGGGCTGCTTCGAGCTTCGGGGGGTTGGAGCCGGCAGGGGGTCTGAGGTGGCCCCGCATCGGTTCGGGCTTGCAGGAAGGTGCGGCGAGGTTCGAGGTGCTGGATTCGAGAAGGTTTTTGTTGCCTGTTTCGGCCTCGGCCGGGACTGAAAATCGGATCCGGGGTGCAAAACTGCTCCTTGTGGGCCCAGGGAGGTGTCCGGGGACCGATGTTGATCGGGTTTGCTCTTATCCCCCGTTCTTGATTGATTCTCTGGAGGCCCAGCCAGCTCAGGCCCCCTGGCAGCCTCCAAATCTTGGGAAACGAAGAATGACATAAACATAACAACTCGGAGGTCCGCGCGGATTTCCTGGATCGGCGCTCGGGCCCCCTGGCGGCGCCTCCGGTGCCGCCCCTGGCGCGCTCCGCGCTCCAGGGAGGGGGGTCGCGCGCCGTTCCGAGAAGTCCGCGCGACCTCCGAGTTTTGGGGTTTATGCCATTTTTGATTCCCCTGAACTCGGTGGCCTGTCACCGATCCACTGGCGACGTGTCGCCGATTCCCGATCGGGCTGACCATAGGATTCTATGTGTACAGCATTTTTCCACGATTCAAACATCAAACGGACGTCATCAGAGTTCACGTTCGTTCTGGGAGTCAGCAGGGGTGCTCCTGTTGGAGTTCGTTCTGGTTCCTTTTCTGGCATCTGGGATCTGTGTTGCAGGCCCCCCCCCAACTGTCGGAGGTGGACAGAACCCCCAACAGTGACACGTCGATTAGTGAATTGTCCGTTTTCGGTTTTCGAGAGGGCGCCATGGTCGTTATTTTCCAGGCTTGCGCCCGCCAGGTTTGGGCCTCAGGTCGTTTTCACTAAACCACGTTTTGCTAAAGGGGGGTCTGTCCATCCCCGAAACTGGAGCTGGTCCCCCCCCCCTATCGTTGGCCCTCGGCTCGGGGGGGGAAGACCGGTGCAGCGACGCGCCGCCGCTCGGGAGCAGCAGCCCGCTCCGCGTTTTCCGCCGAGCCCCGCGCTCTGTCCGCGTGGCCCGGTCCGTCGCCCGGGGCAGCTTTTTCCCACGGCGACGCGTCGTTGCGGTTGTGAAGTCGGGCCTGCCCCTCTCTACAGGGGGATTGTTCAGAAGTAGTGACAACATAGTCTAGGGACTATTTTTGTATGTTTGACCATTTTGTTTTTTTCTTTGGGTGTGTATATATATGTATATATATATATATATATATATATATACATATATATATATATACATATATATGTCGTCGATATATATATATATATATATATATATGTCGTCGAAAATCCCCCTGTAGGGGGACACGCCCGACTTGACGCTACTGTTCTCGGCCCCCGAGCGGCGGGAACAGACGGGCGGGCGCGCCGCTCGCGCGGCGCGCCGGTCGCGCGGCGGGCGATGGCGGCCGTGGCGGCCTCGCTCGTGGCGTTCGCGGCCGGCCTCGGCCTCCCGGAGCTGGGCCTCGGGACGCCCTCCGCCGCCCGCGCCGCCGTCGCCGCCGCCCTTGCCTGCAACACCGGTCGTCGCCGTCCTCGCCCTCGCGCTCGTAACCTCAAGTCGCGCCCGTCCCTCTACAGGGGGGTTCTTCAAGGATAGGCCAAACATAGTCGGGGGATATTATGTGTGTTGGGGCATTTTTGGGGCCATTTGGGGGCATGTATGTTTTGTATGTTTTATTTTTCGTTCGGAGTCCCCCTGTAGGAGGACAGGCCCGACTTCATCGTAACCCTCGAAGTCGTCTTTGTCGTCTTCGTCGTCGTCGCCGTCGCCGTCCTCGGCCTCGTCCTCCTCAGCCTCTGCCTCGTCGCCCCGCCGTCTTCCTGGTCCTCGTCGCCTCGCCTCCTCCTCGTCCTCGGGGGGCCCAGGTGGAGTTCCCACCAGTGTCAGCGTCCATAACATAAGTAGGCATGCCAGCCAACGAAGAGTACTGGTAGATTGCACCCGCTTCTTCTTCTTCGCCGAGAATTACTTACTTACTTACTTACTCTCTTGCCTCGTCCTCGTCCTCTTCCTCCTCGCCACGTCGTCTTCGTCCTGGTCCTCGTCCAGTTCCGCCGCGCCGTCGTCCTCGTCCCCCCTCGGCCTCGCCCCTGTTCTGGTTCTCGTCCTCGCCGTCGTTCTCCTCCTCCTCCTCCTCCTCCTCCTCCTCCTCCTCCTCCTCCTCCTCCTCCTCCTCCTCCTCCTCCCCCTCCCCCTCCTCCTCCTCCTCCTGTGCGGAGGAGGAGGGAGAACAATGACCCTGTACATTCCAGGCGTGCGACCCTTCTAGGAGCCCGAGGCTTCAAGCTTGCAAGCTGGAGGCTGATGCTCCCACTGTAACGTGTCTGTCCTTTGGAGTAGAGAAGCCAGTTGAGGATCACTGACATGCACCAGTCCAGGGCGCTTTCGATGTCCATCCATCCAGGATGGAAGTTGATACCATGCCCTCGACGGTTCCTCCTCCGCCCACTTCCCCTTACCCCTCCTGCTGCTGCTCCTTCTCATTCCCCTCCTCTCGCCTTCTCTCTCCTCTATCCTCCTATGTTTCCTCCTCGCCTCGCCCTCCTCCTTTCTCCTCCCTGTCCTCGCTTTTGCAGTTGGCCTTCCGATCCTCCTCGTCCACCCTACTCTTCCATGCCTCCCTCCCTCCTCCTGCGCATCCTCCTCCACCGTCCTCTTCCCTGAAGTGGCTTGCTGCGTAACAGTGGCGGCGTCTCGTGGCCCCCTGAGCATCAGCGGATCGACGCCTTGGTTTCCGAGTGTGCAGGATAGTTGGAGAGGAGTCCAGGCGTCATTTCGCTTCCGTCCGGAGAACACAGTACTCTCGAGGGAACGATATTTCGACGTGCGGCGTCGTTTGTCTGCATCTCCTTCGCACCCTCCCTCCCCCTCTCTCTCTCTCTCCCCTCCCTCTGACATCCCACGCCTCGCATTCTGCGATACGGGATCCTTGGTAGTCCCAACCCTTCCCCCGGGAGCCGGGTTCCCGCCCCGAGCCCCGAAGAGTTCCAAAAGGGGCTTTTGGGGAGGGGCTTTTCCAGAAAGCTCCCCAGGGGCCTCGGAGCCTCGTCAAAACAGGGGGTGCGAAGCCACTGGGGGACCCCTTCCGGAAAAGCGCCTCCTCGAAAACCCCTTTTGGAACCCTCCGGCCCCTGACCTTCCCGGAGGGCTAAAAAAGGGCACCCGACTTGAGAACCGATCCCAGAGCTGTGCTACGTCTTGGTTTTAGGCTGTTTCGTTTGGTTTTTTAGGTTTTTACATCTCCAGTGCTAAAAAAAAGCTCTCTGGAAGGTCAGGGGCGCGTCGTGCTCTGACGGCCCCCGGAGGCGGCAAGCTTGCGCAAGAGCCTCCCGCCAGCGTCCTGCTGCCGCGACGCGCGGCGGGGGGGCCTGGGGCCCTCCCTGCCTCCTCCTCCTTCTTGTCCTTGTCCTTGTCCTCCTCCTCCTCCTCCTCCTCCTCCTCCTCCTCCTGCTCTCCCTCCTCCTCCTCCTCCTCCTCCTCCTCCTCCTCCTCCTCCTCCTCCTCTCATCCTCCTCCTCCTCCTCGTCCTCCTCCTCCTCCTCCACCTCCTCTCCTCCTCCTCCTCCTCCTCCTCCTCGTCCTCCTCCTCCCTCCTCCTCCTCCTCCTCCTCCTCCTCCTCCTCCTCGTCCTCCTCCTCCTCTTCCTCCTCCTCTTCCTCCTCCTCCTCAGGATATGCACGCTCGGGGGAGGCCTGCGTCCGCTTCGGCGCGGGGTCGAGAGCCGGACCGGCCCAGCATGCGGTCGGACCGAGGCACGTCGGCTTGGTGAGGTTACCCGATCGAAGGTTCTTCGTATGTTCTTGAGCATCCCGGAGGGGGGGGGGGATCCTAGGATCTTCTGTGTTTCGGCCAGCGTGGGGGTCTCGTGTTCTCGGAAGGTGTTCTTCTGTCCCAGGTCCAGCTGTCATCCCGTTTGATCTGGCTGAGTCTCGTCTGATCCAGCTTGCTCCTGCTCGACTTAATCGTAGGCCGAAGCTGGCCTGATCCAGCTTAATGGCGCTCTAATCGGGCCTAGTCGCTGCTGACCGTTATTCCGAAGACCTTCCACGAGCAGCTTCCTACCCTCCCCGCATGCGACTGGTTTTTCAATGCGCGATCCCTGGAAGTTCCGAGCCTTTCCCCAGGATCTTGTTTTCATCCTGAGCCATTTTCTGGCAGTCCCGGGGCCCTGTAAGGGTCTTCGGAATTTCAAAATTGCCAAAAACCTGCCGTCGTCATGTTTCCACAGCGCCAACTTGTCTGGGATCCCTCATCCGCCTCTCGGCAGCGAGCCATGGGGGGGAAGTGATCCGGGGCGGGGGCCTTCTCAGAGGGCTCGGACGTCCCCTGGCCTTCTGAGCAGTTCCCTGAGCCTTCCCCGAAGACACAAAAAACCTCTCAGAGGGCGCGAGGGCTTCTGAGAAGTCCCGCCGCCTTCTGAGAGGGCCTTCTCCTTCTCGCTTCCCCCCTTCCGCTCGCCGCCGAGCCTCCGCCCTGCCCTCTCGCAAACCGCCTCTCAGCAACGGGCGCTTCTCCGGGGCGGTCGACGAGCCCTTCGAGCCCGGCGAGGGCGACAGCAAGCAGGCCCCCGCCACTGGGCCGCCCGTGCTGTGCCGCTGGCCCGCCGGCCGCTTTCGGGTGCGGCGGGCCGGGCGTTTCGCTTGAGACTTCGCCTGAACTTGGCGGCAGCTGTTGTTTTTTTTTTTTGGATGCCGTCGAGCGCGTGATTCAGAAACCTGCCCCCGAGAAGCTGGGCCCGCGTCTCGCTTGGCCAGCCTGCCGGAGCGCTGGCCCAGTTTCTTGAGCACGCTCGCCACTCCAGCGCTAACAGCAGAGCTGTCTGGGAGGCTGGCCCAGATTCCTTAAATGATGATTTCCTTGATTCTTATGTTTTCTGTTGTAGCTGAGTTCCCTAAGCCCGGTATGATGATAGTCTTGAGTATATTTTCGGGTGTTGCTAAGTTCCCCAAGTCGGGGTCGGGGGGGTGGGTTGGTGCGGGGCAGCGGCTGCAAGCGGGGCGTGTCAGTTTGAACACCGAGCAAGGGTTGTACACGTATGGGCTTGCACTAGCACGTTATCAAACACAGACTTCGCTTAAATTGTGCAGCAGTTTCAATAATGGAGGGCGGCTCGTTTTTAATGTGGCTCTCGCAAAAGCGCCGCGCACATTCGTGTTAGAAGTTTGCCTTTTCATTCCAAGGAATTGTGTTCTGGCAAGACTCAGAGCTATCAGGACGCAGCAGACGCGCTGATTAGTGGTGTTGAAGTCACAGAAGTGGCGTTCCGCTGCGATTTAGGATTGTCACGTCACAACATTCACGTTGATTCCAAACAGCGTCTTGGCACGATTGGGGATTCTCAGACAGTTTTCTTTCAGTGGGGCACCTCCCACAATGACAACATATTATTGTAGGGACCCGCAGTCGAGCATCTGATTCAGAGACCTCCTCCCGAAAAGCTGGGCCAGCGTTTCTTGGCCAACTTGCCAGATGGCTGGCCCCGTTTCTTGCGCACGTTCGCCCCTCCAGCGCTGACAACCGAAATTTGCCCAGGCTTGTCTTGAGAAACTTCTGGAAAGCTGGCCCAGGTTTCTGACATGATAAGTTGATTGACCGCATGTTTGGCTGTAATACGACGCGCGCGAGCGAGCAACAGCTCGAACTCTCACCTCCTGGACAGACTACGCGAAACGAGGAGGTGCGAAGAAGGTGCGGAAAAGTTGGGACCCCCCCGCGTGCACAGAGTACTTGTCTTGCAGGCGTCGGCAAGGTAGTTCTTCTTCTCCTCCTCGTCCTCCTCTTTTTCTTTCTCCTCTCCCTCCTCCTTTCTGACGTAAGGCGAAATCAGATCGACTGGTCATCGTAGAGTCGGCCTGGCATTGAAACCAACGTGGGCTCTGTGGCCAAGACATTGAGCTGCAAGCAAATGCCGGCAAGCATATGCGCAGAGAGAAGCGCGGAAGGACGAGGTGCCCGCAAGGGCGTAGAGCAACTGAGCAAGCAGCCCGTGAAGGGGCTAGGGGGGTACACAACCACAGCCACAACCACAGCCCCAGGAGGCACAGCACACAACACCAGATGATCCATGAACCATGCACACAGCACTCCAGAGGACTTCTCAGCCGTGCACGGCCGCAGGGGGGCCCTGGTCTCTCGCAGGGGAAGACCGTGACCCGGAAGGGTGGCGCAGGAAGGACCGGCGACCCACTGCCGACCGAAGGGTTGCGGGGCCCATGGCCTCGGCGCCTCCGCGCCCCACGCCTGTCGCAGGAACCAGCGGGGCGTGGCTGCCTCCTTTCTCCGCCCCTGTTACGTTGGCCAGACATGAGAATCGAGGCTGCTGCATTTCTCAACACCACGAGCTCCTGTAGGGACGGGAGCAGCAGAAGAAGATCCCAAGAAGGACGAGTGCGAGAACCTTTCTCCGCCTCCTCCCCCTCCCCGAGGAGGGGAGCCACCAGACTCGCCGCCGTGGCCGCTTGTCGCCGTCGTTGGCCTCCCGGGGCCGCCCCCGGCCCCAGCCCCAGCAGAGCGCCCGTGTAGAAGCGAAGGCAAAGGGGCAGGTCGAGGAGTAGGAGGTCGGCCAACTTAGGCAGGTCAAGCGAGTCAGAGTGCCCCTCCCGTCCCCCTCCCCAACATAATAATCAAGTGTGGCACAGCTTGATTTAGGGATTGGAGTGCGCTCCCACCTCGCAAACGGAACCGCGCTGACGCAACACTGCCACTGTCAGGCACAAATGTCGCGGCGCTTGGGGCGAAGAGTGGGGAGGAACCTCCTCGTCGTCCTCGTGCTCGTTTGCACCCTCGCCGTCGTCCTCGCCCTCGCCCTCCTCCTCGTCATCATCGGCTTCATCCTCGTCACCGTCCTCGTCCTCCTCTGCCTCGTCATCCTCGGCCTCTCCCTCGCCGCCCTCGCCCTCTTTGTGGATATCGTCCTCCTCCTCCTCCTCCTCCTCCTGTTTCCTGGTCCCTGACGGCTGCAGGGATCCTCGATCGCAGTCTCCGCCTCCTCCTCCTCCTCCTCGTCCTCGTTCCCCCCTGCCTCGTCTCTGTCACTGTCCTGGCCCCCCGCCGTGGTCCCCGTCGTCCCCGCCGCCGCTGCCCTCCTGCCGGGCGTGGCGCGGCGGGGCCTGGCCGAGGCCCCCTCTGCCCTGGACATGCGGCGCCCTGCTTTACCCGCTCCGGCACGGAGCCCCGAGAGTTCCCGACCCTTCGTCGTTTCTCCTCCTCTTCCTCCTCCTTCTCCTCCTCCTCGTCCTCCTCCTCCTCTTCCTCCGCCTCCGTCCCACCCACCCCTCCTCCTCCTCGTCCTTCTCCTCC
Organism: Prorocentrum cordatum; assembly: GCA_963575745.1. Taxonomy (NCBI): domain Eukaryota; class Dinophyceae; order Prorocentrales; family Prorocentraceae; genus Prorocentrum; species Prorocentrum cordatum. Next base: position 127,367 of record CAUYUJ010014232.1, read on the forward strand.
TGCGCCTCTCCTCGCTCCTCGTCCTCGTCCTCGCTCCTCCTCCTCCTCCTCCTCCTCCTTCTCCTCGTCCTCGTCCTCGCTCCTCCTCCTCCTCCTCCACTTCCTCCGCCTCCTCCGCCTCCTCCTCCTCCTCCTCGTCCTCCGCCTCCGCCTCCGCTTCCCTCTTCTTGCCCCCTCCTCGCCCTCGTTATCCTCCCCTCTCTTTCTTATCTTATTCCTCCTCCTACTCCTCCTCCTCCTCCTCCTCCTCCGCCTCCTCCTTTCTTCTTCTACGCCCCTCCTCCTCCCTCCTCCTCCTTCTTCCCTCCACCTCCTCATCTCCTCCTCCTCCTCCTCTCCTCCTCCTCCTCCTCCTCCTCCTCTTCCTCCTCCTCCTCCTCCTCTCCTCCTCCTCCTCCTCCTCTTCCTTCCTCCTCCTCCTCCTCCTCCTCCTCCTCCTCCTCCTCCTTTCCCCGACCTGGTGCCGTTTGCCTTCAGGACGGGCCCCGCGGAGGAGGCCCCCCCCTCCCCCCGCGGGGCCGCGCGCTGCTGACGGCCCCGCGGGGCCCGGGGAGGGCCCCCCCCGGCCAGGTGCGGCCCGAGGTGTCCTTCTGGTCGAGGCGTCCCGACCCTGACCTTCCAGGAGGGCAAAAAAATGGCACCCGACTTAAAAACCAATCCCAGAGCAATTCTACGTCTTGGTTTTAGGCTGTTTCGTGTCGTTTTTTAAGTTTTTAGGCCTCCCGTGCTAAAGAATAGCTCTCTGGAAGGTCAGGGGAGGGCCCTCCCCGGCCAGGTGCGGCCAGAGGCGTCCTTTTGGTCGAGGCGCCCCGAGGATCTCCATGGAGGCCTCCAGAGTCATGTTGTTCCCATCGTACTTAAGGACCACATCCCAGAAATAGTTTCGAGCACCCAGAACAGTGTCGAAAGAGTGTCGAAAGAGTGTCTCCCAGGGCCCGACACGTGAAAACCCTTGATTTTTTGTGTGTTTTCCTGGTGTTCGAAATTCATTCTGGTGATCAAGGCTCAAGTCGGTTGGAACATCATGACTCCAGAGTGCTCTCGGAGGTTGATCGACCCGCTACCCTGACACGTCGATGCAGGGATTGGCCGTTTTCGGTTCGCGAGGGGACGTCGCGGCCGTCATTTTTGTTGCGGTTCCAGGTCCGTCGGTTTCGGTCCTAGGCCGTTTCCACTCAGGTGAGGTTTACGAAAGGGAGGTCTGTCCATTGCCGATACTCTGGATTTCACCATCCGATGGTGGCGGTCTGATGTGTTTTGGGGGGGGGGTCTGATCCGAGCTGTCTCGGAGGGTTCCGCCGGGGTCCGGGGCAACGGGCCGCCCCCTGCATGGGGCGGTCTGGGGGGGTCGGGGGCTGCTCGTCTGGGAGGGATGTGCCCCCCCGTCCTTCTGCTGCAGGATTCTGTGGCACATCTCGCGGGGCCCAGAGGGCCCCGAGGGCTCCAACGTGGAGCGAGAGGCCTCAGGAGCGAAAGAAGGACGTACATGTACATGAATCCACGCTGGTTTCGAGAGTGCGCATTGCGCAAATGTTCGTATGACGCGGCCGGTCTCGCGGATCGAGGGGCCGTGTTCATGTACATATAGCTGGGCGCGTACGTCCTCTGTGGGCTCCCTATAAGGCTGGGGGGCGCCTCGGGCCGGGGGCGCCTGCTGCAGGCCTCGGCCCCGGAGGCCGAAGCACCGCGAGAAGCCTCAAGGCCTGACGGGTTCCAAGCCGCCTGGGCCCGGAGATCCGACGCCGCGAACGAGCTGCTCAGGGAGGAGAGTCCGCTCGGTGCTCTCCCCCGCGCAGTGGGATCACCTCGAGCATACGCCTGTGGGGGAGGCTGGCGCACAGTCAGCAACACGGGCATATCGTGGGCTGAGAGAACACGGCGCCGGGAACCAGCTGAAGCACATAAAGCAAGTCACGGCGGGAGCCCCAGACCCCAGCTTCCTGCGCCACGTTTCAAGCGCAAGCGATCGTTGAGGGCCCCAGGGCCTGCATCTAGGCGAGAACGCCGGGCTCGAGACAGAAAATATCGATGCAAGGACATCAGGGCTCAGCGACCCCTGACCCAGAGTCCGAAAAGCGGCGAACGCATCCGCCCTGACTGCTCCCAAGACGCTGGAGGTCTGGCTCCGCTGCTTTCTGTCAAAGGCGATCTGTCGCTCTCAATCCCCAGGCCGCCCTCGAAAAAACAGGTCGCTCAGAAAAGAGGTGCAACTCGACGATGCGCCTTTTCGGGGGTTGTCTGGGCGCACCCCCATCGAGGATGGAAGCCCCCCCACCACATGGGGCGTTCCAAGCATGGCCTTGCCTTCGAGGATCGCAGGAGCTGTCAGCTCTTCCGTCGCGGAGGGCGGCAGAAGGTCGGCGGAAGTAAGACGAGGCCGCCTCCGCCAGCCGGAAGTCCGGCGGAAGGCGGCGGAAGTAAGAGATGCGCGCCCAAATTCCCGAGTTGGGCCCCAACTTGTTTGTCCAATGGGAAAGGCCCCAAAGTCGGGGATTGGGGTCGCCGTGCCCCTCGCTACGGTGAGGGCGATGGTTAAGGAGTGTGCCCAGGAGGCGTCAGACCCCGGAGGAGTCCCTCTCTGTGGACGGCGGCGGTGATATCCACTGCCGAGCCTCAATTCGTTTTCCAGTGGCCAGACCCTGGATTCTTTGTCCGAGGGTTCTGTGTCCAATGCCTTCACCGTACCCTTCGTTTGCTGCCTCCCTTGCTCGTGCGGGCCATCACCACCACCACCAGGGGGACACCTCCAGCGAGGAGGTCCACGATGCCTCCCCGAGCTGGGGATGGGGGATGTCTCGAGTGAAGGGGGGGACGACCCACCAGGGGGGCCCCCCCCTGGTTTCCCCCGCTGGTGATCGCTGGCGGTGGCGGTGGTGGTGGTGGTGTCGCTCTGCCTGAGATTCTGGCTCGAAAACTAGCGCATACAGATAGGGCCCAGGGCTCCGGTCGTGATTTGTCCTGAGGTTGCCATGTGTTCGGGTCGTCGGATCTCAGGGTGCCACTCGTCAGCTAGCTGCCTCCCCAGATATGCGGTGTCTCCACTGTAACAGTCCGCAGTTCCGACCCTTTCCTCGGGGCCGTGCTTTCTTTATTCCGACCCGTTCTCTACGTTCCCGAAGCCCGGCGAGGGCCCCTGGAGCCCGAAAACGGCCAAACGCCGTCTTCTCTTTTGTCCACGACGCGAGCGTGCCTCGGTCCTGTGCGCGCGCGGGCCTGCCATGGCGGCCGCGCCGCCGCCCGCCGCCTCGCCGGCCGGCGCAGCCGCCCGGCGGCCGCCGCGGCCGCGCGGCGGCTCCGCGGGGCCCGCCCGGCCCGCGAAGCGGGCCCGGCGGGCCCTCGCGCGGTCGGGCGGGAAGGCGCCTTTTTGAGGCGGGGAGTTTTTGCAGGAGCACCGCCTGGAGGATCGGTTTTTTCGGATGCAGCTCCTGGGAGGTCAGGTACTGATTTTGCCCTGGTCCGACGCCTGGCTTGATCCCGCTTCCTCCGGCTCACTCCCGCTGAATCCGGCTTACTCCGAAGCCCACTCCAGCCTGACAGCCTTCCAATAGGGCTTAATCCTTTTTAATCCTTCGACCTCCCTCCTCCCTCGCCGTCGTCGCCGTCGTCACCGTCGTCGTCCTCTGTCTTTCCTTGTCGTCGTCGTTGTCGTCCTCTTCGGCGTCGTCGTCGTCGTTTCCGTCGTCGTTGTCGCCGTGGTCGTCCTTCCTCCTCCCTCGTCGTCGTCGTCGTCCGTCGTCGGCGTCTCGTCGTCGTCCCTCCTATTTCATAGCCGTCGTCGTCGTTGTCGTCGTCGTCTTCCCTCCTCCCTCGTCGTTGTCGTCGTCGGCGTCGCCGTCCTCCCTCCTTCTTCGTCGTTCGCGTCGTCGCCGTCCTCCTCCCTCGTCGTTGTCGTCGTTGTCGTCCTCCCTCCTCCCTCGTCGTCGTCGTCTTCGTTGGCGAGATCGTTGTCATCGTCGTCTTCGTCGTCTTCGTCGTCGTCGTCGTCGGCGTCGTTGTCGGCGTCGTCGGCGTCGGCGTCGTCATCGTCGTCGTCGTCGGCGTCGGCGTCGGCGTCGTCGTCGTTGGTGTCGTCGTCGTCGTCGTCGTCGTCGTTGTCGTCGTCGTCTTCGTTGGCGTCGTCGTCGAAGTCGTTGGAGACGTCGTCGGCGTCGTCGTAGTCGTTGTCGGCGGCGTCGTCGTCGTCGTTGTCGCTGTCGTCGTCGGCGTCGGTGTCATCGCCAAGTGCCATGTGGTACCAACCGTCACGGTCTTAAGAGCTCGAGAGGTCTTGCGACCAAGTTGCGGGTGGGAGGGTGGGATGTTTGCACGAGCAATGGAGAGGACAGCTTCAAGTTGAGCAAGTGATTGATTGCACCACGTAGATTGTACCGCATCAACTGCAAGAACCGACTGTTTGGGGTCCACGCTGGCTGACATTTTTTCATTGAGCATAGTAGCTCAAAACAGGATGATGGTGCCGCTATTTTTCCGTAGGCCACGGGTCCTTGGTGATGCTGCGGCCTGCTGGCCCCCATGAGAGGAAGCTCGCTGGTACGTGAGGCCCACTTCGCGCTCGGCATTCCCAGTCTCACGATGTGCCTCCTCGCATTCCTAGGGCAATGTGGCCCTCGGAGGGGTCTCGTGTCCTCTCTCGTGTCCTGTCCAATCAAGTCCGACTACGGCGGCGGCAGTGGACAAGGAACGTCTCCTTGGGGCCCAGACCCTGGCGCATTCCTTCTTGTTTCAAGGCGAGGTGGGTGGTCCACGAGTGGCCGCCCATCGGTCGCGAGACCCTGGGCTCCTTATCGAAGGCATCCTCATCTGACACCTCCACCGCATGAGCTGCGGCGCTCAGCGCTGCGGCATGCGAGTGGCATGGGCTGCCAGGGGCCCTGCGCGGTGTCTCTGCGCTCTCGGGGCTCCTGCCTGCATGCCCTTCCCTTCGAGTTTCTGTTCCTTCATGGATGCGTCGGCAAAAACGCCTCCACCGTGTAATCGTCACGACTGGCTGCCGTGACCCATGGCCTCAGCCGTCACCCACACTCCTCCCCGCGCCTCCTGGAAGCCAGCCTGTGTGCGTGCGCCGTGCGATCGTCTTGCCTCGTGCGCGCGCGTTTCGGCTCCCGCCATTGCCACAGCATCCCGAGTGCCGGAGGAACACTTGCGGGGAGGAGTTCTATAGGGGAGCAAACCAGTGGCATATCCATAAAAACCCGCGCGGACTTCTCGGATCGGCGCTGGACCCCCCTCCCTGTCGCGCGGAGCGCGCCAGGGGCGCCGCTGGGGGGCCCCAGCGCCCATCCGAGAAGTCCGCGCGGACCTCCGAGTTTTGATGTTTATGTCACTTTATGTTCCCCTGTTCTAGCCTTCTCGAAGGCATCCTCATCCAAAACCTCCACCGTGTACAGTCGGGGCCCTGAAGAAGGAACCCCCTTCGTTGGGGAGGGGCTCCGCGCCCCTTACGTGTTTCACAGCTTGCCTCAGGTGTTCCTTATGTTTTCGATCGGAGATCGAAGTTGAACTTGTGGAATAAAGGGGCCTCGTTCCTTATTTAGGCTTCCTTAGGTCAACGCCCCGACTGGATGTTCATGCAGCTCTTCTTCCTGCATCAGTCGAAGAGCATACATCTGCATACGGCAGGCTCGCGTCGTGTTGACCGGCGGCGACCCCAGCGCGGGCTTGTAAGGTGGAACGCCGCCTGTGGCCCAGGATCGGCCCATCCTTGAACAATCGGGCCGACGGTCAACGCCCCGACGGTAATCGTCACGGCTGGCTGCCGTGACCCACGGGGCGGCGACGCCACCGCCCCCCCCGCGGCGCGGGCCTCGGGCCGGCTCCGCGCGCGGGCCTGCGGCGTCCGCCCCTCGGGGACGGCCGTGCAGGGCGCACCCCCGACCCTGCGGCGTCCGACCCTCGGGGGGGGCCTCCTCCTCCTCC
>CAUYUJ010014232.1:138282-170782 GCA_963575745.1 Prorocentrum cordatum
CCGGTCTGCCCACCTCCGGGCGCCGCCAGCGCCACGAGGGGCGGATGCGCCCCCCTCAGTTTCAGCGCTGGGACGAGCGTGCGAATGTCCACGAGGTGAATGAGCATTCTCCGCGTGTCAGTACAAGGCTGGCCTATATGTTCGGCAATCGCCCTTTGCACGAAATCTTCTACCTCGGGGCCACTGCCCTCCTTCCTCCCTCCTCGCGTGCCTTCAGTTGGAGGTGCGGTGCGCCCAGCGGAGTTCTTGCAATGAACCGCCCGCTGCACTGCACCTGGTCCAGACCGTCAGCTGGCCGCTCAGTCCTGTCGTTGTGGGGCCCTTTGAGAGCCTCTTTGGGGCCTCTTTGAGGCCTCTTGGGGGTTTGTTGGGGTTTCTGGAGGGCTTTTTGGGGACCTCTTTGGGCCTCTTGGGGGCGTCTTGGGCCGTCCTGGGGCGCCTTTGCGCCGTTTCGCCCCTTCGGAGGCCTTCTTGGGGACCGGGGAGGGAGAGGAGTCAGAGGAAGAAAAACGGAAGAGGAGGAGGAGGAAGAGAAGGTAGCAGGGGTATGGGTGGTGTTGAAAGTAATTGGCAATACTTGTGGTTCAAATTTTAGTTTCTGGCAGCTCTTCACGGCCGCCGCCATGGTCATGCTGAAGTTGCTAGCCGTGAACGGCCACTCGAAGTCGGACGTTATCGCCATCGACTCGTCGGCCACCGGGGCGGAGCTTCTAGCCGCCATCTGGGACAAGTTCGGCTGGACGTTTAAGGCGGCGAACTTCCAGAACGAGGCTGGCGATACCTTCTCGCCCCAAATACATGCGAATACTTCCTCCGCAGACGGCGAAATTTATTGTCTGAGCTCGCGCGTTCGGTGGGCGGGCGCGCCGCTCCCGAGTGGGCCCGCCGCGGTCTCTGCACCGCCGAACATTTTCGGGTGAAGCCGCGCTCGCCCGCGGGGCCGCTCGTTCTTTCCCAGGAGCCCACGTTTTGAAGAAAAACCAGAGCCGAGGGCCAAGGGCAGCGTCGGCGGCAGGAAGCGGCGGCGGAAGCTCTTGCTCGTGCTGTCCTTCCCTCCCGGCCCCTCTTGTCTTTTTCAGTCACCCTGCCTCTCCTCCCTTCCAGCGCCAGCTATTTCATGGGCGTCGCTGTGACTATCTGCCACCTGGCTGGCGTTGGCTTAGAAATTTCGCCCGTGCCGGAGGTTGCATTCGCGCGTAGAAAGGCGGGAAGCGGATCTCCCCGAGGGGCGCGCGCGGGGCAAGCCGCTGCCTCTGGACTTGCCGCTGGGCGACACCCTCAAGGACGGCGCCGCGGTCACGGCCCAGAGAAACAGGGGCGCCAGGCTGCGCAGTCATTGACGTCACCGCGCCGCTGCCGCCGGCTTGTCTCGGCGGCGCGCGCGTGTATTGCTACACGTGGGCGTCGGCAAGACAGGTTGGAGGTGGTCGGTGCGGCGACGTGTCTTCGATGCGCCGCGAGGCCGACGACCGCGGCCGCCGCGCCGGCGCGGCGGGCGGCGGCGACGGCAGCGGCGCCGAGGAGCGCGGCTGGGTCGCCGCGCTCGCGCACGCGCTCCTCGAGAAGCTCGGGCGGTTCGGAGAGCTCGGAGAGCTCCGACAACGAGTCCGCGAGCGCGGAACCCGACGCGCCGCCGCGCGCAGCCGCGGCGGCGCCGGAAGCGGCTCCGGCGCGGGCGGCGGCGGCGAGCTCGGCGGCGGCGCCGGGGGTCGCGGGGAGCTCGCCGCGCGGCGCGGAGGCGGACAGGTTGCGGAAGGAGCTAGCACAGGCGCGCCAGGAAGCCGCCGCCGCGGCGACGGCGCTGGGCGAGCGCGACGCAGAGCTCGCGACGGCGCGCGCGGAGCTGGCGCAGGCGCGCCAGGAGGCGCTCGACGCAGAGGCGGCCAAGGAGAGGCTGGAGACCAGGTCGGTCCATCGGGTGACGGCCGCTAAGCGCGCTCGCGGGGAGAAGTTCAGACTTCTCCGCGCGAGGGCGCCGGGTCGCACCGAGAACCGCACTTGTTCTGCAAGGTGCGCGGGCCTGACGACGGAGGGCCACCGCCTGACGCGCGAAACGTCAGAGCTCCAGGCGCAGGTGAACTACTGGGCCACGATGTACCACGGCGGCCAGCACGTCGACGGCGTGGATTACCCGGGCAAGAAGGAGTTGGCTTTGCAGGAGCAGGTGGCGCTCCACCAGAAGAACTCGGCGCCGGGGAGTGCGCGCGCAATCGCCCGCGCACCAGGGGAGAGCCCCGCGCAGCTCCTCGAACGCCTGGGCACGGTGCGTTCCGAAGTGCGCGCGCAGGGCTCTCCGAGTGCGACGGGCTGGCGTTTGCGGGCACGGTCCCCGCAGGAGCTCCACGAGAAGAACGCGAGGCTGTTGCAAGAGAACCACGAGCTGAAGCTGAAGGCGCAGGCCTGCTACAGTTGCTCGGGGCGCAAGGAGCAAGACCAGGCCCGCGGCAAAGGCCCTCGGCGCGCGGGCGGGGGCGGCGCGGGGGGCGGCCTTCGAAGGATGACGGCGGCCTCCTACGGAGAGAGCTGATGCCTTGCAGTAGGCTTCAGCAGAACGCTTACCAGGGGGCTGCGTTTTTCGAAGGCTGCCGACGCGCTCGGCCCTCCCGCGCGCCGCCAACGAGGCGGCGGCGGCAAGGGGCAGGGCAAGCCGCGCCACGGGCCAGGGAGCGCGGGCGGGGCGCCGGGCGGCGCCGCCCAGGGCGCTGGCGGGAAGGCTGGCGGCAACGCGCAGGCCGCGAGCACGGCGCCGGGAAAGGCCGCGCCGGGCCAAGCCAGCGGCAAGGGGCCAGGCAAGCGCGGCAGCGCGGCTGAGAGCGCGGGCGGCGCGCCCAGCAACGGCTTTTAGGGCAGGGGCGGGAAGGGGGAGGAGGAGGGGGAGGGGGAGGGGGAGCAGGAGGGGCAGGGAGAGGGAGACAAGGGGCGGGGAGAGGCCGGCGAGTTTCTCGGCGTGCTTCTACAAGCTGTCGGGAGCCCCAGGGTGCCTCGTTCCTTTCTGGGATTGTCTGGTGCCCCGCCGGTGCTTTGTAGGGGTCCGTCAAACGCTTTGTGGGTGGAGCGTCTCGGACGTTCTCGGGTGCTCCGTGGGAAGTACTCGCGCACCTTCCAGTGCCTTTCGGTGTTGGTCGTGTGCGTTCAGGTGCCATGCGGGTGCCTTCGGGTGCCCTGCGGTGTTTGGCAGATGCTTCGGGTGCCCTTCCGGGTCCCTTGCGGGTGCCTTTCGGCTTCCTTGCCGATGCTTTCGGGTGCCCTGCGGTGTTTTGCGGGTGCCTTCGGGTGCCTTGCGCGTGCCTTACGGGCGCTCCGGGTGCCCGTTGGGCGCCTTTCGGGTGCCTTCGGGCGCCTTGCGGGCGCTTGCTGGTGCCTTCGGGGGGTCTGTCAAACATTGCGTGGGTGGAGCGTATCGGATGTCGTCGGGCGCCCCGTGGGAACTACAAGCATCTTCCAGTGGCTTTCGGTGTTGTACGGGTGCCTTCGGGTGCCTTGCGGGTGCCTTCGGGTGCTTTGCGGTGCCCTGCGGGTGCCTGCGGGTGCCCTTTTGGGTGCTTTGCGGGTGCCTTGCGGGTGCTTTGCGGATTCCTCGCGTGTGCTATCGGGTCCTTGTCGGTGCCTTGCGAGTGCTTTCGGGTGCTCTGCGGTGCTTTGCACATGCCTTCGGGTGCCCTTGCGGGTGCCTTGTGGGTGCCCTCCGGGTGCGCTACGGGTGCTTTCGGGTGCCCTTTGGGTGCCTTGCGGGTGCCTTCGGGTGCCTTGCGGGTGCCTTGCGGGTTCTTTCGGGTGTCCTTCGGGAGCCTTTCGGGTGCCTTCGGGCGCCTTGCGGGTGCCTGCCGGTGCCTTCGGGGGGTCTGCCACACGCTGTGTGGGTGGAGCGTCTCGGATGTTGTCGGGCGCCCCGTGGGAACTACCTGGAGTACGCCTTCGGCTTGGGCGCGTTCCTGGCGCACTTTCCGCACCCTGCTCCGGACCACCGCGGGACGCGGTCGCACCACTATCCGACGCAGACAACCGCGTCTTCGCCGTGGGTGCGAACGGTGCGGTGGAATGGTCCGAACGGAAGCCAGAACTCCATGCGCTTCCTGTGCTGCCCGGAAGACGTGGTGTGCGACCGTCAGCATGGAGTTGTTGATGAGCTGTGCGAGTCGTGCCGCATACCTCTGTGCTGGCAGTGCCGCGGCATTTTCGCGAAGACGCGAACGGTGCGGGAGCGAATCCCGCGTCCCGCCATCGCCAACGACAACTTTGTCGGGTTCGTGTCGGCATGGTGGGAGAAGCACAAGCCCCGGTGGATCGAGATGGCCGCGGCCACGCCAGTGTGGACGAGTTTGATGGCGTTCTACGTCGAGGGCGATAAGGGCCACCTCATGAACGATCAGGCGAGCTGCGCGAAGTAGCGCGGCACTGCCCCTTCTCTGTTCTTTGCGGACCCCGCCCCCCCTGGAAACTGCAGCGCGGCCGAGTGGCGCACGGGGGGTAGTGGCGCGCTGCTCGCACGGCGAACCCCAGAGGCCATGCATCCGCACAGTCGGTACGCTGTCCGCGGTAATCTGGCCAGCTTCCTGGTGCATTGGGACGACGTCCTGGAGCGCCTGCTCGCCATCACGGAGAGTTCCAGTGCTGCTGCGGCGCTGCCCCACGACGGCGAGACGCTGGCCCACTTGGTTCGCTTCGAGTTCCGGATGAAAGACAAGGACATGTCGAAGCACCTGAAGCACATGCGCCTCCGCGCTCATGTGGTGCTGCAGCTCGGCTGGGAGCTCATCGACCGCGGCCACCCCGCTTTTTGTAGAGATGCTGCTGGCAATCCCATCGCAATCGCCGCTGCCAAGGAGGCGTTTGAAAGGCGCGTGAAGCAGTGCTACCCGTGGCTCGGCACCCCCGAGGACACCGACGGGAAGGTCCCGCCAGCCGTGGACCGGGCGACGGTGGTGGCGGATCCGTCCAGGAGCAGTGTGCAGGATAACAAGCACGCGACTCCGGCGCTGGCCAGCACTGACGTCGCCTCTGTTTTCGACGATGCCAGACCGACCGCCTGCGCGCCCACAGATGCGACGTCCCGGCAAGGGACCGCGGGTCAGCGCCAACAGCGAGCCATGGACGGCGGGCCGGTCGTCCCGTACGTCGCCGACGCGGCCATGTTGGAGCAGTGGAACGGGAAGTACCCCGCGATCGCTTTCCCGCACACGCTGCTGTGGCAGAGCGGGGGGCCAGACTTCACGAGGTCTTGGCGCAACGGTGCCGATGCCGCACATCGGCGCCGCGCGGTGGGGCGGCCCGAGGAAGTGCAAAACCGGCCGTCCATCAGCATGGGGATGTGGCTTGCAGGCATGAGTCGCCGAGTGGAACACCAGATCCGATCGGACTGGCTCTTCATCCCAGGCATGCGCAATGTCCACTTCCGCTTTTTGGGCATCACCGCGAGGTTGGGGAGCAAAGTCAGGAAGTACAAGGACGAAGACGGATCCGCTTTCACGGAGCGCCTGACCACGGCTGTCCGCGGGTTGCACGACCTGTTGGCGAAGGGGTACTACGGGCCGAACAGGCGGCCAATTGCTGGCAACTTGACGGTGCTGCACATGGCGCATGGCCTGGACACAACCCAGAAACAGATCGTGCACAACATGCGCTCTGTGACGAGCAGCCTTGCAGGCACCCAGGAGCTGCGTCGCAGGATGGGCCACGTATTCCAGTCTGGCGCGATTGGATACGGGCACGGGCTTTTCATCACCATCTCGCCAAATGAGAAGCAGTCCTGCTTGGCGATGCGTCTACACAGAGCACGCCAGGGCGACCCGCTGCTGCGCGCGGGGTGCACAGACGACGCACGGAATGCCACGAGGAAACGATTGGCGTCACGGGAGTGGCCGTCATTGTCGGAGAGCGCCGACGCGGAGCTCCCCGATTTCGATTTGCGTCTGTGCGAAGTGGCCAATGATCCTCTCTCGGTCGTTCAGGGCTTCCGCGTCGCCGTGAACGTGATCTTGGGCCGCCTCCTGGGTCTGCGGTTGTGCGCCGAGTGCGGCGTCGCGCGAAGATATCGTAGGCAGCCCCGGTGCTGTTGCACGGACAAGTTCGGCTCCAACTCGCGCCCCATGGGCGGGATTTTCGGGGTTGCTGCAGCTTTGCTTGGCGCCGTCGAGAACCAGCACCTAGGCACGCTCCACTTCCACGGGTTCGTGTACCTCGCGAACATGTTCCAGCACGCACCCTTGACTGAGATCGCGAGGACAATTCGGGAGTCCCCTGGCTTGGCGGACGCGGTGAAGGAGTGGCACGCGTGGGTCCACAGGGAAGAGCACTGGGCCCCCGAGGAGCACCGGGAGAGCCTACCGTCGCTGGAGTCTGAGTGGCGGCAGAATCACCGCGCATCGGAGCACGTAGGTCTGTGTCGGTGGCCCGCGCATGTGGACCATGCCGAGCCGAAGACGAAGTGGGACGAGGGGTGCGATGCCGTTGCCTGCGACGCCGACGCGGCCACCTTCAAGCAGGCTTACGAGGCAGATGCGCAGATGATCTTCTCGAAGGTCCAGCATCACCACCATCCCAACGGGAAGCCGCTCACACACTGCATCAAGAAAGGCTGCAAACACGGCGACAAGTGCAAGCACGGCTTCCCGAAGACCATGCTCATGGCGGCCCCAGATGGACCGAGATTCCGCGTTGTGTGCCCTCAGGTGGCCAGGGAAGTCGGGCTTAAAGTGAACGGGCCGAGGAATGCGTTGGGCGAGATCGCGGGGCCTCGGAACGACGATTTCCTGAGCGGGACTTGTCCAGCATTGGCGGTGGCATTTCGGAGCAACACGCACACGGCGCCGAACAACCGGCTCCCGCTGATCACAGGCATTACTCACGACCCGAACTGCCTGTGTCGACACGGCTCCAGAGAAGACACAGAAGAAGGGCACCTTCGACGCATCGCATTCGCGGTGCAGCGGTCCATGTCGAACTCCTCGCGGTACATCGGCGGGTGCATTTCCAAGGTGCAGCGCGTCGGGAAGAAGGCGCTGGAACTGGCGAAGACCTGCCTGTCCACGCTGGCCGAGCGACTCCATGGGAAGTCCGAGATGCAGCAGACGCTCAACACTGTGCACCGCTGCATCGGGGACTGGGAGGCCAAGGGCGTGGCGCGGACGATCTTCGAGGAGGTGAACTTGGCGCACTTCGCGGACAGGCCGAACCCGCTCGCAGCGGAGTGCATCACGTCGCGCCCTGTCGCCGACTTCTACGCGGGCTGCTTCCTCCAGATCGTGGCCGACGAGACTCGGGCGGGGCGCGCGACGGCGCGGCGCCAGAAGAGGTCCGTGGTGTTCACGGACGCAGGCGAGGTGGCCACTCCGCCGGACGCGACGGCGCGAGCGTACGCCTACCGACCCAATCATGCCGAGTTGAAGACTTTGAGCCCGTGCGAGTTCGTCCGCTTGTTCGAGGTGGTACCAACGTACCCGCCACCAAGAGATGCTTCGAAGCCATCGACGGGCCCGACGGAGTGGAAGGCGAATTCGCCGCCGGCCGCGGCTGATGGGCCTCCACGGCCTGGGGTCCATTATGTCGTGAAGCCACCCGCGGAGGGATGCAGGTACTTTGCGCTCGAAGAAGACCCAGACGACATGGAGTTCGCGCACATGTACGTGATTGTACCCCGGGGCGTCCCCGCGCTACCCGTCTTCATCGGGTCCGTCATGCCTCAGCCCGAAATGACGCCTGAGCGCCGCAGCGCCATTTTGTCTGCGTACTTCCGACCATGGACATTGGTGTGCAAGTACGGATCTTCTCGGGGGCCTGTTCCGCTAGCGAAGAATCTGAACTTGCCGCCCAAGCGCCAGCGCTGTGGGAGGAGCGCGCCGAGCTTCCGAGTAGCCCTCAAGCACTACCTTCGCGGCCACATCGTCTCGCCGTCCAACCGCATCCTGTGGGCGAACGTGCTCCGCACCATGACGACGATGCCGGAGAACGCCGACGAGGGCGAGGACGACCAGGACTCGAAGCCGGTGGAGGCGCTACCCGAGAACGCGTTTCCGGTCCTCAGCCCCAGCAGCATCATGGCAGAGTTACGGCGAGTAGACCGAGACGCCGGGGCAGATGCCGCTGGCGAGGACATTGGGAACCTCTCCCATTCGGTGCACAAAGCGCTGGAGCAGAGCATGTCCTTCTGGGACCCGCCGAACAGGGCGCCCACGTTGAACTTGCCACTGCGACAGTCTGCTCTTCGGCATTCCAGTGCAATGCCAGCGGGGGCTCGCGGGAATGCCCAGGAGCCACCGCGGAAGATTGCGCGCTCCAAGATGCGGGAGAAGCTGTACCCTGGCGACGCTGACCTGACAAGCAACATCCAGAGCTGGCGGAGAGGACCGGGGGGGGGCAATCTCGAGACGTGCAGTTGGCAAAAGCACGATCTGGATGCAGTTCGGTCGGGGGCGCCCGATTCGTCTCGCTCTGGAAGAAGATATCGAGGATGGAAACCTCGGCGTTTGAGCTGGCGTGTATCGAACAGAGTTTGTACAGAGCATGTGCAGAATGTGTACACATCATGTATACTCCAGAACGTCATGTCGTAAGTGGTGAGTAGATCCAAGTATGGGGAAGGTTGATTACAAGCGAGGCTTCGTGTATACACTTAAAAGGATGGCGCTGCGTTTGCTTGCATTGCCTCGGTCGCGCCATGCGTGCTCTGTGGAAGGTGCGCGTACGCGTCTACATGTGCACGCGCGTATAGTGTGTGTATGTATAAACATGGACTTCCCAGATGTATACACGTCTGGGCATGCCAGGCAGGTGGCGCGGCACGTGTGATGTGTAGCAGACAGGGTTGTGCAGCAGTCGTCGGTAAGGTGGGTAGTGTGAAGGGAGGCAAGGCCATGCGCATCCCTGCCCGATCGCAGGACTGCAGACGCACCAGATCACCCCCGACCCGCAGCAGATGAGCATCCTGGACGCCGTCGCCGACAGGTGCGTCCAGGAGGCCCGCGAGCAGGACCAGCTGCGCGGATCGCCATGCTCCCGGCTGTTCGTTCTCGGCCTGCCGGGTTCAGGGAAATCGGAGGTCATCCGGTGGCTGTGCGAGGAGGGCGTGGGGCTGTTCCCCACGTGCATGGGATGGGAACACGAGGTGCACTTCATCAAGACCGCCCCCATGAATTCCATGGCGAGCAACATCGGTGGGCGAACCATCCACAACTTCAGCAAGCTCGGAATCGACCTCATCACGGGAGTCCAGTCCGGCGGGAAGAAGGACCCGGAGTTGTCGGAGAACATGCTGCACACGAAAATCCAGCACATGCGCTGGCTCATCATCGACGAGGTGGAGAACGTTTCGGTGGAGTTGCTGGACGCCGTGCACAGGCAGGTGAAGGACTCGACGAGGGACAAGGGAAACCCCTGGGCCGTGGACGCACGCGTTCCAAAACAGTTCGCCATGTTCGGAGGGCTCAACCTGGTGCTGCTCGGGGACTTATGGCAGATACCGCCCGTCAGGAGTCTCAGTATTGCCGCCAACCCATTTGTCAAGAGACCCGCCAACGTCGGCCGCATACTGGAGATGTTCTGGACAGAGGGCTTGCCGCACTCGGTGACTAACCGCTACGCCCTGGCCCAGTCGCACCGCTGCTCAGACGTGTGGTGGAGAAGCTTTCTCGCCGAAGCGCGCGCTGGGAATCTGTCGGACAGGATGTACGATTTCGTCCACGGCTTCCCCACTGATGTGCCCGGCTCCTGGATGCCCGCAAGCCCCGGCAGCGCCGAGGCCTCGACGGGGCACTTCGGCTGCGGGAAGGCGAAGTGCCGCGCGCTCTGGTCAGTTGAGTGGCCACGGATGTTCGGAGAAGGTCGGGCCTGGGAGGACATGAAATCCCTGGAGTGCGCTGAGTGCAGCGCGGAACGCCATCGGCGCTGCCGCGTCGCCTCTCAGAGCGATGCCAGACAGCGGGAGGTGAGCACGGCGTTCGCGGACGCGCTGTTCGTGCACCCGTACAACGCCCCGAAGAGCAGGATTCTGACGCTGCGAGCGGCGAATGCGGCAGCCAATGCTGGGAAGCAGCTCCTCTGGGTGGTGGCGCGCGATGTCCCCCTCACTCGGGACGACGCATGCAGGTCGACGGAGTCGCTCTCCCACGCCAGGCAGAACTGGCTCATGTACCCCGAGAACAAGACTGGCGGAGTTCCGGGTGTGCTGCCGATCTTCGAGGGGATGCGGGCGCGGTTCACCACCACGGAGAATGCGGAGGCGGGAGCCTGCAAGCACTCCTGGGGTACCGTGACGGGCTGGGTCCTCCACCCCGACGACTCGAAGTTGGTGAAAGACCACAGGTCCGAGCCGGAGCTGGTCCTGCAGCACGTGCCCGAGGCGATCATGGTGCAAATTCCCGGGAACACGGCGCCCCGCTTTGGGAATCAGCCCGCGGGCGTCTTCCCCGTGAAGCAGAGGGAGGTGTCCTGGGATCGCAGTCCCGGCTTCAAGGCCATGGTGAAGCGCGCGGGGCCCCCGCTGGTCCCGCACTTCGCCGCCACGGCCCACTGCGTCACCGGCGCCACGCTGCCGCAGGCCATTATCGACCTCCTGGACGCGCGCACGACGCCCCGCGCAGCCATGGTCCCCACGGGCTACGTGGCCATCAGCCGCACCAGGAGGGCTGACGATCTGATCATCACGCAGCCTTTTTCGCCCATGCTTTTCCGCCAGGGGCATCAGACGGGCCCATGGCTCTTGCACTCCCTGACAGCCGGGGAGATGACGACGGAGCAGGCGGAAGCCGGCTGGGCCAAGGCAGAGAAGGAAGCCGCGTCCAGGTCGTCCAAGAAGTTGGTGGACGTCACTTTCCAGTGCGCCGACTGCCACCAGCGGAAGAGAGCGGGCAACTTCCCAGGACGTGGCATGAGAGCGAGCGACCCCGTGGAGCACGCCGTGGCAGTCCTGAGCCAGGGCGCGTGGAGGAGGTGCGCCCTCTGCGCGCAGAAGCAGGCCGGAAAGGATGTGCAGAGGCCTGCCCCTCTGCCCGGCGAGCTCCGTTGCTTTGAATGCGGCAAAGCCAGGCGCGTCTCGGAGTACGACAAGAAGATGTTGGAGCAGTTGCGCTCAGATGACGCCCTCGAGAGAGCGGTATGCCTGGCGTGTCGCCCCGCGCAACTGCACCGGCCACCGTCGAGGACAGGTGCGCTGTACACGTGCTTCCAGTGCGGGGGCCTGAAGGGCATG
Source organism: Prorocentrum cordatum (assembly GCA_963575745.1). NCBI lineage: Eukaryota > Dinophyceae > Prorocentrales > Prorocentraceae > Prorocentrum > Prorocentrum cordatum. The sequence goes on from CAUYUJ010014232.1 coordinate 149,465, forward strand.
GAGCACTTTGACCTGGGCCAGCTGAATATGCATGGGGGGCCCGAGTGCGTTGTGTGCAAGGAGTGCGTCGACCTGCGCACGCGCCCTCCTTGCGGGAAGTGCGGGGCGAGGCCAGAGAGGAATCTGCATTACAGCCAGAGTAATTACCAGTGTGAGGCCTGCAGATTCCCGAATTGCGACGTCTGCAAGGTAGTCCCGCGGCCGCGCAGCACGAAGTATCTGGCGGCCAACAGGCCGTCGTGGACGTGCCCGGCGTGCCCGCGGGTCGGTCAGTGCGTGGCCTGTGGCGCCCCGTCACCAGACGCGGCCAAAACTGGTCGGCGTTCTGCGAACTGGGAAGGGCCGAGGTACACGTGCGACGCGTGCCTCTGGCCGCCATGCAGCGCGTGCAAGAAGGCGCCGCGGCCGCACGACCGCCGGTGGACAGTTCGCGTTGCCCCGGACTGGAAATGCGCAGATTGCGCGAAGACGCGCAAGCGAGGGAAGAGGTGCGCGTAGTCAAATAATATCATTCCACCTGCCGCTATCATCAGGGACGTCGTCGTCATCGTGTCCAGTTGCGGGCAGAGGCCCGCCTGCGTCTTTGTCGCATGTGTCATCCGCTCGGTGGCAATTTTGGAGGCAGTTTGGGCCGCCATGCCTCCCTCTTGGGGACTTCTTGGGGCCCCTTGAGGGCCTCTTTGGGGCCTCTTGGGGCCTCTTGGGGGCGGCTTGGGCCGTCTTGGGGGGCTCTTGCGCCGTTTCGCCCCTTCGGAGACCGTCTTGGGGGCCTCCCGCGGCCGCCGTGGGGCTCCCTTGGGGTTCTTTTGGGCCGTCTTAGGGGCCTCTTGGACCGTCTTGGGGGTTTCTTTGGGCCGTATTGGGGCCCTCTCGGGCCGTCTTGGGGCCCTTCTGGGGGCTTCTTGGGCAATTCTGGTGCCATTTTGGAGGCTGCTTGGGCCGTCATTGGCTTGTCAGAGTCGAGAAAGGCGAGGACGCCCAAATCTTCCCAAAACTATAGGAAAATCAATGATTTTGGCCTCTGGAGGCGGTCTTGGTGGGTCCTCTGGGGGCCCTAATGCGGCGTCTTGGAGGCTTGTTGGCTCTCTTGGGGCCATCTTGGGTCGTCCTGAGGCCGTTTTGAGACTCCCTTGGGCCGCCTTGGAGCCATCTTGAGCCGTCTTGACGCCCCTCGTGGGCTCCGAGGAGGGTCCAGCTGCCAACATCAATGATTTCCGTAGGTTATTGTTGGTTGTTGAATTAGTGGACGAAAGGGGTCGGCGACTCGGCGGCGGCCCTGGGGGGGGATTAAGGGGGGGAGACATAGTAATGTAACATGATACAATATGTAGAAATTGTGCAGTCTTGGGATACATCGGATACGTTGCATTAAGGCGTTCGCCGAAAAACGCTACCGCTCAGCACGTCACTTCCGGACGTGGATTCCTCTCGCTTCGCGGGTGTGCACGTCCGGACCACGTACAGTCCAGTTGTTGCGGGGCCTTTTGGGAGCTTCCTTGTAGCCTCTTGGAGGTGTCTTGGGTGGGGGCCTCTTTGGAGGTGTCTTAGAACCGCTCACGCAGTTAGAATGCACCGTGAACGTGCTGCCTTCAGCCATCGTAGCGAGGATTTCCGCCAAGCTGCGGGGACGTGGAGACTCGCTCGTCGAGGTTCCACGTCCCCGCAGCTTGGGGGGGCGATGAGGACGATGAGGAAGAACAGGAGGGAAAACACGGGGATAGGAATGAGGATGACGACGATGAGGAGGATGAGGAGGGCGATGAGGGAAGCGGCGGCCCCATCTTCCCTCCCAGCGCCGGCTCTACTCATGGGCGCCGCCGTGACCAACTTCCACGCGACAGGGCGCTTTTGCGTTGTATCGCCCCTTGGAGCATCGTCCTGGGGGGATCCCGCGGCCGCCTTGGGGCTCTCTTGGGGTCCTTCTGGGCCGTCGAAGGGGCCTCTAGGACCGTCTTGGGGGCCTCTTTGGGCCGTCTTGGGGGCCTCTGGGGCCGTCTTGGGGCCCTCTCGGGGGCTTCTTAGGCCTTCTGGGGGCCATTCTGCAGGCTGCTTGGGCCGTCACTGGCGTGTCAGAGTCGAAAAAGGCGAGAACGTTAAAATCTTCCCACAACCATACGAACATTTATGATTGTGGCTTCTGGAGGCGCTATTGGGGATCCTCTTGGGGCCCTCTTGGGGCGTCTTGGTAGGTTTTTGGGCCCTATCGGGGCCATGTTGGGCCGTCTTGGGGCAATTTTGGGGCTCTCCTGGGCCGCCTTGAAACCATCATTCGCCTTCTTGACGCCCCTTGTGGGCTTCGAGGAGGGTCCCGAGGCCCAAATCAATGACTTCCATGGGTTTTTTTTGGGTTTTCACAAAGTACGTGGAAACGGGTCGACGACTCGGCGGCGGCCCTGGGGGGGGATTAAGGTGGGTTGCTTTTCAACGCATGAGAATGCGATGTTTTGCAATCGGCCTTCCTTGACGTATCGTGGCTGGGCCCTGGCGTCACACACCCGCCCTGTCGGACTGCCGAGACGCTTCGCTGCAGTCCGGACGTGGACCGTCGCATGTGTCATCCTCTCGGTGGCAATTTTGGAGGCAGTTTGGGCCGCCATGCCTCCCTCTTGGGGACATCTTGAGGCCCCTTGGGGGCCTATTTGGGGCATATTGGGGCCTCTTGGGGGCGTCCTGGCCCGTCTATGGGCGCTCTTCCGCCGTTTCGCCCTATGGAGACCGTCTTGGGGGCCTCCCACGGCCGCCTTGGGGCACTCTTGGGATGTTTTTTCGCCGTCCTAGGGGCCTCTTGGACCGTCTTGGGGGTTGCTTTGAGCCGTATTGGGGCCCTCTCGGGCCGTCTTGGGGCCCTTTGGAGGGCTTCTTGGGGCTTCTTGGGGTGCTTTTCGAGGGTGATTGGGCCGTCATTGGCTTGTCAGCGTCGAGAAAGGCGAGAACGCGAAAATATTCCCCAAACCATAGGAAAATCTATGATTGTGGCTTCTGGAGGCGCTCTTGGGGGGTCCTCTTTGGACCCTCTGGCGGCGTCTTGTGAGTTTTTGGGCTCTCTTGGGGCCATCTTGGGTCGTCTTGAGGCCGTTTTGAGACTCTCTTCGGCCGCCTTGAAGCCATCTTGAGCCGTCTTGACGCCCCTTGTGGGCTCCGAGGAGGGCCCAGAGGCCGAAATCAATGATGTCCATAGGTTTTTGTAGGTTGTTGAATTAGTGGACGAAAGGGGTCGGCGACTCGGCGGCGGCCCTGGGGGGGGATTAAGGGGGGAGACATAATAATGTAACACAATACAATATGTGGCAATTATGCAATCATTGGAAACATTGGATACGTTGCATTAGGGCTTCCGCTCCGCTGCGCGACCTGCCTTGAATACGTTGCATCAAGGCGTTCGCCGAAAAACGCTGCCGCTCAGCACGTCACCTCCGGACGTGGATTCCTCTCGCTTCGCGGGGTGCACGTCCGGAGCACGTACAGACCGAGCGTTGGGTGGTCTGCCCGCAGTGCCGGTCTGCCCACCTCCGGGCGCCGCCAGCGCCACGAGGGGCGGATGCGCCCCCCTCAGTTTCAGCGCTGGGACGAGCGTGCGAATGTCCACGAGGTGAATGAGCATTCTCCGCGTGTCAGTACAAGGCTGGCCTATATGTTCGGCAATCGCCCTTTGCACGAAATCTTCTACCTCGGGGCCACTGCCCTCCTTCCTCCCTCCTCGCGCGCCTTCAGTTGGAGGTGCGGTGCGCCCAGCGGAGTTCTTGCAATGAACCGCCCGCTGCACTGCACCTGGTCCAGACCGTCAGCTGGCCGCTCAGTCCTGTCGTTCTTTGAGGCCTCTTGGGGGTTTGTTGGGGTTTCTGGAGGGCTTTTTGGGGACCTCTTTGGGCCTCTTGGGGGCGTCTTGGGCCGTCCTGGGGCGCCTTTGCGCCGTTTCGCCCCTTCGGAGGCCTTCTTGGGGACCGGGGAGGGAGAGGAGTCAGAGGAAGAAAAACGGAAGAGGAGGAGGAGGAAGAGAAGGTAGCAGGGGTATGGGTGGTGTTGAAAGTAATTGGCAATACTTGTGGTTCAAATTTTAGTTTCTGGCAGCTCTTCACGGCCGCCGCCATGGTCATGCTGAAGTTGCTAGCCGTGAACGGCCACTCGAAGTCGGACGTTATCGCCATCGACTCGTCGGCCACCGGGGCGGAGCTTCTAGCCGCCATCTGGGACAAGTTCGGCTGGACGTTTAAGGCGGCGAACTTCCAGAACGAGGCTGGCGATACCTTCTCGCCCCAAATACATGCGAATACTTCCTCCGCAGACGGCGAAATTTATTGTCTGAGCTCGCGCGTTCGGTGGGCGGGCGCGCCGCTCCCGAGTGGGCCCGCCGCGGTCTCTGCACCGCCGAACATTTTCGGGTGAAGCCGCGCTCGCCCGCGGGGCCGCTCGTTCTTTCCCAGGAGCCCACGTTTTGAAGAAAAACCAGAGCCGAGGGCCAAGGGTAGCGTCGGCGGCAGGAAGCGGCGGCGGAAGCTCTTGCTCGTGCTGTCCTTCCCTCCCGGCCCCTCTTGTCTTTTTCAGTCACCCTGCCTCTCCTCCCTTCCAGCGCCAGCTATTTCATGGGCGTCGCTGTGACTATCTGCCACCTGGCTGGCGTTGGCTTAGAAATTTCGCCCGTGCCGGAGGTTGCATTCGCGCGTAGAAAGGCGGGAAGCGGATCTCCCCGAGGGGCGCGCGCGGGGCAAGCCGCTGCCTCTGGACTTGCCGCTGGGCGACACCCTCAAGGACGGCGCCGCGGTCACGGCCCAGAGAAACAGGGGCGCCAGGCTGCGCAGTCATTGACGTCACCGCGCCGCTGCCGCCGGCTTGTCTCGGCGGCGCGCGCTTGTATTGCTACACGTGGGCGTCGGCAAGACAGGTTGGAGGTGGTCGGTGCGGCGACGTGTCTTCGATGTGCCGCGAGGCCGACGACCGCGGCCGCCGCGCCGGCGCGGCGGGCGGCGGCGACGGCAGCGGCGCCGAGGAGCGCGGCTGGGTCGCCGCGCTCGCGCACGCGCTCCTCGAGAAGCTCGGGCGGTTCGGAGAGCTCGGAGAGCTCCGACAACGAGTCCGCGAGCGCGGAACCCGACGCGCCGCCGCGCGCAGCCGCGGCGGCGCCGGAAGCGGCTCCGGCGCGGGCGGCGGCGGCGAGCTCGGCGGCGGCGCCGGGGGTCGCGGGGAGCTCGCCGCGCGGCGCGGAGGCGGACAGGTTGCGGAAGGAGCTAGCACAGGCGCGCCAGGAAGCCGCCGCCGCGGCGACGGCGCTGGGCGAGCGCGACGCAGAGCTCGCGACGGCGCGCGCGGAGCTGGCGCAGGCGCGCCAGGAGGCGCTCGACGCAGAGGCGGCCAAGGAGAGGCTGGAGACCAGGTCGGTCCATCGGGTGACGGCCGCTAAGCGCGCTCGCGGGGAGAAGTTCAGACTTCTCCGCGCGAGGGCGCCGGGTCGCACCGAGAACCGCACTTGTTCTGCAAGGTGCGCGGGCCTGACGACGGAGGGCCACCGCCTGACGCGCGAAACGTCAGAGCTCCAGGCGCAGGTGAACTACTGGGCCACGATGTACCACGGCGGCCAGCACGTCGACGGCGTGGATTACCCGGGCAAGAAGGAGTTGGCTTTGCAGGAGCAGGTGGCGCTCCACCAGAAGAACTCGGCGCCGGGGAGTGCGCGCGCAATCGCCCGCGCACCAGGGGAGAGCCCCGCGCAGCTCCTCGAACGCCCGGGCACGGTGCGTTCCGAAGTGCGCGCGCAGGGCTCTCCGAGTGCGACGGGCTGGCGTTTGCGGGCACGGTCCCCGCAGGAGCTCCACGAGAAGAACGCGAGGCTGTTGCAAGAGAACCACGAGCTGAAGCTGAAGGCGCAGGCCTGCTACAGTTGCTCGGGGCGCAAGGAGCAAGACCAGGCCCGCGGCAAAGGCCCTCGGCGCGCGGGCGGGGGCGGCGCGGGGGGCGGCCTTCGAAGGATGACGGCGGCCTCCTACGGAGAGAGCTGATGCCTTGCAGTAGGCTTCAGCAGAACGCTTACCAGGGGGCTGCGTTTTTCGAAGGCTGCCGACGCGCTCGGCCCTCCCGCGCGCCGCCAACGAGGCGGCGGCGGCAAGGGGCAGGGCAAGCCGCGCCACGGGCCAGGGAGCGCGGGCGGGGCGCCGGGCGGCGCCGCCCAGGGCGCTGGCGGGAAGGCTGGCGGCAACGCGCAGGCCGCGAGCACGGCGCCGGGAAAGGCCGCGCCGGGCCAAGCCAGCGGCAAGGGGCCAGGCAAGCGCGGCAGCGCGGCTGAGAGCGCGGGCGGCGCGCCCAGCAACGGCTTTTAGGGCAGGGGCGGGAAGGGGGAGGAGGAGGGGGAGGGGGAGGGGGAGCAGGAGGGGCAGGGAGAGGGAGACAAGGGGCGGGGAGAGGCCGGCGAGTTTCTCGGCGCGCTTCTACAAGCTGTCGGCAGCCCCAGGGTGCCTCGTTCCTTTCTGGGATTGTCTGGTGCCCCGCCGGTGCTTTGTAGGGGTCCGTCAAACGCTTTGTGGGTGGAGCGTCTCGGACGTTCTCGGGTGCTCCGTGGGAAGTACTCGCGCACCTTCCAGTGCCTTTCGGTGTTGGTCGTGCGCGTTCAGGTGCCATGCGGGTGCCTTCGGGTGCCCTGCGGTGTTTGGCAGATGCTTCGGGTGCCCTTCCGGGTCCCTTGCGGGTGCCTTTCGGCTTCCTTGCCGATGCTTTCGGGTGCCCTGCGGTGTTTTGCGGGTGCCTTCGGGTGCCTTGCGCGTGCCTTACGGGCGCTCCGGGTGCCCGTTGGGCGCCTTTCGGGTGCCTTCGGGCGCCTTGCGGGCGCTTGCTGGTGCCTTCGGGGGGTCTGTTAAACATTGCGTGGGTGGAGCGTATCGGATGTCGTCGGGCGCCCCGTGGGAACTACAAGCATCTTCCAGTGGCTTTCGGTGTTGTACGGGTGCCTTCGGGTGCCTTGCGGGTGCCTTCGGGTGCTTTGCGGTGCCCTGCGGGTGCCTGCGGGTGCCCTTTTGGGTGCTTTGCGGGTGCCTTGCGGGTGCTTTGCGGATTCCTCGCGTGTGCTATCGGGTCCTTGTCGGTGCCTTGCGAGTGCTTTCGGGTGCTCTGCGGTGCTTTGCACATGCCTTCGGGTGCCCTTGCGGGTGCCTTGTGGGTGCCCTCCGGGTGCGCTACGGGTGCTTTCGGGTGCCCTTTGGGTGCCTTGCGGGTGCCTTCGGGTGCCTTGCGGGTGCCTTGCGGGTTCTTTCGGGTGTCCTTCGGGAGCCTTTCGGGTGCCTTCGGGCGCCTTGCGGGTGCCTGCCGGTGCCTTCGGGGGGTCTGCCACACGCTGTGTGGGTGGAGCGTCTCGGATGTTGTCGGGCGCCCCGTGGGAACTACCTGGAGTACGCCTTCGGCTTGGACGCGTTCCTGGCGCACTTCCCGCACCCTGCTCCGGACCACCGCGGGACGCGGTCGCACCACTATCCGACGCAGACAACCGCGTCTTCGCCGTGGGTGCGAACGGTGCGGTGGAATGGTCCGAACGGAAGCCAGAACTCCATGCGCTTCCTGTGCTGCCCGGAAGACGTGGTGTGCGACCGTCAGCATGGAGTTGTTGATGAGCTGTGCGAGTCGTGCCGCATACCTCTGTGCTGGCAGTGCCGCGGCATTTTCGCGAAGACGCGAACGGTGCGGGAGCGAATCCCGCGTCTCGCCATCGCCAACGACAACTTTGTCGGGTTCGTGTCGGCATGGTGGGAGAAGCACAAGCCCCGGTGGATCGAGATGGCCGCGGCCACGCCAGTGTGGACGAGTTTGATGGCGTTCTACGTCGAGGGCGATAAGGGCCACCTCATGAACAATCAGGCGAGCTGCGCGAAGTAGCGCGGCACTGCCCCTTCTCTGTTCTTTGCGGACCCCGCCCCCCCTGGAAACTGCAGCGCGGCCGAGTGGCGCACGGGGGGTAGTGGCGCGCTGCTCGCACGGCGAACCCCAGAGGCCATGCATCCGCACAGTCGGTACGCTGTCCGCGGTAATCTGGCCAGCTTCCTGGTGCATTGGGACGACGTCCTGGAGCGCCTGCTCGCCATCACGGAGAGTTCCAGTGCTGCTGCGGCGCTGCCCCACGACGGCGAGACGCTGGCCCACTTGGTTCGCTTCGAGTTCCGGATGAAAGACAAGGACATGTCGAAGCAACTGAAGCACATGCGCCTCCGCGCTCATGTGGTGCTGCAGCTCGGCTGGGAGCTCATCGACCGCGGCCACCCCGCTTTTTGTAGAGATGCTGCTGGCAATCCCATCGCAATCGCCGCTGCCAAGGAGGCGTTTGAAAGGCGCGTGAAGCAGTGCTACCCGTGGCTCGGCACCCCCGAGGACACCGACGGGAAGGTCCCGCCAGCCGTGGACCGGGCGACGGTGGTGGCGGATCCGTCCAGGAGCAGTGTGCAGGATAACAAGCACGCGACTCCGGCGCTGGCCAGCACTGACGTCGCCTCTGTTTTCGACGATGCCAGACCGACCGCCTGCGCGCCCACAGATGCGACGTCCCGGCAAGGGACCGCGGGTCAGCGCCAACAGCGAGCCATGGACGGCGGGCCGGTCGTCCCGTACGTCGCCGACGCGGCCATGTTGGAGCAGTGGAACGGGAAGTACCCCGCGATCGCTTTCCCGCACACGCTGCTGCGGCAGAGCGGGGGGCCAGACTTCACGAGGTCTTGGCGCAACGGTGCCGATGCCGCACATCGGCGCCGCGCGGTGGGGCGGCCCGAGGAAGTGCAAAACCGGCCGTCCATCAGCATGGGGATGTGGCTTGCAGGCATGAGTCGCCGAGTGGAACACCAGATCCGATCGGACTGGCTCTTCATCCCAGGCATGCGCAATGTCCACTTCCGCTTTTTGGGCATCACCGCGAGGTTGGGGAGCAAAGTCAGGAAGTACAAGGACGAAGACGGATCCGCTTTCACGGAGCGCCTGACCACGGCTGTCCGCGGGTTGCACGACCTGTTGGCGAAGGGGTACTACGGGCCGAACAGGCGGCCAATTGCTGGCAACTTGACGGTGCTGCACATGGCGCATGGCCTGGACACAACCCAGAAACAGATCGTGCACAACATGCGCTCTGTGACGAGCAGCCTTGCAGGCACCCAGGAGCTGCGTCGCAGGATGGGCCACGTATTCCAGTCTGGCGCGATTGGATACGGGCACGGGCTTTTCATCACCATCTCGCCAAATGAGAAGCAGTCCTGCTTGGCGATGCGTCTACACAGAGCACGCCAGGGCGACCCGCTGCTGCGCGCGGGGTGCACAGACGACGCACGGAATGCCACGAGGAAACGATTGGCGTCACGGGAGTGGCCGTCATTGTCGGAGAGCGCCGACGCGGAGCTCCCCGATTTCGATTTGCGTCTGTGCGAAGTGGCCAATGATCCTCTCTCGGTCGTTCAGGGCTTCCGCGTCGCCGTGAACGTGATCTTGGGCCGCCTCCTGGGTCTGCGGTTGTGCGCCGAGTGCGGCGTCGCGCGAAGATATCGTAGGCAGCCCCGGTGCTGTTGCACGGACAAGTTCGGCTCCAACTCGCGCCCCATGGGCGGGATTTTCGGGGTTGCTGCAGCTTTGCTTGGCGCCGTCGAGAACCAGCACCTAGGCACGCTCCACTTCCACGGGTTCGTGTACCTCGCGAACATGTTCCAGCACGCACCCTTGACTGAGATCGCGAGGACAATTCGGGAGTCCCCTGGCTTGGCGGACGCGGTGAAGGAGTGGCACGCGTGGGTCCACAGGGAAGAGCACTGGGCCCCCGAGGAGCACCGGGAGAGCCTACCGTCGCTGGAGTCTGAGTGGCGGCAGAATCACCGCGCATCGGAGCACGTAGGTCTGTGTCGGTGGCCCGCGTATGTGGACCATGCCGAGCCGAAGACGAAGTGGGACGAGGGGTGCGATGCCGTTGCCTGCGACGCCGACGCGGCCACCTTCAAGCAGGCTTACGAGGCAGATGCGCAGATGATCTTCTCGAAGGTCCAGCATCACCACCATCCCAACGGGAAGCCGCTCACACACTGCATCAAGAAAGGCTGCAAACACGGCGACAAGTGCAAGCGCGGCTTCCCGAAGACCATGCTCATGGCGGCCCCAGATGGACCGAGATTCCGCGTTGTGTGCCCTCAGGTGGCCAGGGAAGTCGGGCTTAAAGTGAACGGGCCGAGGAATGCGTTGGGCGAGATCGCGGGGCCTCGGAACGACGATTTCCTGAGCGGGACTTGTCCAGCATTGGCGGTGGCATTTCGGAGCAACACGCACACGGCGCCGAACAACCGGCTCCCGCTGATCACAGGCATTACTCACGACCCGAACTGCCTGTGTCGACACGGCTCCAGAGAAGACACAGAAGAAGGGCACCTTCGACGCATCGCATTCGCGGTGCAGCGGTCCATGTCGAACTCCTCGCGGTACATCGGCGGGTACATTTCCAAGGTGCAGCGCGTCGGGAAGAAGGCGCGGGAACTGGCGAAGACCTGCCTGTCCACGCTGGCCGAGCGACTCCATGGGAAGTCCGAGATGCAGCAGACGCTCAACACTGTGCACCGCTGCATCGGGGACTGGGAGGCCAAGGGCGTGGCGCGGACGATCTTCGAGGAGGTGAACTTGGCGCACTTCGCGGACAGGCCGAACCCGCTCGCAGCGGAGTGCATCACGTCGTGCCCTGTCGCCGACTTCTACGCGGGCTGCTTCCTCCAGATCGTGGCCGACGAGACTCGGGCGGGGCGCGCGACGGCGCGGCGCCAGAAGAGGTCCGTGGTGTTCACGGACGCAGGCGAGGTGGCCACTCCGCCGGACGCGACGGCGCGAGCGTACGCCTACCGACCCAATCATGCCGAGTTGAAGACTTTGAGCCCGTACGAGTTCGTCCGCTTGTTCGAGGTGGTACCAACGTACCCGCCACCAAGAGATGCTTCGAAGCCATCGACGGGCCCGACGGAGTGGAAGGCGAATTCGCCGCCGGCCGCGGCTGATGGGCCTCCACGGCCTGGGGTCCATTATGTCGTGAAGCCACCCGCGGAGGGATGCAGGTACTTTGCGCTCGAAGAAGACCCAGACGACATGGAGTTCGCGCACATGTACGTGATTGTACCCCGGGGCGTCCCCGCGCTACCCGTCTTCATCGGGTCCGTCATGCCTCAGCCCGAAATGACGCCTGAGCGCCGCAGCGCCATTTTGTCTGCGTACTTCCGACCATGGACATTGGTGTGCAAGTACGGATCTTCTCGGGGGCCTGTTCCGCTAGCGAAGAATCTGAACTTGCCGCCCAAGCGCCAGCGCTGTGGGAGGAGCGCGCCGAGCTTCCGAGTAGCCCTCAAGCACTACCTTCGCGGCCACATCGTCTCGCCGTCCAACCGCATCCTGTGGGCGAACGTGCTCCGCACCATGACGACGATGCCGGAGAACGCCGACGAGGGCGAGGACGACCAGGACTCGAAGCCGGTGGAGGCGCTACCCGAGAACGCGTTTCCGGTCCTCAGCCCCAGCAGCATCATGGCAGAGTTACGGCGAGTAGACCGAGACGCCGGGGCAGATGCCGCTGGCGAGGACATTGGGAACCTCTCCCATTCGGTGCACAAAGCGCTGGAGCAGAGCATGTCCTTCTGGGACCCGCCGAACAGGGCGCCCACGTTGAACTTGCCACTGCGACAGTCTGCTCTTCGGCATTCCAGTGCAATGCCAGCGGGGGCTCGCGGGAATGCCCAGGAGCCACCGCGGAAGATTGCGCGCTCCAAGATGCGGGAGAAGCTGTACCCTGGCGACGCTGACCTGACAAGCAACATCCAGAGCTGGCGGAGAGGACCGGGGGGGGGCAATCTCGAGACGTGCAGTGGGCAAAAGCACGATCTGGATGCAGTTCGGTCGGGGGCGCCCGATTCGTCTCGCTCTGGAAGAAGATATCGAGGATGGAAACCTCGGCGTTTGAGCTGGCGTGTATCGAACAGAGTTTGTACAGAGCATGTGCAGAATGTGTACACAGCATGTATACTCCAGAACGTCATGTCGTAAGTGGTGAGTAGATCCAAGTATGGGGAAGGTTGATTACAAGCGAGGCTTCGTGTATACACTTAAAAGGATGGCGCTGCGTTTGCTTGCATTGCCTCGGTCGCGCCATGCGTGCTCTGTGGAAGGTGCGCGTGCGCGTCTACATGTGCACGCGCGTATAGTGTGTGTATGTATAAACATGGACTTCCCAGATGTATACACGTCTGGGCATGCCAGGCAGGTGGCGCGGCACGTGTGATGTGTAGCAGACAGGGTTGTGCAGCAGTCGTCGGTAAGGTGGGTAGTGTGAAGGGAGGCAAGGCCATGCGCATCCCTGCCCGATCGCAGGACTGCAGACGCACCAGATCACCCCCGACCCGCAGCAGATGAGCATCCTGGACGCCGTCGCCGACAGGTGCGTCCAGGAGGCCCGCGAGCAGGACCAGCTGCGCGGATCGCCATGCTCCCGGCTGTTCGTTCTCGGCCTGCCGGGTTCAGGGAAATCGGAGGTCATCCGGTGGCTGTGCGAGGAGGGCGTGGGGCTGTTCCCCACGTGCATGGGATGGGAACACGAGGTGCACTTCATCAAGACCGCCCCCATGAATTCCATGGCGAGCAACATCGGTGGGCGAACCATCCACAACTTCAGCAAGCTCGGAATCGACCTCATCACGGGAGTCCAGTCCGGCGGGAAGAAGGACCCGGAGTTGTCGGAGAACATGCTGCACACGAAAATCCAGCACATGCGCTGGCTCATCATCGACGAGGTGGAGAACGTTTCGGTGGAGTTGCTGGACGCCGTGCACAGGCAGGTGAAGGACTCGACGAGGGACAAGGGAAACCCCTGGGCCGTGGACGCACGCGTTCCAAAACAGTTCGCCATGTTCGGAGGGCTCAACCTGGTGCTGCTCGGGGACTTATGGCAGATACCGCCCGTCAGGAGTCTCAGTATTGCCGCCAACCCATTTGTCAAGAGACCCGCCAACGTCGGCCGCATACTGGAGATGTTCTGGACAGAGGGCTTGCCGCACTCGGTGACTAACCGCTACGCCCTGGCCCAGTCGCACCGCTGCTCAGACGTGTGGTGGAGAAGCTTTCTCGCCGAAGCGCGCGCTGGGAATCTGTCGGACAGGATGTACGATTTCGTCCACGGCTTCCCCACTGATGTGCCCGGCTCCTGGATGCCCGCAAGCCCCGGCAGCGCCGAGGCCTCGACGGGGCACTTCGGCTGCGGGAAGGCGAAGTGCCGCGCGCTCTGGTCAGTTGAGTGGCCACGGATGTTCGGAGAAGGTCGGGCCTGGGAGGACATGAAATCCCTGGAGTGCGCTGAGTGCAGCGCGGAACGCCATCGGCGCTGCCGCGTCGCCTCTCAGAGCGATGCCAGACAGCGGGAGGTGAGCACGGCGTTCGCGGACGCGCTGTTCGTGCACCCGTACAACGCCCCGAAGAGCAGGATTCTGACGCTGCGAGCGGCGAATGCGGCAGCCAATGCTGGGAAGCAGCTCCTCTGGGTGGTGGCGCGCGATGTCCCCCTCACTCGGGACGACGCATGCAGGTCGACGGAGTCGCTCTCCCACGCCAGGCAGAACTGGCTCATGTACCCCGAGAACAAGACTGGCGGAGTTCCGGGTGTGCTGCCGATCTTCGAGGGGATGCGGGCGCGGTTCACCACCACGGAGAATGCGGAGGCGGGAGCCTGCAAGCACTCCTGGGGTACCGTGACGGGCTGGGTCCTCCACCCCGACGACTCGAAGTTGGTGAAAGACCACAGGTCCGAGCCGGAGCTGGTCCTGCAGCACGTGCCCGAGGCGATCATGGTGCAAATTCCCGGGAACACGGCGCCCCGCTTTGGGAATCAGCCCGCGGGCGTCTTCCCCGTGAAGCAGAGGGAGGTGTCCTGGGATCGCAGTCCCGGCTTCAAGGCCATGGTGAAGCGCGCGGGGTCCCCGCTGGTCCCGCACTTCGCCGCCACGGCCCACTGCGTCACCGGCGCCACGCTGCCGCAGGCCATTATCGACCTCCTGGACGCGCGCACGACGCCCCGCGCAGCCATGGCCCCCACGGGCTACGTGGCCATCAGCCGCGCCAGGAGGGCTGACGATCTGATCATCACGCAGCCTTTTTCGCCCATGCTTTTCCGCCAGGGGCATCAGACGGGCCCATGGCTCTTGCACTCCCTGACAGCCGGGGAGATGACGACGGAGCAGGCGGAAGCCGGCTGGGCCAAGGCAGAGAAGGAAGCCGCGTCCAGGTCGTCCAAGAAGTTGGTGGACGTCACTTTCCAGTGCGCCGACTGCCACCAGCGGAAGAGAGCGGGCAACTTCCCAGGACGTGGCATGAGAGCGAGCGACCCCGTGGAGCACGCCGTGGCAGTCCTGAGCCAGGGCGCGTGGAGGAGGTGCGCCCTCTGCGCGCAGAAGCAGGCCGGAAAGGATGTGCAGAGGCCTGCCCCTCTGCCCGGCGAGCTCCGTTGCTTTGAATGCGGCAAAGCCAGGCGCGTCTCGGAGTACGACAAGAAGATGTTGGAGCAGTTGCGCTCAGATGACGCCCTCGAGAGAGCGGTATGCCTGGCGTGTCGCCCCGCGCAACTGCACCGGCCACCGTCGAGGACAGGTGCGCTGTACACGTGCTTCCAGTGCGGGGGCCTGAAGGGCATGGAGCACTTTGACCTGGGCCGGCTGAATATGCATGGGGGGCCCGAGTGCGTTGTGTGCAAGGAGTGCTTCGACCTGCGCATGCGCCCTCCTTGCGGGAAGTGCGGGGCGAGGCCAGAGAGGAATCTGCATTGCAGCCAGAGTAATTACCAGTGTGAGGCCTGCAGATTCCCGAATTGCGACGTCTGCAAGGTAGTCCCGCGGCCGCGCAGCACGAAGTATCTGGCGGCCAACAGGCCGTCGTGGACGTGCCCGGCGTGCCCGCGGGTCGGTCAGTGCGTGGCCTGTGGCGCCCCGTCACCAGACGCGGCCAAAACTGGTCGGCGTTCTGCGAACTGGGAAGGGCCGAGGTACACGTGCGACGCGTGCCTCTGGCCGCCATGCAGCGCGTGCAAGAAGGCGCCGCGGCCGCACGACCGCCGGTGGACAGTTCGCGTTGCCCCGGACTGGAAATGCGCAGATTGCGCGAAGACGCGCAAGCGAGGGAAGAGGTGCGCGTAGTCAAATAATATCATTCCACCTGCCGCTATCATCAGGGACGTCGTCGTCATCGTGTCCAGTTGCGGGCAGAGGCCCGCCTGCGTCTTCGTCGCATGTGTCATCCGCTCGGTGGCAATTTTGGAGGCAGTTTGGGCCGCCATGCCTCCCTCTTGGGGACTTCTTGGGGCCCCTTGAGGGCCTCTTTGGGGCCTCTTGGGGCCTCTTGGGGGCGGCTTGGGCCGTCTTGGGGGGCTCTTGCGCCGTTTCGCCCCTTCGGAGACCGTCTTGGGGGCCTCCCGCGGCCGCCGTGGGGCTCCCTTGGGGTTCTTTTGGGCCGTCTTAGGGGCATCTTGGACCGTCTTGGGGGTTTCTTTGGGCCGTATTGGGGCCCTCTCGGGCCGTCTTGGGGCCCTTCTGGGGGCTTCTTGGGCAATTCTGGTGCCATTTTGGAGGCTGCTTGGGCCGTCATTGGCTTGTCAGAGTCGAGAAAGGCGAGGACGCCCAAATCTTCCCAAAACTATAGGAAAATCAATGATTTTGGCCTCTGGAGGCGGTCTTGGTGGGTCCTCTGGGGGCCCTAATGCGGCGTCTTGGAGGTTTGTTGGCTCTCTTGGGGCCATCTTGGGTCGTCCTGAGGCCGTTTTGACACTCCCTTGGGCCGCCTTGGAGCCATCTTGAGCCGTCTTGACGCCCCTCGTGGGCTCCGAGGAGGGTCCAGCTGCCAACATCAATGATTTCCGTAGGTTATTGTTGGTTGTTGAATTAGTGGACGAAAGGGGTCGGCGACTCGGCGGCGGCCCTGGGGGGGGATTAAGGGGGGGAGACATAGTAATGTAACATGATACAATATGTAGAAATTGTGCAGTCTTGGGATACATCGGATACGTTGCATTAAGGCGTTCGCCGAAAAACGCTACCGCTCAGCACGTCACTTCCGGACGTGGATTCCTGGGCTTACGCCACACCGCCGACCCCTTGGGGAACGGGCAGTCGTGGCGTGTTGCTTCTGAGACCCTCTTGGGCACCTTTCGAAGGCTTCTTGATACCCTTTGGGACGCTGCATGGGGGTCTATGGGGGGCCTCCAGGAGCTTCTTGGAGGCCGTGTGTGGGGCTGTGTGGGGGCCCTCTTTGTTTGTTTAGGTGCCTTCTTGGCAGCCTCTGGGGCCATCTGGGAGGATCTTGGGAGCCTTTTGAGCCGCCGTGTAGCATCGGGAAACCAAAATTGCAAGGACTCTACAATCTTCTCCCCCTCTCAAAAAAAAATGCACATCAAAACATGTTGCCTCGTGGGGGCCTTCTGGGGAGGGCTCTTGGAGGTCTCTGGGGGTTTTTGGGGGGCGTATTGGGTCGTCTGGAGGGCACTTGGCCGTCCTGGAGGAGCTTTCGGCGACTGGGGGCCCTCTTGGACTGTCCAGGGGGCCTCGTGGGGCCCTCTGGGCTCGTTGTGGGGGGTTCCATCCTCCCATGATGCGTTGGGGCCTGGCCAGTTGGATCGGGGCGGACCCCTTCCCCTCCTGGGGGGAGGGGTCGGGGGAGGGGGAAGCATCTCACACGCTGAGGACACTCCACGGGGTCAGAGGATTTGGGCGCCACGTTCACACTGCAGCGTTTTTTGTCTGCGGGGAATGGTGGGCCTGCACACACGGGGTAATATGATGCCCCCTGCCGTCGTGTCACAGACCAATGCACAGTGAGGGCGGGACGCCCGATGATGATCCAGGTCATGTCGCAAAGTGTACTTTGTTTTGTAATTATCGTGAAGGCCGGGGGGGTGGTTTGGGGGGTTCTCTGTCTCGGGTCGGCCGTCGGTCCAGTGGGCGGGTGTCTACGAATACGGAGCAGGGGCAAATCATTATCCGAAGGGGCAAAAAGGGATTTGAAAGACAGGCTCCCCTAACCCACCGACGCCCAGATGTCTGGTGGGATGTTGCTTGCGGGAGTAGATGTCGGTTTCGTGCAGGCCGCGAGAAGGCCTTCGTCGCAGGAGCTCAACTCGTTCTAAAACTTTGTCGGGATGATGCTCAGGAGAAGCCTGTCGGGGAGGTGGTCGAAGGAGACATGAGGTGGGGCGGATCCGAGGGGACGAGAGTGGAGCGCCCGTGGACTGGCCTTCAGGCGATGCCGCTTACATTCGGGGCGGCACCTCTCTTTGAAGTGCGCGGAGGCGAGCAAGAAATAGTGCTTCCGACGCACCACTGGTTGATTCTTGCCGTCTTGGGCGGGTCTGGGTGCCGTCCTGATGCTATCTTACATCGTCGTTGGGCCATCTCGGCGCTGCCCTGGACCGTGGTGGCGATCTGTGAGGGCCGCCCCTGGCCGCCGGAGAGGCCTCTGGGAGGCCTGGAGCTTCAGCCTCTCTGGGCTCCCTCCGGCCCTCCCCCCTCGAACGGAGTTCAAATACAGTCAAAGACCCTAATAAGGACGCGCGACTTTGCTCAGGGTACCCTTGCGTTCTTGCTCTTCCTTGCTCTTGCGTCCTTGAGGTTTTCGCCGCCCGCCGCCCCAGAAATCCCAACTTCGGCTTCCAAGGGTCGTGCGTCCTCACCGCGCGTCCTTATTAGGTTTTTTGATTGTAGCAGTTTGGACCCGAGGCTCGGGACCTTCGGTCTGCGATCTCCAGGGAGCGGGCGAGGACCCACGAATACCAACGGCGGACAGATGTCGAACTGCCAGAAGGCTGGGCATCGAATGGCCCTCGGCACATTCCGCCACCGTGCTTGGGCTGCGGGTTTAGGGCCATGCGGATGGCAGACGGGGGGTCTCGTGGGAGGCGCCTCGGGGGCGTTTGTGAAACAGTTTCTGAACCGCTAGAGGGCCTCCTGGAGGCCCCTCGGGAGTTTTGCTTCTGGTCTCTCGGAGCTCCTTGGGAGCGTGTTGCGGGTTTCTTGGGGCAGCCGGGGGGGCGGTTTGGGGTCGAAGGCTCGACATGTTCGTTCGGGCTCCCCCTCTGGGCCCCCTCTTGGGATTGTCCTGGAGCCCCCCTGGGCCGTTTTGGGGGTCTCCTCGACGGCCTTGAGGCCCTCTTGGGCCGTCTTGGAGCCCTCTTAGTGGCCGTCTTGGGGCGATCAAGGAGGCTTCTTGACCATGCACGTTTTCCGATGGGGATGGGGCGATTGTCGCTGTTTGAGGCCGTCTTGGGACGCCTCTGGAGGGCTTCTCGGGGTGTTTTAGGGGGCCGCTTGGGCCGTCTGGAGGCCAGCGTGGGCGTTTTGCGATAGATCTTTCGGCAGCCCGTGGCCCTCCTGGACCATCCATAGAGCCTTTTGGTGCCCTCTTGGGGTGTTGTTTGATGCTTTTTTAGCGGTCTTGAGACCCTCTTGGGTCGTCTGAAAGCCCTCTTGGGGCCTCTCGGGCCGTCTTGGGGCGACCCAAGAGGCTTCTTGGGCTGTCGTGGACTGTGATCGCAGAAGAGGCACATGTGCTAAACATGCAGGTTTTCCTGAGAACATCTGGCGATATTTACCTCTTTAAGGCCGTTTTGGGACGCCTCTTGGTGGGCTTCTTGGGGCGTCTTTGGGGCCTCTTGGGCCGTCTGGAGGGGAGCGTGGGCGTTTTGCGATCGATCTCGTGGCCCTCTTTGACCGTCCAGAGGGCCTTTTGATGCCCTCTTTGTTTGTTGCTCGTGGCTTTTTTAGCGGTCTTGGGGCCCTCTTGGGTCGTCTGAAAGCACTTTTGGGGGCCTCTCGGGCCGTCTTGGGGTGACACAGGAGGCTTCTTGGGCTGCTTTGGACGCTGCGATCGCAGAGCATGCGACTGTGCGTCACGCGCAGGTCTTACCAGGGAGGTCGGGCGATTTCTGCTCTGTGAGGCCGTTTGGGAACGCCTCTGGAGCGCTTCTTCGGGCGTTTTGGGTGTCCCTTGGGCCGTCTGGAGGCCAGCGTGGGCGTTTTTGGTCGATCATTCGGCGGCTCGTGGCCCTCTTGGACCGCGGAGCAAGAGGGCCACGAGCAAGAGCAACAATTATCCCAGTGCGACCCTACCTAGGAGTTGGAGCCTCGAGGAAAGCCAGATTTTGCTATGCTATGCTATGCCGCGCTATGCTATGCTATGATATGGTATGTGTTGCTATGCTGCGCTATGCTTTGCTATGCTAGGCTATGTTATGATATGATATGCTGCGCTATGCTATGATACGCAATGCGATCCTATAATATGATTTGCTATGATATGATGCTCTATGCTATGCTAATATATGCTATGCTAAGCTATGCTAAGCTATGCTATGCAATACTGTGATATGGTATGTTATGCTGTGCTATGTTATGCCATGCTATGCTACGCTAAGCTAAGCTACAGTAGGCTAAGCTAAGCTAAACTAAGCTGAGCTAAGGTAAGCCAAGCTAAGCTAAGCTAAGCTAAGCCGAGCTAAGCTAAGCCAAGCTAAGCTAAGACGAGATAAGCTAAGCCAAGCTAAGGGGGCGCTATGCTAAGCTATGCTAAGCTATGCTATGCAATACTGTGCTATGTTATGGTATGATGTTCTATGCTATGCCATGCTATGCTATGCTACGCTAAGCTAAGCTGCATAAGGCTAAGCTAAGCTAGGCTAAGCTAAGCTAAGGTAAGCCAAGCTAAGCTAAGCTAAGCCAAGCTAAGCTAAGCCAAGCTAAGCTAAGACGAGATAAGCTAAGCCAAGCTAAGGAAGCGCGACTGGGGGAACCGCGGGGCGGGGACTGGGGGAACCGCCCAGGGCGCGTTCCACTGCCCGGCCCCTTTAAGCTAAGAGAGTAAGAACCCTCTAGGCAGAGCCTAGGTAGGGGAAAAGAAAATAGACCGTCTGGAGCATGTCTTGGCGCCCGCGTGGCCTGTTTGGGGGCCCTCTGCCCCCCCCCCGTGGTGCGTTCGGCCGGCCCCGGGGGACCCCCCCCCCTCCTCCAAATCGACTGGACGGGGCTCCAGCCCTGACCTTCCAGGGAGCTATTTTTTAGCACGGGAGGCCTAAAAACTTAAAAAACTGAGCGGAACAGCCTAAAACCAAGACGTAGAATAGCTCTGGGATAGGGTTTGAAGTCGGGTGCTATTTTTTAGCCCTCCTGGAAGGTCAGGGAGGGGGAGGGGCTTGGGGAGGGGACAGCATCTCACACGCCGATGAACCCCAAGGGGTCGGCGGATGTCCTCGGGGCCAATCCAGCGCAGACCCCCTGGCCGATTCCAGGCCCTCCTGAGGCAGGTGCGATCGGAATGGGAACGGAAACCTTGAGATCTGGGCGTTGCATATATGTTTTCTCGCGCCGAGCGTTGTTGCCCGGTGTCGGCGGGCACCGCGGCCCTCGCAGATCGATGTGGCTCGAAAAATGCAGCAGGCAGATGGAGTCCGGCGGCTGTGGTCGTGGAGTTTTCGGGGTCGTGTTCACGCGGCGGCGCCCGGGATGACGATTAGGAAAAACCGGCCGCGGGCTGGAAAACCATTTTCAAAAATCGTTCTCCTCCAATCAGAAACTTGTGCAGAAATAGCAGGAAACTATTTTTTAATCGTTCCCCCCATTTTTTATCAATCGTCATCCCGCACAGCAGGGCGTCGGATGTGGCGGAAGCCCGGTTCGCCCGTGGTCGGTGCGAGGCCACGCTCGCGGCACGCCGCGCGCACCTTTGGCAGCCGTCGGCCTTTCGGGGCGCCTGCGCCGGGCCCCGAGACCTGCCAGGGCAGCGACTCACGAGGAGGCGCCGGCCCCAGGAGAAGGGGCGGGACTTCGGGGGACCGCGCATCGAGCATAATGGAGGATGGCGATTAATACATGACCGGGGGTCGTGTTCACGCGGCGGCGCCCGGGATGACGATTCGAAAAAACCGGCCGCGGGCTGGACAACCATCTTTAGAAATCGTTCTCCTCCAGTCAGAAACTTGTGCAGAAATAGCAGCAAACTATTTTTTAATCGTTCCCCCCATTTTTTATTAATCGTCATCCCGCACAGCAGGGCGTCGGATGTGGCGGAAGCCGGGTAAGCCGTGGCGGCGCGAAGATCATCGTGCACCGCGCATTGGCGGGCTGGGCCGTGGCGGTTGGCCCTTCTGCCAGGGGGGGGCGGCGCGAGGGCGCGAAGATATGCTGCCGCGCATCGCGGGGCGCGAGGGCGCGAAGTGAGATGGTCTAGGGAAGGATGCGGACGCAGACAAAGACTGCTTCCTGCCCATTCGCGGACGAAGACAAAGACCACTTCCTGCCCATTCTGAGCAGGGCTCGCTGTCGGCGCTGC
>CAUYUJ010014232.1:175782-178282 GCA_963575745.1 Prorocentrum cordatum
CCCGTTCTCAACTGCACGGGGGTACGGTGGGGGTGTCGGTTGAGGGCTGCGCCCAGGTCGCTTCAGGCCATGGACTCCTGATCCAATGGTTCAGCTCTGAGGCTCCTCCATAGTTTCGCCGAGCTCATCGCATGGAGGCGCCCGTTTCCGTGCCCTCAGCTATCTTCCCCCTCCAAGGTAACAGCACATCGTTCTCCTCCTCCAAGATCGCGCCGACCAGAAACAGATGCTTCGAGCGATCCCCCCGCCCGAGGATGGGAGTTGGGATGCCCAGGGAGCGCCGGGCTACTTGGGCCCTGGCGGCCGCGGTATGCGCAGCCGTCATGCGTCGAAGGACGCGAGGCGGGACATCCAGGCAGCACCTGGACCCTTGGGGCCCGGCGGCCGCGGCCCGGAGCCGAGTTTCCTCGCCCCAGGCCCCTTGTTGATGGTCCTGGAGCTCCTGGCATCGCTCGGACGTGTGCAGTTTTTCCTCGGCGAGGACCATGGAGGACCATCCTGGACCATCGAGCAAAAGAAACACGCACGAAACTGCAAAATGCACGGGAAATGGACGTCCGAGCGACGGCAGGAGCTCGGGCGGGTGGTAATGGGGGGTGACCTGGATGGGGGGGTGAACGAAAAGGCCCTACTAAAGGGGTTCTGAAGGGTGTCTTCTGGCGCCAGCAGGGGCCCTGAAGGGCCCCTTCAGGGCTCTTTTTTTTTCCACCCCCCATGTAGGTCACCCCCAGTACCACCCGCCCGAGGAGCCCGACGCCGGGCATCCAGTTGGACACATCGGCAGACTGCCATGCGTCCAGGAAGACGCGTATCCACCAAGCCATAACGGGCCCGGAAACCGAAATCGAGGACAAACGCCCGGATGGAAAAAGGTCGGAGATCGGTGTGGGCGCCGCCATGAGACGCAACTTCCTTGGCCGAGCCAGGAGGACGTCTGGACTCATCCTGTGCCCAGGACGATCTGGCCCAGGGTCGGTGAATATGCATGTTTCTCTTTTGGGCTACATGTAGGAGTGACTTTTCGCGGGAGTGACCTTGAGTGCGGGTGCAGGCACACTGGAGGCCCCCAGATGGCTGAGTGCGATGCGATAGCAACGGCTCCCGCGCTCGGGTGTGGCCCCCCGTGCACACCAACGGCTACTCTTGCCTAAGGTCGCTCTTGCGTGTAGCCGATACTATCTCCTCCAAGTGAGGCGATCGTCTCAGACACCACGGTCACCGAGGTGCACCGGGTCCTCCGGGAGCTTGAGGCCGCTGACGGGGTCCCCCCCGAGCGAGTGGTGCTCGGAGGCTTCTCCATGGGCGCCACCGCGGCCGCGGAGTGCGCGCTGCGGTGCTCTGCGGCCAATTTCGGAACTTACATCTGCGGGCACAGTCGACGCAGGGATATCTCCTCGTCCTCCTCGTCATCCTCCTACCCTTCGCGATTTGTGCTTCCTCCTCGTCTTCCTCCTCCTCCTCCTCCTCCTCCTCCTCCTCCTCCTCCTCGCCACTGCTCAAGACCGCTTGGGCCTGACCTCGGCGCGGTGGCGAGTGTGTTTTTTCCACCCTTCGCCTGCATAGCGTAACATACTTTCCTGAATGCTGAATTCTTCTTGCATGGCACGGACAGCCATCAGAGAGCTTGTCGCAGGAGGTTCGGCTGCTCCACGGAATGCCAATATATACGTATAATGCTGCACCGGGCCCGGGGGCCCTGGGGCCGCAGCCTCGACCACAAATGGGGGGACGTCGGGCCCAGCCCGCTCCCCGCCGGGCCCCAGGTCGGCCCCCGGAGCGCCCAGACGGCCGTCCAGGCGGCCCCATGCCGCCCACAGCCACCCTGAAGACAACCTCCAGCGGTCTCCGGCGGCTCAAGAGGCGTCTCGAACCGCCCCAGACGCCTCCAACACGCTCGCAGACCCCTCCAAGAGATCCGCCCAGACGGCCCCGGGAAGCAAAAATACTTCCGTTCCCTTCGTAAAACGTACATTTTTACTATAATCGATTTTTTGGCCTTCGAACCGTCCTCTACGACCTCCGACTCTCCCTAGACCGCCCCAAGACGGCCCACGAAGCCCACAAGAGAGCCGCAAGACGGCCCCAGAGGGGCCCAGGACAGTCCAAGATGCGCCCAGGACGGCCCAAACGCGTCCCCGAAGGGCCCCAAGAGGGGCCCAAGACGGGAAACCCAACTGAACCTTCCAGCCCCCCCGCCCCAGGAGGCCCCCAAGAGGCCCGTAAGAGACCCCCAAGAGGCCCCAAGAGGCCCCCAAGACGCCCGCGGCAGGCCCCAAAGGGCCTCCAGAGGCCCCCCAAGAGGCTTCCAAGAGGCCCCCCGAGGTTCCCAGGAAGTCCCCAGGAGACCCCCTAAGAGGGCCCCAACGGGCTCCTGAGAGGCTTCCCCAGAAACCTTCATGTACGTCTACATGCGGCCTCCGGCCCAAAAACCTGAGACCGTTCCGGGGACGCCGCCGGGGCCGCCGGGCTCCAACAGCCAATTGAGCAAGCACGGAGAACC
>CAUYUJ010014232.1:183282-239740 GCA_963575745.1 Prorocentrum cordatum
TTGGTTCACACGCTGCCGTCGATTGGGACTTGTTGCTAGGTATTGTCTCGGGTAAATCACGCGGTCGAGCGAAAGGAGAATAGGGCTTCCAAGGTCCTACTATGTTTTACTAGACATGGTTCTACAATGAATGGTGGGCTTGCAGGTTATCTATTGGTGGTATGCTTCGTCAAATGCGTATACCATTCAATGATGCATGTCGTCAACATTCCCTGGTCTTCTGCGTGGCGCAGGTGTTACCTAGGCACGATATGGCCGGAGTTTGAGGTCATGCACGGCTTCATTCCAAAAGGGATGTGATGTGGATTCGCCCAGAGGCGCGGGATCTGAATTAGCCGCATGCGTTATGTGCATGTCTGTGTGTTTCAGTGCTTGCTCTGTGAGTGTTGTGTCTGCTGGCGCCGCCGATGCCACCGCGCTGCTGAGGTTAGATCTTGTCATAGACCGTCGGGCGACCGCCGTCTCTTGGGGCTGCCACCGCCACCTCCTCCTCCTCGTCCTCCTCCTTCGAGCTCCGATCTGTTGGCATTCAATCCGTATTGGAGCTGCCGTCCCCCCCCAAGGGCATTCGCCCTCTGGGGATGGGGGGGGCGGTGGTGAAACTAGAAACCTGTATCAGATAGCAATATAACAGATGGGGGCAGATCGTCAGACCCCACAGGGGCGGTGTAACTAGGTCCCCCAGCGCCCTGGGGGGGGGGGGGTCGAGAGAGAGAGAGAGAGAGGGAGGCAGACACACACCATATAGCGAAAGAGGAGAAGGGAGGAGGTGTACGGCGACAGTTGGCAGGAGGCTTGTGGTGCTGGGTGGTGGTGTTGGCGGCGCTGGCGACACGTGCGGCCAGGCCACGCACGCCACAGCGGAAAGAGAGGCACCGAGGCCTCGCCCCCGACTCATCGGGAAAACGCCACACGACGGCCCGCAGCCCCGCCCCCGAGGTGGGCACCGAGGTGGCCGCCGTGGGGCTGCCGCCGGTTGTGTGTGGGGGGAGGCGTGCGCCTTCCGCAGCGGCGGCCGTGCAGCCGGGCGGCTGTGGTGCTGGCCGCTGCCCTGGCCAACGCCAGGGCAGCCACCGGTGCGGCGCCTTTCCCGCCCCCCCCCCCCTCCCACGCCCCCTGAAACCATGCCTCATCACAGGCCTCGAGGTGGCGGTGGCTAGAAAGTGAGGCAGGGTAAGGAAGAGGCACGGTGCGACAGGTTGCTCGAACTGTGGCGCTCTGCGCTATGTCGCGACCACAGGTAATCTGCGAGGTGAGAAGTTACGCGGATGAAGGCGGTAGCGTCAGCAATTTGGTCGCGCTGAGGCTGATACCTGTGGCAGTCTCGGCCAACGCCGCGGCCGCCGACGGATCTTGTTGTGGTGTGGCTACTACCCGAGGTAGTCGCGGCCAACGCAGCGACCGCCGACGGTTGCTTCCCCCTTCCCCCCCCCCTACCCGTGCAGCGACCCACCATCACCACCGACATCCGCTGGTTGGCAGAATTTTCAGGCTGGCTGTAGCGGAGTAGAGCTGTGCAATACCATGTTGACAGAGTACTAGGTTGGTGTGGGACGCCGCGGAGCGACATAGGAATGGAGCAGTGGAGCGGACTGAAGCTGAAAAGGTTACGCTGCAAGGACAAGTTTGTTGGGACTGCGAGGTACTGCGGTGCAGGCTGCCTGTGCTGGTTGCCGTGGCTGTCCTTGCATTCGCTAGAGCAGTCACGTTAGCTGTGACCTCCCATTCCCCCCCGTATGACCCACCTCTCCCCTCCACAGTAATGGGTAGAAGCTGCGTGAGGAGGGGCTGTGCGAGGGTAAGCTGAGAGATAGATATGACGCGGCGAGTGGAATTCAAAATCGGAGCGAGGTAAGATGAAAGCAATCGGTGTGGATGGGGGCAGGTAATGCAGAGATCTGGTTGCGGTGTGATTGCTGCACGCGGCAGTCTCGGCCAGCGCCGCGACCGCTGACGGTTGCGTACTCCTTTCCTCTCCCACCAAGGGTGTCCCCCCACCCATCCCGCCTGCACACGAGTGGGACGGAGTAGGTGAGCTGGGATAAATGTGGGGGAAGCGGGGCATACCGATGGAGGTGAGCCAGAAGAGAGCGAAGGTTGGGCGAGGGCTCACTCAGGATTGGTGGAAAGTTGGCTCTTCGTGCTGTCGCCTCCGAGGCCCCAGCTCGAGGCTGGTGATTCAGGCCACACCAGAGAGGCGCACGAGGGAGCTCAATCCACTGGCCTGGAAGTAGAGTGGTCCTCCTCCTCATCCTGCCTCCTTCATCCCCTCCTCCTCCTCCTCCTCCTCCTCCTCCTCCTCCTCCTCCTCCTCCTCCTCCTCCTCCTCCTCCTCCTCCTCCTCCTCCTCCTCCTCTCGGGCACCCCCGCTGGGGTTCGCCGGACTGCAGGCATCTCTCGAGCTCTGAGCCCCAGCCGATCTTCCAGAGAGCTGCCCTGCATTTGCGTCGCGGAATGGGCGGGCGATAACTGGGGGCGCAGCGGGGGCTGGAGAAAAGAGGCCATGGCCCCTACAGGGGCCCTTTAAGGCCCAAGAGGAGGCCTGAAGGGCCCGAAGAGTGCACCTTTCTCCCCCCTCCCTCCAATTATCGCCCTCCCTTATGCGACGCCCAACCTGCGAGGGGTAGAGTCGGTACGGTCGGACCGAGGTATCAGATCGAGGTCGGCTCCGGGAGGGTACCCTAGGGTTCTTCGTGGTTGTTGGATGGTATCGTGCATCTTGGGTGAGTGCACCCTCGAAGGTTCTTTGGTTTGGGCCGGCGGAGGGTCTTTCTGAATGATGTTTTTCTGTCCTAGGTCCGGCCGTATATCCCCGCCTTTGCGGCCGACCCGCTTGGTCACCAGAGGCGGGGCTCCTGGACCTCCTAGTCTTTCAGAGGAGGGCATGGTACCCATACTGCTCGGGTGTGGACAGAACCCCCACCCTGATACGTCGATTAGTGAATTGTCCGTTTTCGGTTCTCGAGAGGGCGCCGCGGCCGTCATTTTCCAGGCTTGCGCCCGCCAGGTTTGGGTTCGAGGTCGTTTTCACTCAACCACGTTTTGCTAAAGGGGGTTCTGTCCATGCCCGAACTGCGACCTCTCCCTCGTTTACTCGTCGCCACCGCTGGACTCGCCGCTCGGAGGATGTCCTTCTGTCCCAGGTCCGACCGTGGGGTCCACAACGTGGCTGCTCAGGTACCCGCGGCGCCTCGGGGGCCTGTGCATGCTGAACGGCTGGCTGACCCCGGCGGCCCGCGCCGCGCTGGGCGGGCGGGGCCGCGCGGAGGCTCGGGCGGCGCCAAGCGTCGGAGCAGGAAAAGGTACCCATATCTTTACCCCGTCGCCCGTTTTCCCCTTTTTGAGCCTCCTGGGAGGCCCTCGTCGCCACCGCTGAATTCGCATCGAAATTCTGGTCAGAACGCACCCCAGGAGAGGTCTGGGGACCAGCGGTATTGGTACCTTTTGCCTTCCCCAAAGAGGGTCACCACGAGTCAAGCAGTGGCGAAGTGTCCTGGCTGAAAAATCACAGACACAAAAAAACCGTCGACTCCCAGGAAGATCTAGGAACATATGGGAAGTGGGGGCACCACGCCTACGGGGAAATACGGGGGAATCCTGGGCCGCGTGTCTATCTATCTGTTTGTGTGTGTGTGTGTGTGTGTGTGTGTGTGTGTGTGTGTGTGTGTGTGTGTGTGTGTGTGTGTGTGTGTGTGTGTGTGTGTCCCTGGGCCCCTTCATGTGGGTTCTGAGAGCATGCCGTGGCATAGGGGTGTGGGAATGCCAGGACGCGGTGGGTCCCCTGCTCGACCTGGGGGGTCAGGGGGGTGTCGCCAGCTCCTCCTGGTCCAATCGAGGCCCCGGGATCGAGGCCTCGAGGAGGTGGCTGGACGTCTGAGGTCGCTCTGGAGGGAGCTGTGTTGGGCCTTGCTCTCTCTCTCTCTCTCTCTCTTCCCTCTCTCTCTTCCCTCTCTCTCTCTCTCTTTTCTTTCTTTCTTTCTTTCTTCCTCTCTCTCTTTCTCTCTCTCTCTCTCGTTCTCTCTTCCTGAGAATCCTGAAGCGCGTGCAGCTTTTTCCAGCTCCTGGTCGGGAGCTTCGAAGCCAGCCTGTTCGGGTGTTTCTGTTTGCTGTGTGTGTGTGTGTGGCTCTGGAGCGTCCTGGCTTGCTCACTCCCTCGAGGAAGAAGCGGCGCTGCCTCGAGGAGGTGGCGCTCCCCCGATCCCACCTTGGCATTTTGCCCCAGAGGAGCTGCCCGTTCTGATCAGTCACGGCTCCGCCGACGAGCAGGTGGTCAGAGGCAAAAGGCGGCACCGACACCGCCGCCACCCCTCGCCTTTTTGGGGCCTCCCGGGGGCTCTCACCGCAGCGGCTGGGATTCGCCGCGCGGTCCTGGACAGAGCGCACCCCTGCAGAGGTCTGGGCAGTAGCGGTATCGGCTTCTTTGTCCGGCGCACGCAGCAAGGCATCAGCGCCAACGTTCGCAGGTCCGTGCGGATTGCTCGGCGCTCGGCCCCGCAGGCGGCGCCTTGCCCCGCGCGCCAGGGAGGCGGGCCCGGCGCCGATCCGAGTAAGTCCGTGCGAACCTCCGACAGTTTCTGTTCGCAGCCCGTGATGGGCCTGTCTTCCACCACTGCCACCACAAGCTGGAGGGGGGGCAGGAGGTGGAGGAGGAAGAGCAGGAGGAAGACGAGGGGGAGGAGGACCCCCTCCCCCCTCCAACTTATGTAGGGGAACAAAAAGTGGCATAAACATAAAAACTAGGAGGTCCGCGCGGATTTCTCGGCTCGGCGCTGGACCCCCCTCCTTGGCGCGCGGAGCGCGCCAGGGGCGGCGCCGGAGGCGCCGCCAGGGGGCCCCAGCGCCGATCCGAGAAATCCGCGCGGACCTCCGAGCTTTAATGTTTATGCCACTTTTTGTTCCCCTAGCATGGCGGCGGTGGTGAAAGACAGGCCCGTCAGCCCCTGCGCTCGGTTCCGAGGTGAGCCTCGGCTGCGGGCGGGAGGCGGCGAGGCTGCTTGCGGAGGCGGGGGCGCGCGTGCAGCTCCGCGTGCACGAGGGGCAGGCGCACGTGGCGTCCGGCTTCGGCCCCGGCAAGGAGCCGCGGGTGAAGAGCGGCACTGGTGTTAGGTCGGGCCAGTCCCTCTACAGGAGGAGCAGTCCAAAATAGTCAAAAGATAGTCTGGGGGTCAAAACATAGTCAGGGGACGATGTTTGGGCTATTTTTGATCATCTTGGTGTATTGTTCGACCTGTTTTAGTTTTCGTCCAAAATCCGCCTGAGGGAGACATGCCCGACCGAGCACCGGTGAGGCTGCGGGCTGCGCGCCGACAGCCCCCCCCCCAGGTAGGCTCAGCTGGTCTCACCCAGAGATCCGACGCTCCCAAAAAGTTGGAGCAGGCGGTGTTTGCACGTTTTCGGCCTCCGGCTGCCCTCGCCGGGCGTCGGGAACGTCAAGAAACGACTCGGAAGGAAAACCCGGCCTCGGGGAAGTGGTCTGGACCTCCGGGGCCCACGCATCGAAAAAATTGGAGCAGCTGGATGTCTGGGCAACAGGCCACCCGAACAGGCCACCCGAGTAGTCCTAGCTGGCCTCAATAGGTCAATAGGCCCCCCCGGCGCCGCCTCCAGCGGCGTCCCTGTTAGCTGGGACCGCTCCGGGGGCGTGTTGAGGCCAGCAGGGATTACCTGAGGAGGCTGTCTGTGCGCAACCCGAAACCCTCCCAAACGACGAAATAATCACGAGACAAGGTTTTTGGCAATTTTCGACCTCTCGGAGCCCTTGCCAGCCACGGGACGGTACAAAAAAAACCCTCGGGATGAAAAACCGGTTCCAAGTAGCAGGTCTAGACCGCTGGGGGTCCACGTTCGGGTGTAAAATTCCGAACCCTGCTCCCAGCACAACGACCAGAAGTCATTCAGGATGCTTACCCGTGCGTTCCGGTACGAGCCTGCGCTGCGCATGACTGCGGCGCGCCCGTAGACTCCCAGTCGGGGGTCGGCGGATTCATTCCCATTTTCAGTCGACGGTTTTGCTTCTACCTCGCGGCGCTCGGGAAGGCTAAAATGCATTTTAGTTCGCTAGGAGGGGCCCGACTTTCCCCGGAAGATCCTGGGGCAAAATTATGTTCGCCGTTGGGAGGTGTTTTTTTGCAAGAGTTCGTGGTTTCGTATTGCGAAGCATTTGCCTCGCACTACGTACGGATCCTGGGTCTTCCGTTGTACCCTTGCTCCCTCTCTCTTCTCCCGAATTCCCTCGTCTACCGCTGCGTCTGCTCTCCTCTCTCGCCCGCCCTCCCTCTTCCATCCTCCATCCTCGCGTCGCTTCCGGCCGCTCCAATCCAAAGCGCCTCCTGTTCGGCATAAGCCCCACCCTGCCGACAGTGTCATCACTACCACCGCCGATCTCGGTAGCACATCGCCGTCTTGTGGTTGGGTAGGGGGCCACATGCGAACCCTACCCTCCCCCTCAGAAATCGTGGGGGTAGGGGTAGGGTTCGCATGTGGCCCCCTATTGGGGTCGAGGTTTCTCATTCAACACTCGATGGAAAAAAAAGCTCCGACGTCGGAGACATGGGGACGGCCAGAGGCCGACTGCTCTCCGCGGCCCCGGGCGCCATTATGCCAGGGCGGCTGGGCAGGTTCTATATACCCCCGCACGCCTCCGTGGGTGCAGAGTTCCAGCCGGCCTGGGGCTGGCGCTCCCGATCGCGGAAAGGCTGATGCAGCACTCGTCGCGTTCACCGCCCGCCCTTTCAAGTTCCCGCCAGGGTCTGGCCCTCACGAGAGCCCCCCCGTCCTTCATCTCCTCATCTTGCCTCTCCTCCTCCTCCTCCTCCTCCTCCTCCTCCTCCTCCTCCTCCTCCTCCTCCTCCTCCTCCTCCTCCCCCTCCTCCTCTTCCTCCTCCTCCTCCTCCTCCTCCTCCTCCTCATTCTGACTTTAGGTCGCTCCACAACAACCTCCTCCTCCTCCTCCCCCTCCTCCCCTTCCTGCTCTTCCTCCTCCGCCTCCTTAGCAGGGCTAGTGCAGGATAGCCCAGGGGCATTTATATTACCTGGGAGAAGGAGCCCGCCAACATGATCCAGTCCGCCCACCCATGGAGGGAAAATCATTTCCGCCGCGACGCGGAGGTTTTAGGAACAGAAGGGTGGGACCAAAATCCTCAGAGGTGAGGAGGCGGAGGAGGAGGAGGAGGAGAAGTTGAGAAAGGAGGAGGGGAACAGGAGGAGAGGAGGTGCAACGCAGAGAAAGAGAACTCAACGGGAGTTTGACTCTCCCTCGCCGCCCGCTGCAGAATAGGAGGAGGCCCTGCGCTTCCTGGCGGAGGTCCTTGAGGAGGGCGGCGGCCAGGAGCAGCCGGCGCCGTGATGCGCGGGCCCGGGGCGGCCTGGCAGACGCGCGATCGCAAGGCGGGCGGGACGATCGAAATAGTTACGGGAAAAATGGGTACGATGCCCAACAGCAGTTCGTGCTCATTTTGGACAGGACTCGCTGTCCGCGCCACCGCGGACGCTGTTCTTTGAAGACGAAGGGCCGCCTGCCCAAGAGCGGCCGCTGTCGGCCATGGACAGCATGTGTTGTCGGGCATTGTGCCCGCCTTCTCCGTGCCAATTTCGAGCGTCCAAAGCGGGTCATGACCAGCCAGGGGGGCGTCGGGCCAGGCAACAAAAATGCTTCATACTTCCCAGGCCACCATCGAGCCATGATAATAGATTGCGGCGGGCGTTTCTTCTTGGTTTTCTGCCTCCAGGGGCTCTTTTTCCGGGCTTCGGGAGCGTCAAAAAATGGCTCACGATGGAGAGCGGGTCCCGCGGAATGGGTCGACTCTTCTAGGGTCGACGGTATGAAAAATCATGACGTCGGGGGTCTGGGTCCTCCTCCCTCTCCTTTCATGCTCCTCGTTTCGATTTCGGTGCGCAGCGTTCGTATTTCCAGAGTCCAGGTCTTTTCTACGGAGGACCTGCAACGTTCGAACTTCCCTCGTTTCTGCATGGGCGTCGTCGTAGCAGTTCGCTGAGGCAGCGTAGACTCGACTCGACTCAGTTCCTCCTCGTCCTCGTCGTCCTCGTCGTCGTCGTCGTCGTCGTCCTCCTCCTCCTCCTCCTCCTCCTCCTCCTCCTCCTCCTCCTCCTGCTCGCGATCAGCGCGGCCGCTGCCTCTCGCCGCAGAGCACTCGCAGCGAGCTGACGCGGACACCGCTGCCCAGGCGCTTTTCCCAGAAGGCTTCCAGAACACCATCCGGTGCCGCATCCGAGCAGGGTGTCTGAACCGGGCGGTCCCTGCCGACCTTTGCCAGAGGTTCGCCGCGGAGGGGGGGAGCGGGTCTCCCGAGGGAAACGGGTCCCGAGGCTCTGCGCTGCTCCTGGGGCTCCTGGGGCCCTGCACGGGCCCCAGGACCGGCAGAAAAAGACTCGGGAGGAGGAGACCATCCTGGGGGAGAGCTCCAGGGTCCAGGACCCGCTTCCCTCAGGACTCGTTTCCCCCATGCTGCGAGTGGATTCGCCTCGAAGCTCAGCTTGCTGCCGCTGCCCCGGGCGCGTGCTGGACAGCCTCGGGGGCCGGTGGAGCTGCGAGGACGGCACGGACCAGATCTTGCACTACAGTCAGGCGATCGCATCCATGGATCGCTAATCCATGTTTGCGCGCCCCCGATACAGTGGGGGCCCATGCCGAGAAACAGTCCCCGCTGTCGACGAATTGCCGGGCTGAACATGTGCCCCGCGCCCAAGCGAGATCTGCGCGGCGCCAGGGCGAGAGACGTGTGTTATGTTGTGCGCGATGTGCTACGCGTCCCCATCCCGCCCCTTGCAATGCCGGCGCCACAACGTCAATATTGAGAGGAGCTCGTGAATGTGCATCGCCTGATTGATTTGTACGATGGAGGGTCTCCGTCACGGGGGCTACGGCCAGCTAGGTGTCAGAGAGGATGAGTCATAACATGAGTTTGCCTATTGCAGATCGGTTCATGCGGTGTGCCAGTTTGCCGAGCGACCTTTCGATCCGCGATGTGGTTGTGTCACCCGTGCTGGTTTGCGTGAAGGAAAAAGTGGGAGTGTATAGGAATCTAAAACAGAGACGATGAGGAGGAAGCGGTTGAGCAGGAGCAGGACGAGGCGGAGGAGGATGGGAAGGAGGAGGATTTCGATAATGATAGTGGTAATGGTCGCTTCTCTTTGCTATGTGATGGATTTGGAGAAGGAGGAGGATGAACAGGAGGAGGAGGAGGAGGAGGAGTAGGAGCAGGAGGAGGAGCAGAGGGAGGAGGAGGAGGACAAGAGGAAGACGGAGCAGGATTATAGGAAGGATCATAACGCGACTGAGGAGGAGGAGGAGGAGGAGAGGAGGAGGAGGGGAGGAGGAGGAGGAGGAGGAGGAGGAGGGGGGGAAGAGGGGAGGAGACGGAGGAGGAGGAGGAGGAGGAGGAGGAGGAGAGGAGGAGGAGGAGGAGGAGGAGGAGGAGGAGCAGAAGGAGGAGCAGGAGGAGGAGCAGGAGGAGGAGGAGGAGGAGAGGAGGGGAGGAGCCGCAGACGACCGACCGCGCCGGCGCCCCCCCCCCCCCTGCTTCGGGGGGCCTCGGCCCGCGCCCGCGTTGCCCGCGGGCAGCGCGCCCCGCGAGGTCCCGCCCTGCGGCTCAGAAGCAGCCGCGGACGGCAAGCGGAGGGGCCACGGCCTCTGGAACTCGCAGGCCGCCCGCGCGGCGCCGGCCGGCCTCGCCCTCGCCCCCGCCCCCCCCCTCCCCCCCTCCCCCTCCCTCCCTCCCTCCCCCCATCTGACCGCTGTCCATGGCGAATCAGGTCGCAATTCAAAAATTCCCTCCCCCCCTCCCCCTCTCCCCCCCTCCCCAACCATGCGCAAATCCAGACCATGCGTGGGCAGGCTGCGGTTTGCTCTGGATGGTGGGCCCCAGGGGCTTGCACCACCACTGTTTTAGGGCTCCTTAGCCCCGCCAAGGATGACCCCCAATTTAGGCTTCGGTACGAGCAGTTGAATGGATTTGCCACCCTTTGGAACGGACTTGGGCACAAAAAACGATTGGACATTGCACGTACATGGGCTTTGATTCTTAAGAAGTTTTCTGCCACGCAGCACCGATGGCAGGTTGTTCGAGGTCCGGTAGCAGCCACCGTCGCCGTGCTTATGGATTTGCAGTGGGAACCCGTGTCACCTGTGCTCTGGCGCGTTGGTACAGTTGAGCTCCGCACGACCGACGCGGATGTCCCCTCCTGTCTCTGGTCTCTTTTGGAGACGACATGTTCGCGTATGTCTTGGCAGCAAGCAGCACGACATTACATGGGGAAGGAAGTAGAGCAGGGGGTGGAGATGGTGGGTCCAGTGGCGTGAGGCACTGCGCGGACCTGAGGTAGACCTCGCCGTCCCTGGGGGGCTGCGATCTGTGAAGTTGTCGCCACTTTCGAGGGCTGCTGGTGGGTCCAGCGAAGTGAGGCACTGCGCGGACCTGAGGTAGACCTCGCCGTCCTTGGGGGGCTGCGATCTGCGGAGCTGTCGCCACTTTCGAGGGCCGCTGGTGGGTCCAGCGGGGTGAGGCACTGCGCGGACCTGAGGTAGATATCGCCGTCCTTGGGGGATTGCCATCTGCGAAGCTGTCGCCACTTTCGAGGGCTGCTGGTGGGTCCAGCGGGGTGAGGCACCGCGCGGACCTGAGGTAGATCTCGCCGTCCTTGGGGGATTGCCATCTGCGAAGCTGTCGCCACTTCCGAGGGCTGATGGTGGGTCCAGTGGCGTGAGGCATTGCGCGAACCTGAGGTAAACCTCGCCGTCCCTGGGGGGCTGCGATCTGCGAAGTTGTCGCCACGTTCGTGGGCTGCTGGTAGGTCCAGCGGAGTGAGGCACCGCGCGGACCTGAGGTAGACCTCGCCGTCCCTGGGGGGCTGCGATTTGCGAAGCTGTCGCCTCTTTCGAGGGCTGCTGGTGGGTCCAGCGGAGTGAGGCATCGCGCAGGCCTCAGGTAGACCTGAGGGGCTGCGATCTGCGACACCGTCGCCACTTTCGAATGCTGTTGGTGGGTCAGCGGACTGAGGCACCGCGCAGACTTGGGGGGCTGCGATCTGCGACACCGTCGCCACTTTCGAGGGCTGCTGGTGGGTCCAGCGGCGTGAGGCACCGCGCGGACCTGAGGTAGACCTCGCCGTCCCGCGGGGGCTGCGATTTGCGAAGCTGTCGCCTCTTTCGAGGGCTGCTGGTGGGTCCAGCGGGATGAAACACCGAGCAGACCTGAGGTAGACCTCGCCGTCCCTGGGAGGGCTGCGATCTGCGACACCGTCGCCACTTTCGAGGGCTGCTGGTGGGTCCAGCGGGGTGAGGCGCCGCGCAGACCTGAGCGAGACCTCGACGTCCCTGGGGGGGTGCGATCTGCGACACCGTCGCCACTTTTTCGAGGGCCGCTGGTAGGTCCAGCGGAGGGAGGCACCGCGCAGCCCTGAGCGAGACCTCGCCGTCCCTGGGAGGGCTGCGATCTGCGAAGCTGTCGCCACTTTCGAGGGCTGCTGGTGGGTCCAGCGGGGTGAGGCACCGCGCGGACCTGAGGTAGGTCTCGCCGTCCTTGGGGGATTGCCATCTGCGAAGCTGTCGCCACTTTCGAGGGCTGATGGTGGGTCCAGTGGCGTGAGGCACTGCGCGGACCTGAGGTAAACCTCGCCGTCCCTGGGGGGCTGCGATCTGCGAAGTTGTCGCCACGTTCGTGGGCTGCTGGTAGGTCCAGCGGAGGGCCACTTTCGAGGGCTGCTGGTGGGTCCAGCGGAGTGAGGCACCGCGCGGACCTGAGGTAGACCTCGCCGTCCCTGGGGGGCTGCGATTTGCGAAGCTGTCGCCTCTTTCGAGGGCTGCTGGTGGGTCCAGCGGGATGAAACACCGAGCAGACCTGAGGTAGACCTCGCCGTCCCTGGGAGGGCTGCGATCTGCGACACCGTCGCCACTTTCGAGGGCTGCTGGTGGGTCCAGCGGGGTGAGGCGCCGCGCAGACCTGAGCGAGACCTCGACGTCCCTGGGGGGGTGCGATCTGCGAAGCTGTCGCCACTTTTTCGAGGGCCGCTGGTAGGTCCAGCGGAGGGAGGCACCGCGCAGACCTGAGCGAGACCTCGCCGTCCCTGGGAGGGCTGCGATCTGCGAAGCTGTCGCCACTTTCGAGGGCTGCTGGTGGGCTCTCCACTTTCGAAGGCTGCTGGTGGGTCCAGCGGAGTGATGCAATGCGCAGACCTGAGCGGGACCTCGCCGTCCCTGGGCGGCAATGTCATGTTGTTGTTGCCCCGCCGACGTTTCAAGCCCCATGCCCACAGTCTCCTTTTGGACCTTGCGTCTTCCTTAGTGACTTCACGGGCTCACTTCGTTACTCATCGTTTTTCCCTTGATTGTGGACATGCGAACCTTCCGACTGCCGCTCGCAGAAGTATATGCGTCCATGTCACGTCGCCGCCTTCTCGCCAAATCTCCTAAGCTACTCATGCCCCGCATTGCGCAGGGGTTGGGTACGTCGCCAGGGTAAGTTTCAGAGGTTTATGGCTTCGGGGGCGCGAGCATTTCGTAATTCCATGTGTTTATGGTCTCGGGGGCGCGAATATCGGGTAAGTTACGATGGTTTATGGTTTCGGGGACGCGAATCGTAATTTACGAAGGATTATGGTTTCGGGGACGCGAATCTTGTGTAGCTTACGAATGTGTATTGCCTCGGTGACGCGAACACGGCGTAATTTACCAAGGGTTTATGGCCTCGGGGACGCGAATATTGCGATTTGCGAGGGTTTGTGGCTTCGGGGACGCAAGAATGGTGTGCCCTGGGGGCGCGAACATTCCATAATCTACATAAGTTTATGGTCTCGGGGACGCGAATATCGTGTAATCCACTCGGTTGTATGGTTCTGGGGGCGCGAACATTGCGTAATTTACGAAGGATCATGGCCTCGGGGACGCGAATACGGTGTAATTTACTAAGAACTCTGGCTTCGGGAATGTTAATATAATGTATTTTTACGTGTCCCACGCCCCCCAGGAATTCGGACAACCAACGCGATTCGGGGACGCTAACCAGGACGCTTTTTGGCTCCCCCCCCCCCCCTCGCGCCTTCAGCGACAACTAACAGCAGGGAAACAGAAACCAGGACTGCAGCAGTGGAAGCTGGAAACTGCAACTGGAACAGGCAGCTGCAATCCTCACCCTCGCATCCTGGTGGCCCCGCAAGGGGGCCGGCGGATACATGGTCCAGGGTCTGGGCCCCCCCCCTCCCCCCCAACGGGTCGCCCCCCCCCTTCAACCCCCGAGGGGTCCCTCCCCCCCTCCGTGTGGACGTGGTGTGGGTGTGGTGTGTTGCTGTGGGTGTGTGCTCGGTGGCACCATGGTCCTCCCCCCCAGTGGGTACCCCCCCCTTCCCCCCCGAGGGGTCCCTCCCCCCCCCGTGTGGATCTGGTGTGGGTGTGGTGTGTTGCTGTGGGTGCGTGCGGGGTGGCACCATGGTCCTCCTCCCCTCCTCCCCCCGTGGGTGCGGCGTGGGTGCGGCGCGCGGCTGTGATGGGCGTCACGTTGACAGCTCCGGTGCTCGACGTCATCGCCGCCGCCGCTGGTGGTGCCGTCGGCGTCGTCGTCGTTGTCGTCGTCGTCGTTGTCGTCGTCGTTGTTGTCGTCGTCGTCGTGGTCGTCGTCGTGGTCGTCGTCGTCGTCGTCGTCGTCGTCGTCGTCGTCGTTGTCGTCGTCGTCGTCGTCGTCGTCGTCGTCGTGCCCCCCCCATCCCATCTGGGGGGGGAAGGGGGGGGGCTTGTGAAACCCTGTGGCCCATCCCATCTGGGGGGGAGGGGGGGGGCTTGTGAACCCTGGACCCAGGATCATATATACAGATTCGGGCCTGGGCCGAATATCTTGCCGAGGTCCCCGAAGCTCGACTGCCGGGCGGTGATCATGGACAAATCCCCACCGCGCACCTGCACGCGAGCGACGGGACGAGAGGGGGCCTGGTTCGCCCACATTCGCCGCGCGGGCCACCTGCGTGAGGCCACCTGGCAGAATATCTGGAGGAGGTGGGGTCCAGCGCCGATTCAAGAAGTCCCCGCGGCTCTCCGAACGTGTATATGCTCATGCCCTCTTCTGTCATGACATAAGGGCGCCCCCCTCTTCCTCAACCGAAAACCTGAACCGGACGCGGAACATGGCCCGGAAGCGGAACCAGAACCGGAACCAGAACCAGAACCGTAACCAGAATTGGAACCGGAGCCAGAATTGGAACCGGAACTGGAGCCGGAACCGGAATTGGAACCGGAACCCGGACAAGAACCAGGCGCGGGCCTCCCTGAGGGACTTACATTGTCCTCGACAGCGTGCTCCGAACAAGTGTGATAAAAAGTTGAACAAGTACGATCAAACATTGTGATACAAATATTCCGAACAAGTGTGATCAAACAACTTGTTCGGAGTTGTTTGTTTCACACTTGCTCTGAGTTTGTTTTATCACAGTCTGTTATCACAGCTTTCTATCACCGGTTTTTGTGTCACGCTTGTTCGGAGAATCCTGGGCAGGCCATCGGGCCATGTCGCCACGGCGCGCTCCGGACGAGTGGCCCGCCCTCGACGGTGCGGCCTCGCCCTCCGGTAGTGCGAAACGGCGGCGGGTGCGCCGGTGGCAGGCGGCGTACAAGGCGGCGGGAGTGAGAGGGGCAGGAGCCCAGTCGGCGGCGAGCGAGGGGGGCAGGTTTCGGGTTCGAGGTTCGAGGCTTTCGGGAGCGTTCGTCGGTTCTCCTCCTCCTCCTCCTCCTCCTCCTCCTCCTCCTCCTCCTCCTCCTCCTCCTCCTCCTCCTCAGGACCCCAAGCCAAGTGCGGTGGCGCGCAACGGGGGGGGAGGAGGAGGAGAAGGCTTCCTCCTCCTCCTCCTCCTCCTCCTCCTCCTCCTCCTCCTCCTCCTCTCAGAAGGCGGCGGGGCTTCTCGGAAGCCCGCCGGCCTTCTGAGCCGTGCTCGGTGTCTTCGGGGTTGAGGCTTCTAGGGAGCTTCCCGGGAGGCCAGGGGACTTGCGAGCCTTCTGAGGCTGGCGGCGGGCGGCGGGAGTGACAGGGTAAAGGGGCTCAGGGGGGTGGGCGGCATCGACCCCGATCGCCCCCTCCTGGTAGGTGTAGTTCTCGCTCTGGCCCCTGCTGGCTCGAGGTGCCCGCGCCACCGCCACAGCTGTGCAGCAAGGGGGGCAGCTCGGGGACACGTCGCCGTTCTCGTTGCCGTCGCCTCTCGTTGTCGCCGTCGTCGTCGTCGGAGCGGAGGAGGAGGAGGAGGAGGAGGAGGAGGAGGAGGAGGAGGAGGAGGAGGAGGAGGAGGAGGAGGAGGAGGAGGAGGAGGAGCGGAGGAGCGGAGGAGGAGGAGGAGGAGGAGGAGGAGGAGGAGGAGGAGGAGGAGGAGGAGGAGGAGGAGGACGAGCATGCAGGGCGGTGGACGCAATGGGATGGACCCAGACATGCGATGTTCTGTCGTTTTTAAGACGCTGTCCCCGCAAGGTCAGGCCCTTTTCCCAGGGCGGGCTCTTCTTCCAGAACCGCGCTGTGACAATCCCGAGGCCCAGCGAGGGCCTCCAGAGGCCGAAAACTATGAGACACCTTCTGTCTTGTTTTCAGCACGTAGCCTGCCAGGGGGGTCAAACTTTCGAGAGGCGGCGTGATGGTGGCCCAGTGCCAAGCATGCTCGGACGGCGCCCGCCAGGTCGAGGGCCCATGCTACCGGGGCAAGCGGTGCCAGGGGTCCCTGCAGCAGCTGGGGGAAGACCTGAGCGTGCCCACCTGTGCAAAGGCGCGCGGCCTGGGACGGCACTCGAAGGACAAACAACTGCTTGAACATAAGCCCTGACCTTCCAGAGAGCTATTGTTTAGCACTGGAGGCCTAAAAACCTAAAAAACTTAGCGAAACAGCCTAAAACCAAGGCGTAGAATAATAGCTGCGGGATAGGTTTTTACATCGGGTGCTATTTTTTAGCCCTCCTGGAAGGTCAGGGAACGTTTGGAGCTCCGCGCGGGTTTCCCAGATCGGCGCCGGCCGCCCCCCCCCGGCGGCGCCTCCGACGCCGCCCCTGGCGCGCTCCGCGCGCCAGGCAGGCGGTCCATGTGCGGCGCACACTCGAAAGACACATCCGCGCGGAGTTCCGAAAGCTTGTGTTTCATGCTTTTGCTTCTTCTTCGTAGGGAAAGCAGACGCGTAATCAGAGGCATGGATTCATACACATCCAGCGTCTGGGGAGTCGATTTTGCTGGACCTCGGCTGGAAGTGGATATGGACATTTTCGTTCCGCTCCCCTGGAGCCCAAACGTATCTATATCTGCTGCCCCCATGGGTTCCTGGGAGATCGGTTGCCCAGGCGGTGGATATGTTAATATCTCCGCCTCGCACAGAGAGGTGCGGCGAATGATGGGAAAAGAGCATCTAAGTATGAGGACGACTGGGATGAGGAAGGGTGAGGAGGAGGAGGAGAAGAATAGGAAAGAGGATGACGGCAGGAAGGGGACTCGCTCATGGGGGGATGACTGGTCGGCATCAAACGGGAAAAGGAGTAGGGTAATCTGCAGGGCAATCTCGACGCTCATTTGGATGACGGTGGCGCGCTCCGCCTGGCACGACAACGTGCTGCCACATCGCGCGCGCCCTCCACGCCCCCATTTTCTGAGAAGGGGCTATTGTGGAGTATGTGGCCGTGGGACTACTATCTACTTCTTCGCTCCTGAGGAAGGGCCCCTTGCCCTCTTGAGGAGGAAGAAGATGATGAGAAGGAGAATGAGGCGTGACAGCGCCCCAGTCCCGTGTGGCAGAGCGAAAACTCCACAACGGCCCGGTCTCCGTTTTCTGCGTGGGTGGGCCGCTGGGACGCCGAGTCGGGCGCTCACCCTGCAGCCTCCCACGCGAGCTCGCACTCGAAGGGCGGAGCGGCGATCTCCGGCGGTCCTGCGGCCCGCGCCGACGGAGCAGAGCAGCGGCAGGCCTCCTCCGCGCCGAGAAGCTGGCCCGCCCATTCCGCGCCCACCCGCGGGGGTCGAGGCCCCAGGTGGCGCGGCCGTCTGAGAAGACTGCCCTTCTCACTGTGCCGCCCGCTCCACCCTGAGATCCGACGCAGCGGAGAAGTGGCAGCATCGCAGAAACCACGCGCGGAGCCCTGGGCCTCAGCTTCCCGCGGCGTGCTTCGAGCCGGCTCGGTCTCCGAGGGCCCAGGGGCCCGAATGGGGGGCGGAGGCATCCTGCTCGAAAAAATGGAGCCGCCAGGATTTCGGGGAACGGGGGCCTCAAAACTCTGCCCCGAAGCGCGATCCACGTGACGCGGCCGGCCTGGGCCAGACCTGAGTGAGGCCACGCTCGGGTGTTGCCAGAAGTGCCTCTGCCCCAAGGTGCCCCCAGCTTTTCACTCTATTTGGGGGCTGGGCCTGCACCCAGCCTTTCGCTCCATTTTGGTGCCCCTGGGGCCCTCTGGGCCTCGTGAGGGGTGCTCTGGAGGCCGTCTGGGCCGCCCCGAGAATCCTGGGGGCACCTTGGGCCAGGGGTGCTTCTAGCAACACCCGACACGCGTGTGGCCAGCTGCCTTTCCAGCGCACCCGGCCCTGCTGTGGCCGCGCGGGGGTGGGCTTCCGCGCGTGCGCAGCCAGCGGCGCGCGGCCTCCGCAGGCGCACCACGCATTGCAGCCGTGTGTGTGTGTGTGTGTGTGTGTGTGTGCGTGCGTGCGTGCGTGCGTGCGTGCGTGCGTGCGTGCGTGCGTGCGTGCGTGCGCGCGCGTGTGTGTGTGTGTGTCTGTGTGTGTGTGTGTGTGTCGACGACGCGTCACGTGAGCCCCGGAGCACAGGCGAGCATCCGATTGAAAGACCTCCCTCGGGGGCGGCCAAGAGGGGGATGATGACTGGGGGGGGTCGATATCGCGGCAGGGGCCGTGGTATCGCGCCAGATGTCGTGGCGCCTCGTCTTATTGTATCGCGTGAGCCCCAGGGCCCAGGCGAGCATCTGATTGAGAGGCCTCCTTCGGGGGCGGCCAAGAGGGGGATGATGACTGGGGGGGGTCGACATCGTGGCGGGGGCCGTGACATCGTCCCAGGTGTCGTGGCGCCTCGTCTGATTTCATCGCGTGAGCCCCGGGGCCCAGGCGAGCATCTGATTGAGAGGCCTCCTTCGGGGGCGGCCAAGAGGGGGATGATGACTGGGGGGGGTCGACATCGTGGCGGGGGCCGTGGTATCGCGCCAGATGTCGTGGCGCCTCGTCTTACTGCATTGCGTGAGCCCCGGAGCACAGGCGAGCATCTGATTGAGAGACCTCCTTCGGGGGCGGCCAAGAGGGGGATGATGACTGGGGGGGGGGGTCGATAACGTGGCGGGGGCCGTGACATCGCCCCAGATGTCGTGGCGCCTCGTCTGATTTCATCGCGTCCCCGGCCCCATGCCGCCGGCCATGATTTGCGCCCCCCCCTCTTGGATGCCCGCCTCTTGGACGCTCCCGACTCTTCCCGAACAGCTGGGCCAGCGTTTCGCAACCGACTTGCGGGGAAGCTGGCCGAGTTTCTTGAGCGCGTTCGCCCTTCTATAGCGACAACAGCAGACATTGGCCCAAGTTTGTTTTTCAAGGCACTTCCGGGAAGCTGGTCCAGATCTCTTGAATTAGAAGTTCTTTGATCGTGTTCGCGGCTCGTAGAGGCCCCTCCCCCCTTCCTGCCCCGTACTCTCCCTGGGGCAGGGAACAGGGCTCCTGGCAGCGAAAGATTTGTTATTCGTCCCCCCCCGGATTTTTGTCGTCGTCGGTCGTCGTCGGCCGTCGGCCGTCGTTTCTCGTCCTTCGTCGTTCGTCGTGGCTAGCCATGGCGCAGGAGGCTTCCCCCCGAGGGCCCTGAAGAGGAGGAGAAGGAGGGGGGGGGGGCGACAGGAGGGGCCCTGCAGCGTCACGTCTCTGCGCCCGTGGCGCGTCTGGGAGTTGCCGGGGGCCACGGCGACGCAAACGACGCCGCAGGGCTGGGCACCCAGTGTCTTGACCTCCTCTCCAGGGCGGGCTCTTCATCCCGGGCCGTTCTGTTGACGGTCTCCTGGGCGTCCGGAGGGTGGCCGGGGGCGTCGGCCGGGCTCTGCGCACGCGTGGCGCTGGGAGAGTGGCCGGGGGCGACGGCGACTCAAGCGACGCCGCAGACAGGGGCATCAGGTATATATCCGGATTTTTTCAATGCGGCGGGGGCGTTCGTCAAGGAATGTGCCCAGGAGGCTTCAGACCCTGGAGGATTCCTCATCTGATGAGGGCGGCGGTGATGTCCCTGGCCAAGCCTCAGTTGGTGTTCCACCAGCATGCAGACCTTCTCGCAATGCCATCACCGTAATCTCGCGGTCCCCAGAGGTCCTGACCTTTGCCCCAGGGCCGGCTCATCCCGAGTCGTTCTGTTGAACGTCCCGGGCTCGGCGGTGGCTTCCAGATGCCGACAACGACAAGCAGCATTTGCCTTTAATCTGTCAATGCGTTGGACGACCACGACGACGACGTCAACCACCGAGGACGACGAGGACGACGACGACGATGTTGACGACGTTGACGACGACGACGACGACGACGACGACGACGACGACGACGACGACGACGACGACGGACGACGGACGACCGACGACCGACGACCGACGACCGACGACCGACGACGTCGGCGATCGCCGCCGCCGCTGCCGGGTTTGGCCGCGGCGGCGGCGGCGGCCGTGGCTGGGCGGCCACGGCAGGCTCAGAGATGCTGATGATGACGATGCTGATGAGGATGATTCCGATGCTGATGATGTTGATGATGATGATTGTTATGATGATGATGGTGATGATGATGCTGATGCTGATGCTGATGATGATGATGATGGTGATGATGACCATGAGGATGATGATGCTGATGAGGATGATGATGCTGATGATGACGATGATGATGCTGATGATTATACTGATTCCGATGATAATTATGATGATGATGACGATGATGAAAGTGATGATGATGATGCTGATGCTGATGATGATGACGATGTTGACGATGATGAAAGTGATGATGATGATGCTGATGCTGATGATGATGATGATGATGACGATGATGATGGTGATGATGATGCTGATGCTGATGATGATGATGATGATGCTGATGCTGATGCTGATGCTGATGATGATGATGATGCTGATGCTGATGCTGATGCTGATGCTGATGCTGATGCTGATGCTGCTGATGATGATGATGATTGTTATGATGATGATGATGATGATGATGATGATGATGATGCTGATGCTGATGATGACGATGATGATGATGATGATGATGATGATGAGGATGATGAGGATGATGATGATGATGATGATGACGATGATGATGATGATGATGATGATGATGATGATGATGATGATGATGACGATGATGGTGGGGTCGTGAAAACAATCACGGCGCGAGGTCTTTGACTCTTGTCGGCCTCTTTTTGTGCCCTCGCCGGGCCGTGGTGGACCGCCGGAAGCAGCCCCGGGATGAGAGGCCGGCCGGAGGCGAAGGGGTCCAGGCTTCGGGGGGCCGCGCGCGAAAGAAAGGCAGACATTGCATGCCGCCGATCACCACCCACCAAACCATCCCAACCCAACCCGAAGGCCCAAATTTGTCCTCGATTTCCAGTGGGGGGGGGTCGGGGAACGTTGCAAAAACACGTGGTATCCGTACCCCCCCCCCCAACCCGAAATTCGGGTCAAATTCGGGTCTTCGGGTTGGGTTGGGGTGGTCTGGTAGGTAGTCAGCCGAGGCGGGCGGCCGGCCAAACGCGCGCGCGCGCGCGCGTGGCGGCGGCGGCGGCAGCAGCATCGCCGGCCACCATGTGACGG
This sequence comes from Prorocentrum cordatum, assembly GCA_963575745.1. Classification (NCBI taxonomy): domain Eukaryota; class Dinophyceae; order Prorocentrales; family Prorocentraceae; genus Prorocentrum; species Prorocentrum cordatum. Next base: position 204,063 of record CAUYUJ010014232.1, read on the forward strand.
ACGAGGAGTTGTAGGCGTTGTTTTGCTCTGGGTTTCGACGTTTGGCCGAAGGGTGGAGGAGGGGGGGGGGCTGGGCCTGGGCCTGGGCCTGTGCTTGGCCGACCTGTCCCTGCTGGTCGCGCCAGCAGGCTGGGGAGAAAGGTCTTGAACAGTCGCCAGAATCGGCCAAGTCTCGGCTGGCTCTGCAGCCGAGGGCGGGTGCACAGCAGGTCCTGCTCGGTGGAGTCCCCTTCCCATCGGTTGGGGGAGCGGGCAGTTCTCATCGCTCTCGGAGTCTGGAGGGAAGAAGAAGAAGCACAAACACAAAAACAACAAGCATCTGGTCTGCGAGGGGGAGAGGGGCGGGGGCGGGGGGGCCCGCGCCGATCGGCGAAGCAACACACGGGTAAAACCACGGCGTCTGATGAGCCAAACTGGTCCGCCGTCGGGGGCGCCTGCCCCAGGGGCAGCAGGCAAGCTGCTGCTCCTGCGGTGGCACGCCGGGGACTGCAGGCTTTCCAGCCGCCGCGGGGCAGGCGCCCCCCGACGGCGGGAGAGTCTAGCACGCGGCCGGGCCGAGGCGGAAGGCCGAGGCGGGGTCGTGCAGGGCACCCCAAGGGCCTTCGTGCTCGTTGGACGTTCGAGGTGTAGAATCGGATCGAGGTGGGCACCGTGAGGTTCTGCGTGCTTGGTCGGATGCTCCTGTGCACCCTGGTGGAGGGGATTACCCAGTGCCCGCGAGTGCTCTTCGGTTTGGCAGGCAGAGGGTCTCATCATGCTCTTGAGGGGTGTTCTTCTGCGGTCGCGCCTCTCGACTGCTCTTCCGCCTGGCAGGCGGAGGATCTCGTGTTCCTGAAGGACGTTCTTCGACGCTCGAGCAAATGGTTCAGAACCTCCTCCCGGAAAGCGGGGCCAGCGTCTCTTGACCAAGTTGCCAGAGGAGCTGGCCCAGTTTCTTGAGCACGTTCGCCCCTCTAGCGCCAAGAGCAGAAGTCAGCCCAGGCTTGCTTGAAGAAACTTCAGGGAAGCTGGCCCAGATATCCTCAATCTGATTTTATGGATCGCATGTCGGGCTGCACCTTGCGAGAAAACTGAGCGTTTGGGGTCTTCTCTACGCTGGGCGTCATCGCCGCCGCCCGGTGCCAGGCCCCCCGGGGGCCCTCGCAGATCGACCAGAGGCCCGAGACATGGCACACGGAGAGAGGTTTGGTGCTCACCCTGAGACCCAACGCAGCGGATCCATCGTGAAAGATCGCGGCCAGAGCCTTGCCTCCCGCCCGCCTGCCCCCTACTGCGGGCCCGGCTCCATCCGCAGGGGCCCTGCGGGCCAAAAGCTGGGCGGAGGCGCCGGCTCGAACGGACCGAGGCGACAGGACATCAGGGTCTGCACCCAGACATGCCATGTCCAGATCTTTGTGCAGCATGGGGTCCTCCAGAAGTCCCGACCCCTTCCCCAGGGACCCGTTTTTCATCGTGAGTCGTTTTGTGGACGGTCTCGAGGCCTGGCGGGGGGCCCCTGAGGCCGAAAGCGGCAAACAATTGCCCGTCGTATCTTTTTCCACGACGCTGGCATGTCAGCGCATAGTCAACCCTGACAGTAAAGATCGGCTTCCCAAGGGTACCCTTGCATCCTTGCCTCTTCATTTATCTTCGGTCCATCCTCAGCCACTTTCGATGGGCAGCTCCGCTCGAAGAGCCTCGGCATGCGCGACCAAGGCTCTGGCAGCCTTACCGCGCATCCTTACTCAATGGGTTGACTCTATAGTGCTCTCGTCGTGATGTGTCGCAGTGTCGGGTCTCGGGGGCGCGCGTTTGGCGGCGGCGGCGCCGCCGAGGGATCGGCGCGCGGGCCCCCATCACTCCGCGGCAGGGGCAGCGCCCGGCGGACGCGGCCAGCGGGGTCGCGGCCTCGGCGGCCGCCTTTCTAGGGTCTGGGGGGCGACGTCAGTCGAGGAATGAGAAATGGCACAAAAAGTCATGACTGGTCGAACCGAGTTATGAGATCGAGGTCGGTTCGGGGAGGGTAACCTAATCTTCTTCGTGTTCGTTGGATGTTCTTGTGAATCCTGCGGAGGGGTATCCCTGGATGTTCTGCATGTTTTGGCCAGCGGAGGGTCTCATGTTCTTAAAGGATTGTATTATGTCCCAGGTCTGGCCGTAAGTTGAACACACACACACAAGAGCGGTTTTGTATTTGTCTGGGCCTCCCAGACGGGGTCCGAGTAGATGGGGTCGGAGGATCTCGCCGCATCGCCGATGCATCGGCGATGCGGCTCGATGTGGAGCCCGATTTTTCCACGCCGTCGGCGCCGGGACACCGCCGACGTCGATGCATCGTCGATGCATCGTTGGTACATCGCCGAACCATTGGCGATGCATTGGCGATGCGGCGCGACCCTCCGACCCAATCTACTCGGACCCCATCTGGGAGGCCACTGCCAGTGCTACCACTGCTGCGTTGATGGTGTCACTCCAGGGGATTGAGACTGTATTGTTTGAACTCACTGGGTTCATGTCCTAGAACGTCATTGTTGTTCTTAGAACATTCTTTTGTTCTAAGAGCATGCCGTGGTAGGCCTATAGGAATGCCGGGACGGTCGGTCCCTGATCAACTTGTCGGGCCTCATGGGAGGCCCTCGTCGCCACGGCTGGGTTCGCCTCGAGGCCTTGGTCAGAAAGCAACGCTGGAGAAGCCTGGGGAGTGCGAATATAGGTACCCTTGTGTGAAGAAGAAGAAGAATAAGAAGAATGATACTTATAATAACAAGAAGCAACCTCATAACCATAAATGTTCGGAAGTCCGTGCTGATTTCTCGGATCTGCGTTGGATCAAAGGAAGGGGGCCTGGCTCAGATCCGAGAAATCCACGCGCACTCTCGAATGTGTATGCTTATATCGTTTTCCTGTCTCGAGGAAGCATTACGCGCATTCGCGGGGAAGCCTCGCCGAAGACATGAACCATTGGCGCCCCTGGTTGCACGTAATGCTCCCCCTGACTTCGCTCCTATAGTCCCCTCTGGCTCTTCTCTCTCTTCGTCTCTTTCTTTTCTAGCCCCGTGCCCAACACCTCGGGCAGCGTCGCATGGAGGGGCAGCCTCGCAGGGAGGCGCTGTGCTGGTTATGAACATCAAGGCGCAGCGACCATGCCCCGAACTTCGGTTTTCCAAGCGCTTGAGACGCAACGGAACGCTACGAATTTCGGCCCTCGCACCCCCCCCCCCTCCGTGGCGCAAGGGGGAGGGGGAGGAACAGGGTAAGCCCAGCACGCGCCAATGTTGCTGCTGCGCAGCCTCCCGTTCCGCACCCTCTCCCCGTGAAATTTAATGGGGGGCGTTGCTTCCACCGCAGCGGGCATTCACTGGACAGACGTAGTTACTGGAGATTTCTGCTGAGAGCTCAATGTGCACATTGTTCATTCCTGAGTATTCGAACGTCCTTTAATTTTTGGGGGGCCAAGATCCTTGCATTTCTAAGTGGTTTATCCTGGGCCTCTTCCTGGACACCAGGGGGCCAGGAACAATTAGAAATGAGCACACTTAGAAATGAGCACGATTAGAAATGAACGACGTGTACGCGTCAATGAGCGTCACAAAGCAGAATGAGCTCGGTGGGAACAGCCTTTCATCAGTTTTAACTTCTCGGACATGCAAGACACGTGTTCGGCACTGGTGCGAGGGCGCAGGTTTGAAAAACGTGTGCCCTCCATCCGTTCAGTTTCTGAGATGTTGGAGCTCCACGGTTGCAGCTTTCCGCCGCTGTGGACGCCAAAGAGAAAGTTCATGCACTTTCGATGCGTAACATATGTTGTGCATATCGTGGACGTTGTAACTCGCAGCAGCTTTCCCGATGCGAGTATCGCGCTTAACTGTGTGAGGTCGAGTAAACTCGGCGAAATACATGTGTGGTGCAACATGCATTGTGACATTTATGTGGTCCAAGTTGAATGTGGTGCAACCATTGCGGTGCAACACTTGTGGTGCAACCTGCTTGGTGAGTGATATCGTAGACTTATACTGGTGGCACATACAGAGGCCAATCGTACATTTCGTTTATGCACGGTTCCGCGGCGACTCTTGCAGTGCTAACCTTTCTCGGGTGCTCGTGTCCTTCCAGCTTCAGGTACAAGCCTCGCATCTCCTTTTTCATCCAACGGCCATTGCCTAGCGCTTGCCCCACCAGCTCCTGCGTTCGCTTCCCATCGCCTTCCTCCCTCCCGTTCGTGCCGTTGTTTCCGTAGCCGCGCATTGCGAGTTCCCCCCCAGCGTATTACTCTGGGAGGCCTGTTGGTTGCATTGGTTGCTGCTGCCGCGCCCCATTGCTGAGGATGAGTTTCTTGCGCAGTGCGTGCGCAAAGCACACGTGGCACTTTTTAAGCGTCTCCTTGCGCGGCTGCCATTATGTGACCAGTGCCTGTACATGAACCCTGGGTATCCAATCATATTTCACCCATTCGAGCTGTGTGTAACGACTGCTCATGGATACCGCATTATCTGTGTGTTGCACTGCTTGGAGCCGAACCTCGCTCCTCCCTCGCCCTCCTGCTCTTCTCATCGTCCTCGTCTTCCTCCTCCTCCTCCTCCTCCTCCTCCTCCTCCTCCTCCTCCTCCCCATTCCTGAGCGGCTTGCTCCAGTGAGGTGCTCGCTGCCTCGCCTACGCTGGCCTGTCATTTCGTATAGTTCCCATCGGTTCTTGCGCTCGCGGCGCCGATCTCGCGAGGGCTCTGGCCCCCTGGGTCACGAGGCCCTGCTGGAGATCGCCCGTGCTGCGCGCCCCGCCGCAAGACCTGCCGATGTGCGGGCGGCGGAGGCTCGCAGAAACCAGGCTTGAGCACGGTTGGCGAACTTGGGGATGACGCTCCGCCCTTGGAGAGGGCCCCATCCTCCTCCTCCTCCTCCTCCTCCTCCTCCTCCTCCCTCCTCCTCCTCCTCCTCCTCCTCCTCCTCCTCCTCCTCCTCCTCCTCCTCCTCCTCCCCCTCCCCCTCCCCCTCCCCCTCCCCTTCATCCTCTCCCCCTCCACCTCGTACTCCTGGTCCTCCTTTGGAGCTGGTGGGACGTCGATTGGACTCCCCACCTCCGCCACACACACACACACACACACACACACACACACACACACACACACACACACACACCGCCAGGCTCGTTCATGCGCCCCCTGGATAAAACTCGTGGGGGGCGCCTGTTGCGGTGGCGGCTGATAACGGTGATGACAACGCTGGCTGTGGAGGTGTTGCCGTTCACAAGTGCGACGATGATGGACATGATGATAAGGAAGAGGAGGAGGAAGCCGCGACGGAGGAGGAGCACACCCACTTTGCTTAAGTCGTTGTCTTGCTGTGTGCGGCACGCTTGGCCGACGCCTTTGCATCGTTAAGACGTGCGGCGTTCAACTTTTCATTTGCATGAACGTATTCGGCCAATCCCCCGCCACATTGCACCATGACAAGCATATTGTTTCGCTCAGCGGGGAGCGCGGACAATATGTGTGATCCACATTCAAAGCCACATGCAATATTGCCAACATCAAAAGTAATTTCCCATTGTAGCTTGGTGCGGCGCGTTCGGCAGCAAACCAGTATGTTGCAAAGCTATACTCGACCGTTCGAGGAGAGTGAGGAAGAGGAGGAGGAGGAGGAGGAGGAGGAAGAGGAGGAGGACGACGACGACGAGGAGAGTACGAGGAGGATAAAGAGGAGGAGGATGAGGAGGAGGAGGAGGAGGAGGAGGAGCGGGGCGCAGTATGGAGCTTCTGTCTGCGAGTACGAGCCCGTGCAGCCAAGGTCGCGATCACTCACACGGTGGGGGCGTCCGCCTGCAACGAGGATAGCACGACCCATTGGCCACTCGCATCGCGTGGGTTTGTCGGTCGATCGCAGAGGCGTGACGCGCGGAGGTGGCCCTATAGTTGGAGGAGAAGTGTCGCATCGGATTCGTAGTGCTCTGACGTCGGACAGCTGTCACAGCAACTGGTGCTGCAGAACTGCCTTGCCAGGCGCTTCACAAGCTCTCGTTCCTGGCAACGACGACTAACAGTAGCGGATGTTTATAATTAATTGACGTAGTATTCACGCGCAGGTTTGGTTATTGTGCATGCGTCCAAGAGTTGTCCTTGAGATTGAGATGTTGGCACAGTGGGCGTCGCATATCTTGCGCGGGGCTGCCATATGCGGCGATCTCTGAGTGGCGTAACTATTGGTGCTCGCCGTCGGAAGAACACGGGAGGGACGAGGACGAGCGTCGAAGGCGAGGACGAGGAGGAGGGGGGGTGGCAGCGGGGGAGGGGAAGGACGAGCAGTAGGAGGAGGAGGAGGAGGAGGAGGAGGAGGAGGAGGAGGAGGAGGAGGAGGAGGAGGAGGAGGAGGAGGAGGAGGAGGGAGGAGGAGGACGCCTTTCACGCCTTTCCGCCCCAGCCCAGACGCCTTTCGAGCGCCGCAGCTGTGGCTCGTGCTTCATTTTTTTTGTTCCCTGGACCGGGACCGCCGGGGGGGGTGGCATTGTGACCCAGGAGCTGCCCTGGGTCCCCCACGGGACCCCTTCTCAGGACCTCCCCCAAGGCCCCCCCTCCCCTGTGGGGAAGGAATCAAGGGAACGAGCTTCCCTTCGATTCAAGCATGATGTTGCTGTTTCATTCCGCTTTGGCTGGCGCTCTTGAGGGAACCCTGGGGCAAAGAAGGAAACGGCGACGGCGACGATGTCGAACGGAAGAGCGTCTTTCACAGGTCGACGAGGTCGGCGGATTTCATCATACGCGTTTGTCATCGGAACTTGTCGTTTCAAAATGGCACTCCCGCTGCGACAGGGGGCTCAGCTTCGGATTTCAAGAATGCCCGTTTTGCTCGAGACATCCTCAAAACATCGGCCCCGGAGGGGACTCCCAACGCGCGTGGCGGGGACTCTGTCCATGGGGCCCGAGAAGTAGCCGCTGAAGCACCAGCGCGGCGAATGCGCATCCTGGAACTCTGCTGCGCGCCAAGAAAGCCACTGCCCGCCCCTTGGAGATCGAGCGCCCTCGGCGCCCCGTGCGCATCGGCGAGGATGCGGCGAAGCTCCCAGAGCGGAAAGTCCGAGCCTATAACTGCTTGCAACAGATGGTGTGGTTGCACATGTTGAAGAGCTCCCTGAAGAACGAGAAGGACGGTTCCCGAGCAGCGCCCCAGGATGGTGCCATGCTCAGACCAGGCGCTAGAGATCCAGACGCACTTCTCCGCTGATCTGATTGTCGTGGACCGCCAGAGATGCCCGCAGTTGCGGCACTGCCAATCGCAGATCAGCCGACGCCGAAGGCGACGCTGCAGACGGCGGAGAATGTGCTGCAAGCCGAGAGGTCGAACGCCTTCGCGCAGCCCCATGGTGAGCACAATGGTGCTGCACATCTTGGGCCAGACCAGGTGCCGCTTGATGTGCGCGATAATCCCACGTGGCATTCCCAGAGCAGGGCCAGGAAGGAGTCGGGGATTTCCAGGGCTGGCCCGATCAAATCCAGAACCTGTTTTGACAGAGAAGGCGCGAATGGCGGCGTTGAGCTCAGAAGCAGTGGGGGGGGGTCGGGTTGGTCTCCCAGGAAAGCAGGCCAATCCAGGGGCTGTCTTTCAGTGCGCACCTTCCGCCACCCCTCCCATTCCTCCTGTAAGATGTCTACCTCCTCCTGCGAGCTGGCGGGCCCTTGCGCGCAGTGACCGATGCAGCTCGGCTGCCGGCCAATAGGGCGCGGGGGGCAGAGAAGAGCGCGTGCGCGTCATTGACGGAGTGGGTGTCTGTCCATTCGCGCCAGCGCTGCTCTTTGCGGCAAGCAGATTGCCGGCGCTGATTTAGAGCATTGGTCAGCCCGAGAACGTAAAACCCCAGTCAAATCGCTGGGCATTGGAGTAGCGTTGGCCAGGGCGTCGGTCCAGGAGACGTGGAGGCCATCTTGGGGCATCGCGTGGGGCCTGGAGAGATTGCGGGGCCCATTGATGCTGGGCGTCCAAGACTTTTGCTTCTCCGAGATTTTATCGCGAGCCCGGGCGAGGCCCCCGAGAGCGAGCGAGATTTTTCACCTGGCCGCGATGACCGAAAGCCTGGGACACTGAGCAGGACCAGGTCGCCGAGCGGATTGAAAACGAGGCTTGAGCGGCATGCGCCGCCCACCGTATGTGTAGGATTCAGTTGGTGGCGGCTGGAAACCCGAACCCATGTGAGCTCCGCGGTGTCGATGCAGGCATCCCGTTTGGCATCTATAGAATCGGCGTCGACAACAACTCTGGCAGCTTATTCCCGAAGCTGTGGCCGTGACTCTGAGACACATCCAATGGGGCGGGCGAGAGGAGAGGAGACTTGCGCGGAACCCGATCAGGCGAACCTTCGCGTCACTTGCGACACCGGCCATGCGAAGCAGAACTGGCGAGTGCGGGGAAGTGGGGATGTCGTCGGAAACCTCGCTGGAGTGCTTGCCCAGGATGTTAGAGGAGACGACGAAATTATTTGCGACGCGCCCAGCGGGCGCGCGCGCCCCCGCCACGGGCGCCGCAATCTCTGCATCTGAAGCCTGCGCCCAGCCCAACGCACGGCGCCCAGGGAACATCTCGCGAGAGTTACGACTGCTGTCGGCGGTGCGCTCGCCGCCCTCTGTGCTTCCTGCGCGTTCTCGACCTGCGCCCTGGCGGAGTTTAGCTGATTGAACTGCGTGGCCAGGCTGGGGTCGAGCTGTTGGAATCTCTGGAACATGGCCTTCTCGGGGGGCTCGGCGTCGAGCTGTGCGGCAGCACCTGCGATCCGCGCCGATGCTCGTTGCGATCGAGCCGCTGCCTGATTATTCTGCTTCCGGAGCGCCTTGTGCTCGAGGCGCAGCTCCGCGACGCGCTGCAACTGTTTCTGAAGGACGTCGGCGGTGCGCGATGGCTTGTTGTTGCCGGCGACGAGCTTGGCTTCGAGCTGTCCGCGTTGCAAATGGGCGGCCTCGGACACAGCATGTGGATAGCCGCTGCGCTGAGCACGCAGCGCCGCAATCTGATTACGCTGGGAGCGGGTGAGCAGCAGCGCCGGATTGCCGTAGTACTCCTTGGACATGGCCGCGAAGGCCTCGACCTGCTGCTCGTCGAGCAGTTCGGATGGACCAGCGGAGCCGTTCTTGCCAGTGCTCTTGCCCAAGTTGCGTCCACCACGAGGCCAGTCGCTAGCGGGAGGAGGATCACGAGCAGACGCCTTCGGAAGAGGCTTCCAGCAGTGCATGCACAAACGGTACTGATGCTTGTTCTTCTTGCGCTTGCAGGAGAGGCACACGAGCGGCATGGCTGCGTCGAGTGCGTCGTAGGAAACTAGTGCGCGCTGCCGCCGCAGCTACACGCGAGGAAGAAAGAGCGGTGACCGCTGGTGGGACCCCAAGCCGTCTGAGCCAGACAGGCCGTGAAAGGATCCAAAGCTAATCGCTGATTCTCGGGCGTCCGTAGCCCTTCACAACGCTTAGCCTTGAGCCAAATGGCTGCGGATCTCCCCCTCCTTCTCCTTCTCCACATCCTCCCTCTTATATTTTGACGCTGGCCAGACTCTGAGCATGATGCTCGCCGCGTTCGTCCTCCTCCCCCTCCTTCTCCTCCCCCCTCCCCTCCTCCTCCTCCTCCTCTCCTCCTCCTCCTCCTCCTCCTCCTCATGTTCCTCCTCCTCATGCCTCCTCCTCCTCCTCCTACTCCTCCTTCTCCTCCTCCTCCTCCTCCCGCTCCTCCTCCTCCTCCCCCTCCTCCTCCTCCTCCTCCTCCTCCTCCTCCTCCTCCTCCTCCTCCTCCTCCTCCTCCTCCTCGCTCCTCTCCTCCTCCTCCTCCTCCTCCTTCTTCTTCTCCCTCCTCCTCCTCTCTCCTCCTCCTCCTCCTCCTCCTCCTGCTCCTCCTCCTCCTCCCTCCCCTCCTCCTCCTCCTCCCTCCTCTCCTCCTCCTCCTCCTCCTCCTCCTCCTCCTCCCTCCTCGTCCTCGTCCTTCTCCTCCTCCTCCTCCTCCTCCTCCTCCACTTCCTCCTCCTCCTCCTTTTCCTCCTCCTCCTTCTCCCTTTCCTCCTCCCCCTCCTTCTTCTCCTCCTTCTTCTCCTCCTCCTCCTCCTCCTCCTCACCCTCTTTCCTCCTCCTCCTCCTCCTCCTCCTCCTCCTCCTCCTCTCCCCCCTCCTACTCCTCCTTCTCTTCTTCCTCCTCCTCATCCTGTTTCTCGTTTTCTTCCTCCTTCTCCTGCTCCTCCTCCTCCTCCTCATGTTCCTCCTCCTTCTCCTCCTCCTTCTCCTCTCTTCATGTCCCCTCCTTGTCCTCTCATCTTTCTTTCTGCCTCGATCGCGAGCGAGACACCGAGAATACGCGGGCCCAGTAAGACCAACCAGGCGGCGAACACGTGTGTCGCTTGATTATGGTGCCCCCTTTTCCACGCGAAGGCCGCAGGAATTGGACATGGCTGCGCCTCTGCTTACCCTCCATTCCACCCCCCTCTCGTTCCTGGGCCCCCTCGCGCCCACTTCGCCTTCTGGCGGCCATTGGGCCAGGGGGGTCCGCACAAAGAGCCGCCGCGCGGTTTATATTTAAACGGCCGTATGGGCAAGGGGGGCCCTACACAAAAGAGACCCGGGTGTAACATATGGGTCTCTTTTCTCCTTGTTGTCCGCGCCCCCCTGTCTGCTCTGCTTCTCCCTTCTGTCTCGCACGCAGCCTTGGCGGCACGCCTCGGGAGGCAACACCAGGATCATGAGGTTTTTGTGTTTTGCACCGTCGTTCCAGAACAAATCTCTGCGTGGCCTCCGCCAGCCAAAGAGGGCCTATTCTGCCGTACGGCCGGACCGATGCATACGATCGAGGTCGGTTCGGGGAGGATACCCTAGTGCTCTTCGTGTGTGTTGGATATTATTGTGCATTTTGGGGAGGGTACCTTTAGATGTTCTGTGTGTTTTGGCCGACTCACGGTCTCGTGTTCTTGAGGGATGTTCTTCTGGCTTAGGTCTGTTTGTCAATCAAGGCCAGCGTGGTGTAAACACCTCTTCTCTGGAGGCCGAGCGGCCCCTCCCTTTGATCAATCTGTCAGCTGACGCCGTCCTCGATGGATGCTCGTCAGGGGTTTGGGTTTCCAGCGTTGCCCGCAAGCTGCGACAATCCATCATGTCTGGCCCGAGCTTAGACGGTTCTATAGGCTTACGCCACATCCGCCGACCCCTATATAAACGATTGCGCCTCCAGGACTGCATTTCACGAGGCTTGTCCAAATCATGGCACGGCGCTCGACATCGTTCCTGTTGCTTCGTTGCTGTTATCGTACCTCTTGGTGCTCATTTGTGGCCTTTTGGTGGCATCTTGGCTTGTCTGCAGGCCATATCCGGCCGCCTCGAGGGGTCTTGGCAGCGTCGGAGGCCGTCTGGAGGCCATCGTGGGCGTCAAGGAGCGATATTTCGGCGACCCGTGGCCCTCTTGGGCCGTCTGGGAGGCGTCTTGGTGCCTTCCTGGCTTATTTTGGACCCCCCCCCGCCCCTGACGCGCATTGTCCGGGGTCGTGCCGGGCCCGGGGGGTGGGGGGGGTCGAATTGCCGGTTTGGAGCCCGGGGTGGGGGGGGGATGATGGGGGGAACTACCCCACACGCCTAGAGACCCGCAATGGGTCGGCGGATACAACGAGTGCATGGTTTTATACACTTTCTGTTGGCAGTGCTGCTCAGGATGACCAGTCGCACACTTTCGAGGTCGCCAGCAAGGTTCGCGTGCACTTCGACTTGAGCACGAACACCATGCACGAGATAACGCCCTACTCTGAGGTCCTCCGCTTCTGTGTGGCTTTCTCCATCAGGCCACATGCTAGGCACTCTGCAGTGTCTTCGGCTCTGCAGTGGCATGATGTCGACTCTGCACCCTGCTGCTCTCTCCTTCGTTTTTGCTCATGGTGTTTCTGTTTGTTCCCGAATTGATCTTCACCGTCCTGTTGTCGTTGCTCTCATAGTTCGGGCAGCCTCGATCATTAGTTTGACGAGCCATGTTGACAACATTACCAGACGCATTGCGAGTGCGATTATCATTGGTATACAGCTGCCGCCTGGATGAAGATCAGAATTTCCATGGCCGCACTTCGTCTCCCGTTGTTGCTCCCTCGTCGTAGTCATTCGCCGCCCGACTCACCATAGTCACCATCATCGTCTGCTGTCGACTCCCTGCTGGAGATGATGGCATCCAGGCAGGGAGGAAGCGACCTGCTGCGCTTCCCACGGCAGGGGTGTGCGAGCAGAGCCAGGCGGCATCTCTTGGTGCACCATGCGTCCAGCAGGCTTGGGGTGAGGATAGATCGTTCCAGAGCAAATTGGGTGTTCCGGGACGCATGCGGACGGTGGCATTGGGGGTTTGGGTGGAGCTCCCCATGGGGCCACGAAGCGCTATACTATTGGGTTAGCGAAAATGCCAAATTGGGTGTTCTGGGACGCATGTGGGCGGTCCCGCTGGAGGTTTCGGGTGGAACTCCCTATGGGGGGCTTCGGTGGAGCTCCCTACGGGGCCACGAAGCGCTGTACTAGATGGATGGAAATGCCAAATTGGGTTTTCCGTGACGCATGCGGACGGTGGGGTGGCACTGGGGGGTTCGGTGGAGCCCCCTATGAGGCCACGAAGTTCTGTACTGGGTGGGTAAATTATGCTAACGGAGTTCCCCACATAAAGAGATTAACGGTTTCGTGGGACCCATTTTCTTGATGCCCTCCTCGCTTTGGCGGGGCCCCGCTGGAATGGGGGAGGGCTACGAAACCTGGCGAAGAGTAATGCTCTCCGCGACCCTCCTCGCTCAGGCGGGGCCTCTCTGGAGGGGTGGGAGGGGCACGAAACCATGTAAATAGTATGGTTTTCCGATACCCTCCTCGCTCAGGCGGGGCCTCCCTGGAGGGGTGGGAGGGGCACGAAACCATGTAAATAGTATGGTATTCCGATACCCTCCTCGCTCAGGCGGGGCCTCCCTGGAGGGGTGGGAGGGGCACGAAACCATGTAAATAGTATGGTATTCCGATACCCTCCTCGCTCAGGCGGGGCCTCCCTGGAGGGGTGGGAGGGGCACGAAACCATGCAAATAGTATGGTATTCCGATACCCTCCTCGCTCAGGCGGGGCCTCCCTGGAGGGGTGGGAGGGGCACGAAACCATGTAAATAGTATGGTATTCCGATACCCTCCTCGCTCAGGCGGGGCCTCCCTGGAGGGGTGGGAGGGGCACGAAACCATGTAAATAGTATGGTATTCCGATACCCTCCTCGCTCAGGCGGGGCCTCCCTGGAGGGGTGGGAGGGGCACGAAACCATGTAAATAGTATGGTATTCCGATACCCTCCTCGCTCAGGCGGGGCCTCCCTGGAGGGGTGGGAGGGGCACGAAACCATGTAAATAGTATGGTATTCCGATACCCTCCTCGCTCAGGCGGGGCCTCCCTGGAGGGGTGGGAGGGGCACGAAACCATGTAAATAGTATGGTATTCCGATACCCTCCTCGCTCAGGCGGGGCCTCCCTGGAGGGGTGGGAGGGGCACGAAACCATGTAAATAGTATGGTATTCCGATACCCTCCTCGCTCAGGCGGGGCCTCCCTGGAGGGGTGGGAGGGGCACGAAACCATGTAAATAGTATGGTATTCCGATACCCTCCTCGCTCAGGCGGGGCCTCCCTGGAGGGTGGGAGGGGCACGAAACCATGTAAATAGTATGGTATTCCGATACCCTCCTCGCTCAGGCGGGGCCTCCCTGGAGGGGTGGGAGGGGCACGAAACCATGTAAATAGTATGGTATTCCGATACCCTCCTCGCTCAGGCGGGGCCTCCCTGGAGGGGTGGGAGGGGCACGAAACCATGTAAATAGTATGGTATTCCGATACCCTCCTCGCTCAGGCGGGGCCTCCCTGGAGGGGTGGGAGGGGCACGAAACCATGTAAATAGTATGGTATTCCGATACCCTCCTCGCTCAGGCGGGGCCTCCCTGGAGGGGTGGGAGGGGCACGAAACCATGTAAATAGTATGGTATTCCGATACCCTCCTCGCTCAGGCGGGGCCTCCCTGGAGGTGTGGGAGGGGCACGAAACCATGTAAATAGTATGGTATTCCGATACCCTCCTCGCTCAGGCGGGGCCTCCCTGGAGGGGTGGGAGGGGTGGTATGGTATGCTATGGTATGGTATGGTATGGTATGGTATGGTATGTGTGGTAGGAACTATGGTATGGTATGGTGTGTGTGGTAGGAATAATCTTGTGCTGTATGGAAGATGGAGCGGGAGGTGGGTGGGAAGGAGAGGGTGTTCTGGGAAAACAAGAACCCCACTCAGGATGTGGGGAAACAACCAAATTGGTTGTTCCAGGACGCCTGCGGACAGTGGCACTGGGGGGTTCGGTGGAGCTCCCTATGGAGCCACGAATCGTTGTACTGGGTGGGTGAAAATGACAAAGTGGGTGTTCCAGGACGCGCGCGGACAGAGGCCGCGAAACGTTGGGAGCTCCTATGGGGCCGCGAAACGTTGTATTGTGCGGGTGAAACGCAGGGAGGGAAGAGGAGGGGGGAGGGGAAGGAGAGAGGAAGGAGGGAACGCGGGGACCGTCTCTCAAAACGAGGACCCAAAACCACAGGATGGTTGGGAAACACCAAAAAGTCGGAAAATTAAACATCTACATTACCAGTGGCGGGCTGTTTTTCAATCCCAGGACGTTTTGAAGGTCGGGGACGACGCTGGGGTGGTGTGGTGTATACTTTTTTCCCCGATGTCCCCGGGAAACAACGAAAAATGTATACACCAGGGTCCCGTATACACCAGGATCCGCTCTCCAGTGCAAATTTCAATGCAGGGCCGGAAAAAGCGTCGGTGTATAGAGTTCGATTCCCTAAAAAGGTGTTTTAGGATTTCAAAATCGAACATCCCGAAACATGTTTTAATGTGTTTGCAACATCAGTTTTCAGAACCATGAACATGTGCTCGCTGCCTTGCGAATCCATACAGACACCATCGATGAATCAACATGTCCATTGAATTCTGCCAAACGGGCCTCTCGCGCCGCATGTCGAAGTCACTCGAATGCCCTTGCGCGCGTGCTGGGGGAAGGCGGGAGGCACGATCCGTTGCGCATAATACCATGCGGGCAATTCTCGCGCGTCGTCCGCGCGCGTATGTCGAATTCCTTCCGAAACTATCATCGCCGACGCGAAGGCGCCGTCATCGTCGTCGGCGTGATCAGCATCGGCGCCGTCACTGGCCCTGCCGTCGTCGTTGTCATCATCGCCACCAGCATCGCTAAGATTATCATCGCGTCTACTGTGGTCGGCGTTGTCACGATACCGCGCCCGCCGAAGTCGCCGACTCGCACTGCCGCAACCGCGTCGGTCGCGCCAAACTATCTGGCCGTTGCGCGCGTGAGCATGCGCCAACCAGCTCGGCCGCAGAGATGCACCAGCCATCTCCAACCGCAAATCGCAATCGCCGACGCATGGGTTTTGGAAACCAAGTTGCGGGTTTGTGGGTGGGTGGGACGATTGCGAACACAACTTAGTACTGCAACTCACTGCGAAGAGAAATTAATTGTGAGACATAGATTGCGCCGTGTAGATTGCACAACAAAGGATGCACAGCATATACTGCACAACGTCTGTTGAACCACATGTATTGCATTACACAGGGTGTCCCGCATACATTGCACAATGTGGATGTGGATTGGTCCTCGTCGGTTGGACCACATATATTGCAATTCGTAGATTGCACCACGCAGGTTGCACCCCACGGATGTCTAGAAACGCACAGTCTGGGGCCCACGCTGGCTAACACCCGATTGGAAGGGAAACTGTCGGCAAGCGTCGGCCCAAACATCGATATCTTGAAATATACCCTGTGCAACCCAGGTGGTGCAAACAACGTGGTGAACTCCCAGGTGATGGAACCCATGTGGTGCATTCGATGTGGCGCACAGCAGTTCAAAGCAAGCCATCGCAATGCAACGCAATGCAAAGTAAGCCACCGCAGAACTAAACGAAGCAAACCAAGACAGGGCAATACCACGCAGTGCAAAGCCTTGCTATGCCGTGCAAAGCAATGCAACACAATGCAAATCAATACAAAGCACCGCAAGACAAGGCAACCCAATACAAACCAAAGCAAAGCAATGCAACGACGTGCAAGGCAGCGGGAAGCAGTGCCACGAAATGCAGAGAAATGCCAAGCAGCGCAACGCAACACAATGCAAAGCAAGGCAACGCAACGCAACGCCAAGCACTGCAAGTTAACGTAAAGCTTCTCAAGATAATGCCAATCAAATCAAGCTGATGCAGAACCACCGATGGTAACGTTAAACAGTGCAAACCACGGCACGCAATCCAAAACAGTGCGATTGCAACGCGATGCGATTGTAGTGCAGTGCCCAGGCGGCGGGCGGCGACGAGGCGGCGGGCGGCTTCGAGGCGGCGACGGGGCGTCGACGGGACGGCGACTGTGGCCACAGAGCCGCCAAACCGCCGCGCCGGCTCACCTCCATAGAAAAGAATTAGGAACCCCACAAGTGCACTCACTGATTAGCTGAATATGCAAGCAGTAAAGGTAAAACAACACAAATCCATGTACAGCAGCGCGCAGCAACGCAAAACAGAGCAATGCCCGCCGATGTAGTGCAACGCGACGTAGCGCAAAACAATGCAAATGAGCGCAACACAATGCAAAGCGATGAACAGCAAAGCTAAGCCGTGCAAAGCAATGCAAATCAATGCCAAGCAACACAACGCAATTCAAATGATTGGAAAGCAGCGCAATGTAGTTCGAGTGCACCACCGTGCGACTGCAGCGTAATGGCGCAGCACAGTGCAACACACCGCAAAGACATGCACAGCAATGCACAGCAACGCAAAGCATTGCAACACAATGCAGCGCAATGTCAAGCCATGCGAAGCCATGCGACGCAAATGCATCGCGGGCGGCGACGAGGCGGCGGGCGACGGGCGGCGACGGCGGCTGCATGACGGCCAGGGCGGCCCGCAGGCCCGGGCGTCGGGCGGCGCGAAAAGGCGGTGACAGCGGCCACATGGTGGCCAGAGCTGCTCGCAGGCCCAGTTCTTCAGAAAAGAAGCAAGAACCCGTAGGTGCAAGCGCGGTGCAGGAGGAGGAGGAGCAGTTGCATAATTGATGTGCTTCCGCGCGGGTTTTTTGGATCGACAGTGGACCCCGCTTCCCTGGCGCGGGGAGCGCCCCAGGGCGGCGCCAGAGGCGCCGTCGGGGGGACCCAGCGCCTACCCAAGAACTCAGCGTGGCCTTTCTGCTTGCGTCGTGCTTCATATTTCCCTTTTCTCCGTATATCGTCATTTTGGCTCTAGCCGAAGGCTTCGCAGCGGGCGGTTTCTGCGGGCGCGCCCGCTCCCGCCCAGCCGCGGTCGCGCCCGCCTGGCAGATGCCGGCGGGGCTGCAGCCGCGCGCGGCGCCCCTCGGCGCGCGCGCCCACTGGCGGCCCAGGGAGGAGAACACCACCGCGCAGACGTCAAGCCCCGCGAGCGCCCTCGGCCGCCCGGACGCGGCGCCGCTCCGGGAGCCACCCGCGCGCTGCGCCGCCTTCTCGGACTTCCTGCTCCTGGGCGCGGGCGGCGCCGCCCCGCCGCGCGCCTGCGCGGCAGGAGCGCAGGCCGCCGCGTGCCGGACGAGGCCTCCGAGGCGGCGCTCCAGGGCTGCCGGGCCCGCGCTGCAGAGGCTCCCGGTGCCCTGCGCGCCGCTCAGGGAGTGCCCGCCGGCGCTGCCGCGGGCGCCGCGGCGGCCGCCGACCTGCTTCCTGCTGCTCCACGGCGCGGAGGCCCGCCGAGGCGCGCCCGCGGGCGCTGGGCCGCTCGCCACCGCGCTGGCGGAGGCCAAGGACGCCGACGAGGCGCCCTCGGCCCCGGCTGGCCGCGGCGGCGCCCTGCTCCTGGTGGGCGGCGCGCTCGTCGCCAGCGGCGTGCTCGCGCTCGCCGCGGGGCGCCCGCGCCCGGCCGCGGCCGCGGGCCCGCCGGCCGAAGGCGCCGCGGGTGGTCCTGCCGATGTCGCCGCGCTGCCGGCCGCGGCCGCGGGCCCCGCTGCCGCGGAGGTTCCAGCCGCTGCGGGCGGAGGCGCCGCCGCGGAGGCGCCGGCTGCCGCCGCCGAGGCGCTGGCGGCGGACGCGGGCGAGCCAACCGACGGGGAGTTGGCCGAGCATCGTGCGGTGGACGCGGCCCGGGCCGCGGATCTGCAGGCGCATGCGGGGCTGGCCCTGATCTACGAGAGGGTGATGCCCGCGGTCATCCAAGGCCAGCGGGTCCAGCAGAGCGTCGAGCAGCGCATGGAGTCCATCCGCACTCGGGTGCCGCAGGTGGTGCAGGAGGAGCTTAACATGGGCGTGCAGGACCTCACCTCGCTCGTGCAGGAGGCGCTGCCGCAGGCGAGCGCCCTGCGCTCCGAGGCGCTGCCGTCGGTGTCCCTGATCGTGGCGGGCCTCTTCGCGCCGCTGCAGCTCCAGGGCCTCTACGCGTCGCACGCGGGAAGGCTTGGCCTCTGCGGCGCTCTGCTCGGCGTCGACGTGATAGGGCTGCTGGTGGACAGCGGGAAGAAGTGCCTGACTCAGGAAGTGCTCGGCCCCATGAATATCCTGCACTACTGGATCGCCGGCGACGCCGCGCTGCTCACCGTCACGGTGGCGACGAGCCTGATGGCCATCTTGCGGTGCAACAAGACCTTCGCCGAAATGAAGGCCGCCACCGACGCACCGGTGAATTTGCCCGCTGACCCCGAGGCGGCCTTCCGCATGATGATGGAGGGCCACTTGCTCAACGGGGCAAGGGCGATGATGGAGTACGACAGGCTCGTGCAGTCCGTGCCGTTCCAGATGGTGTACGCCGTCAACGTGGTGGACTTCTTCTGGCAGGTGGCCGGCTGGTTCTTGTTCTTCGACACTCCCAACGCAGAGTGCGAGGCCAAGTTCTTGCTCTATTGGTCCCGTGGCCGTGGCATGATCTTCCTGATCGGGTTCGTTCCAGCCCTCGTCGGCCTTGTGATGACTCTGGCCAAGGCGGCCACAGAGACCCGCAGCTTCCGGGCGGCTGTCCTCCAGACCGCCGTCGACCTCGACAAGCAGTTGTTCCCTTCCGGCCCCTCCGTCTTCACCGTCCTGGTGCGCGCCTTCTTCCTGCGGGACAGCAGCGACATGCGGAGGATGGAGCTCCAGCTCATCCAGTCGGAGGAGGGGGCGCTGGCGCGGGAGGTGGCACGCATGAGGGCGGAGTGCGCGCGGGCGACCGCCGAGCTGGAGGCGGCGGAGGCCAAGCACCGGGGCCTCGCCGAGCAGGTCGAGGCGCGCACCCGGGACGCCCAGATGGACGCCAGGGAGCGTGAGTTCCTGGAGCAGTACCGCCAGGCGGTGGACGTCGTGCTCGACGCGCGCGAGGCCGCAGCCGCAGTCTCTGGGATCCAGCAGGCGGCGGCCAGCGGCGGAGCCGCCGTGGCGGCCTCCGCCGCGGCCGCCGCCCTCGGCGGCCAGGAGGCCCCCGGCGCGCCCGCCGCCGGGGCGGCCGCGGCGGGGGCGGCCTCCGCGGAGGCGGCGGCCGCCGTGGCCGCCGTGTCGGCGGAGGGCCTGGCCGCGCTGGGGCAGGCTGCCGCCGCCGCCCGCGGGGCGGCCGTGGAGGCTGCCGCCGCCGGTGCCCGCGGCGTGGCGCAGGCCTCCGACGCCGACGTGGCCGAGGGCACGGGCGGCACCGGCACCGTCTTCCTGGAGCAGGTCGTCGGCGCAGCCCAGGGAGCTGCAGATGCCGTCCTGCCATCGCAGCCAGGCGCCCCGGCGACCCCGCCGGAGCAGCCGCAGCCGCCGTAGGCCTGGGCGGGGGCGCCAGCTGGCCCCGGCCCTGCGCGGTACCCACGGCCCCGCGCGGCTGGCTCGGTTGCTGCGCCGAGCGCCCGCGGCGAGACGCGCGCGCAGAGGGAAACAAAACAGGAAAAACAATCACCTGGCGAAGGACCCAACCGTGTGCAGTTGTGAGTGCCGCAGTTGTGGGTCCCGTCTTCGGTGGAGCTCCCTATGGACCACGAAACGCTGTACTTGGCGGGGGAGGCGCATGCGAACTTTGCCACGGGGGCCGTCGGTGGAGCCCCCTATGGGGCCACGAAGCGCTGCATTGGTCGGGGAAGACGCATGTGAACGGTTCCGCTGGAGCCTTCTGTGGAGCTACCTATGTGCCACGAAACGCTGCACTGGGTGGGGGAAAGGCATGTGGATTTTGCTGCTGGGGCCTCCAGTGGAGCTCTCTATAGGGCCACGAAACGCTGTACGGTGCGGGGGAGACGCATGTGGACGCTGCCATTGAAGCCTCCAGTGGAGCTCCTTCTGGGGGCACGAAGCGCTGTACTGGGTGGGGGAAACGCATGTGAACGGATCCATGGGACCTTCGGTGGGGCTCCCTATCGGGCCACGAAGCGCTATACTGGGCGGGGGAACCGCATGCGGACACCGCCACTGGGGCCTTAGGTGGAGCTCCCTATGGGGCCACGAAGCGCTGCACTGGGTGGGGGAACCGCATGCGGACACCGCCACGGAGGCCTTCGGCGAAACTCCCCATGGGGCCACGAAACGATGCATTGGGTGGGGAACCACATGCGGACACCGCCACTGAGGCCTTCGGTGCAGCTCTTTCTGGGGCCACGAATCGCTGTACTGGGTGGGGCGTCTTCATGGTGACCGGCCTCATTTCGGACCCCCATGTGGAGCTCCACTGAAGGCCTCATTGGCTGCATTCGCATGGTGACCCGCCCCAGTTCGGCACACCACTCACGCGTTTCGTGGCACCAGTGGCAGCTCCGCCGAAGGCCCCAGTGGCTGCGTCCGCATGGTGGCCCGCTCCACTTCGGCACACCCCTCACGCGATTCGTGGCCCCATAGGAAGCTGCACCGAAGGCTCAGTGGCAGTGCCCGCATGGTGCCCCGCCCCACTTCGGCACACTCGTGGCCCCATAGGGCGCTCCAGCGAAGGCCCCAGTGGCTGCGTTCGCATGGCGACCTGCCCCGTCTCTGCACACCCTTTGTTTTGTGAAAGGATTGGTCTTTTCGCCAGGCTTAGTTTTTGTCCTCGGAATCCCTTCCGTCCTCTAGTTCTTCGGCGTCGGCACACGCCTCCTCGGAGCTGGTCGTGTCGTGCGGAACACCTGTGTGGACCCTGGAAGGGACCGGGCCTTTTTTCCATGTTTCCAAAAACCGTCGCCTGAACGTGAGGACGGCAAAAGAGAAAATTGTGCACCGAAACGGCAGAACAAGGACTCACCGAAGCGGCCTGGGCCGTCCAAGGATCCGGAGGAAGCTCGGAGCCCGCTCGAAAACGGCTCGGATCGGGTAAGGCAGCATGACGGGCCTGTTTTCCACCACCACCACCACCACCACCACCATAAGTTGGAGGGGGAGGGGGTCCTCCTCCTCCTCCTCCTCCTCCTCCTCCTCCTCCTCCTCCTCCTACTCCTCCTCCTCCCCCTCCAACTTATGGTGGTGGTGGTTGTGGAAAACAGGCCCATCACAGCAGTGATTTGGACCAGGTAGGCTCCCGTAACAAAGCGGGCGGCGACGGCGGCCACGTAGCCGCAGGCCAGAGGCGCAGACAGGGGGGCCCAGCGCCAATCCAAGAATTTTTCAGCGCGGACTTCCGAGAGGCCATGCTTGTATGGATGCCCCTTCCGCTCGTTGTGGTTGGGGGACTGTCCCGTCGTATGCTCGCTCGGAGCTGGTTTTGCGGAGCGCCCTCCCCTCTGCAGGACGCCGCTCCGCCTGCGCGGAGAACGGAGCGAAGGGACCGCCCGCGTGCTCTGGGCGCCCCCCTTGCACGGGCGCAGAGTCACGTTGCATCTCCGGGGTGGCCCTTGCAAGCGATTGCAAACGGACCTCTTGAGGCGAGAGTGCCCCCTGCCTGCAGGACGCTTTCTCCGCCCGGACATCAGCGGGCATACGTCGCCGCGCCGTCTGCTCCGAGGCGCGGCCTTACGTCCTGGGCAGAGGAGTGCCTCGGCCACGAGGGCAAGCTCCCCCTTGGACGCAGGGTCTGCAGCGGGTTTGCCGCGGTGCTGGCTTCGTCTACGTGGGCGCGCTCAGAGCAGACGGCGCGATACGGGCGCTTCCACATCTGACAGGCCACGGCCCACACTCGGCCACGCGCAGAGGGGGGGGGCAGGGGGAGGGGGAAGGCTTCTTTGAAGCACCCCTGCTTCTTAGAAGGCGCGGGCCTCCTCCATACATGTACGGCGGGCGCCTTCTAAGAAGCAGCCCCCTTCTAAGAAGCCTCCGCCCCTCCCCCTAACCCCCCTCTGCGTGCCGCCAACACACGCTGCGCTCTCAGCAAGGCCGCGCCCCGGCGCGCACAGCAGCGTTGCGTCTCGGTCAGTCCTCCTCGTCTTCGGAGGACCCTGCCTGTCCTCCAGCTCGCTGTTTCCAGCTGTCGTTCACGAGGGGCCCCGTGCGGATGCGGCGCGGATCCGGTGCGGGACCGACGCGGCGTCGGCGCGGAGGCGACGCGGACTCGGCGCGGAGAGCCGCCGCGACGTGACCGCCGAGGCCCCCCGAGGCTGCAGGCGGGAGCGGAGGCAGGCGCGCGGCGGCGCGGCGCGGAGCCTCCGCGCGGCGCGCACGCGCGGCCCCCCGGGAGGCGGCGGGGCGGTGCTGCGCTGCACCTCTGGGGGGCACCGCCTGTCCCCCAGAGCGGTGTCCTGTAGCTTGTGCCCCGACGCGAGATTGACGCGGGCTCGACGCGGACTTGGCGTGGGTTCGACGCGGCTTCGCCGTGGATCCGGCGGATTCGGCACGGATTTTCGACGCGGATGGGGCCGCGACGGGAAGGCAGATGCTTCCACTTGTTTGTTTTAGTTGTTTTACAGTGTCCGGCGCAGCTGTTGTTGACGTTCCGGCACCGCCGTTGTTTTACCGTCTTCGTTTCTCTTGGCGTGGGCCTGGTCCAGATCACAGTTTTGAAAGACGATGTGAATTCTTTGTCGAACTAGTTCCGAACGTCTTTCGGATCCCCGGATTGCCAAGGCCGTTTCGGTGAACAGGTCCCAACCATCTTGTGGTGTTGGGTCTTCTTTTTGAAAACACAGCACCCCGCGTCTCATTTCTTCCTATCTCCTCCTCCCCCTCCTTCCCTCCTCCCATCCCTGCCTCTGCCCGCCGCACACCCCTCACATCTTCCGTGGCCCCACAGGGAGCTCCACCGAAGGACCCACGGGCAGGGTCCGCATGCGGTTCCCCGCTCCATTTCGGCACACTCCTCATTCGTTTCGAGGCCCCATAAGGAGCTCCACCGAAGCCACCAGTGGCAGGGTGCACATGCAGTCCCCCGCCACATTTCGGCACACTCCTCATTCGTTTCGTGGCCCCATAGGGAGCTCCACCGAAGGCCCCAGTCGCAGGGTCCACTGCGATCCCCCGTCCATTTCGACACACCCCTCATACGTTTCGCGGCCCCATGAAGATTTCCACCGAAGGCCCCAATGGTAGGGTCCACATGCGGTTCGCCGCCCAGTTGGACGCACCCCTCACACGTTTCGCTGCCACATAAGGAGCTCCACCGAAAGCGGTACCCACAATGCGTTATTCACAATCGCATATGGTTGGGTCTTTCGCCAAGTCGTTACTTTTTTGTTCCGCGTTCATGGTCACGAGGCAGTTCGGTGAGCATCGTTTTGAACCTGCCCTACCGTTTCCAGGCCCCATTACAGCCGTTGTCATATTCCAAGTTTCAACTGCCAGGCCCAATTCGCCGCTGGCTTGTCATTCACCCAATGACCCTGGCGAAGCCATCGACAATGCTTGGTCCTGTTGAGGCCGCGTTGGAGCCTTCCGAATGCACGTCTAAACCCTCAAGCCAGGGGCTCAGCATGTTCCTTCCGTCGCCTTCGAAGGTTCCGTGCCCCTGTAGGGCCCATGGTGAATCTCTCAGGCCAGAGGCCCAGCATGCCTCCCACATATCATGCGCGAACTGCGTGTCCACTTTGAGAGCTTCTCGAGTCAGAGGCACAACATGGCTCCCGCAGAGTATGCGAGGACTGCATGCCCATGCTGAGCGCCATGTTGAGCCTCGAAAGTCAGACGCCCAACGTGATTCCCGCATCGTATGCGAGGATGGCGTGCCCATGTTGAGCCCACGTTGCCCCTCTCAGATCGGAGGCTCAACGTCGCCCAGGCGTAGTTCCTGCACTCTATGCGAGGGTTTAGGGACCACGCTGAGCCCCGTTCGATTTTGGACGTTATCATGTTACAAAGGGTATTGATGGTAGGCTCAACATGTTCCCTCCGCTGCAGCCAAGGCGCACGTGACACCCAGGCACAAACCCTGGCCCCGCACCCAAAATCGGCCCCATCTTGAGGCTGCGGGCAACTCAGTACCATGGCCTGGCCCCGCACCCCAAATCGGCCCCATCTTGAGGCTGCGGGCAACTCAGTACCATGGCCTGGCCCCGTGCCCCAAGTCGGCTCCCCCCTGAGGCGGCGGGCCAATGTCAGTTCTACTGTGGGTTCACTGCCATCAGTAGCGGATGCGGTCGACGACGACGTGAGATGGTGATGTCGGCGCGGGCAGGATGCCCGCGTTGAAAATTCTCCTGCCGAAGCTTCAACTCAAATCGGAAAACGGCTGTATGGGCGTGGTAGCTCGTCCTCTTCTGGCCATCCATTTTCCCTCCCTCCCCCTCTCCCCTTCCGAGGAGGAAGAGTTTGTCTCGATACCGCTGCCCGGCCCTCGTCCCCATGGCTGGCTTCTCGCCCCCAAGTCTCGGTCAGAACGCATCCTGGGAGAGGTCCAGGGGCTGCGATATCCGAGGCGAGAACTTATACAGGACCACCGCCTGGAGGGTCAGTTTTCGGAGCCTCGGCAGGCGGTGGATATGGACATATTCGGGCCTCCGGGGGCCGAAATATATCCATATCGACCGCCCGCTGGGGCACAAGGACGTCGATTCCCAGGCGATGGATATGAATAAATCCCCGCCTCGCACGATATCAGTACTTGTTTGGCATATTCTCGACACCATAGGGGGTGCGCAGGGGGTTGTCCCTCAGCGCGGCCGCTATCCATCGCAATCGCCCAGGGCGTGGCAGGCGCGGCATATTCTCGACACCATAGGGGGTGCGCAGGGGCTGGCCCCTCAGCGCGGCCGCTATCCGTCGCAATCGCCCAGGGCGTGGCAGGCGCGGCATATTCTCGACACCATAAGGGGTGCGCAGGGGGTGGCCCCTCAGCGCGGCCGCTATCCGTCGCGGTCGTCCAGGGCATAGCAGGCGTGGTATATTCTCGACGCCATAGGGGTGCTCCCGCCCCTCCGCCCTTCCTTCTCCGCCCCGCTCCCCTCCCCTCCCCTTCCCTGCCAGGACGAGGGGCATGCGCCCGTCGCGGCCGGCCACCCTTTATACAAAGTCGGTTCCTCCACGCCTTTTCGCAGCAGTATTGCAGCTGCGGACCTGAGCATTCGACAGGCAGACGCGGCATAACCCACTACACGTGAGAAAAACACTGGTTCTCAAAATGAACTGTCAAATCTCTCACGAAGGATTGCAACAAAAAACCGAAGGATTGCAAAAAACCCGAAGGATTGCAAAAGATTGCAAAACAAACCCTTTCTTCAACGAAGGATTGCAAAAGAAAACATGGTTTTCTTGCAATCCTTCGCAAAAGATTTTTTGCAATCCTTTCTTCAAAAAACCGACGCCAGGTTGTCACATCGTCGGGCAAGGGGCGGCCGCGCGCGTGGCCAGGGGTCTCTCCGGCGCCCGGCCCGACCCCCGTGCGCCCAGGGCGCAGCCCCCGCGCGCGCCCTCGCAGGCAGCCAGCCACGTGCTCAGGAGGGGAAAAAACACACACAGACACAAGTAATCCTCGACTCCCAGGAAAATATAGGAAAATATGGGGATTGGGCGGGAAGACAAAGGCCCAGAAAACATGGAAAAATATGTGGGGGATGCTTTTTCTATGTGTGTGCATGTATCTGTGTGTCCTGGGGCCCCTTCATGTGCGCCTGCAGCCTCCCGGCGATTTCCAAGTTTTCCCCTGGCTCCTGGTCCCTTGTGCATCTTTGGCAAGATTCAGTGCAGTCCATCGCAGCCTGGCACGCGACCGTCACGCGGTATTGCGATGCCCTCTGAGGCTGTTTTTCGTGCTCATGTGCGTTTTTGCACTCAGCTTCTCTCTCTCTCTCTTTCTCTTTCTCTCTCTCTCTCTCTCTCTCTTTCTCTCTCTCTCTCTCTCTCCTGGTCCCTTCCCTTCGGGCTCTGGTGACACGGTAGTGGTCGCGCTGCCTGGTGCCAGCCGCGACCGCTCCTATTACCACCGGGTTCTTCCCCCCAGGGTGCGGTTCGTGTTTCGGGCACGGCGCGTGCCTCTTGACCGCGCGAGTGGGACAGCCCTCCCGAGGGGCAGCGGATTCCCAGTTTAGGGGAAAGGCAGTCTTTCGCTCATAGCCGCGGTGGATCCTGCTACCTTTTAAGTCGGGCCTGTCCCTGTAGCGGGGAAATATCCCAAACTAGTCAAAACATAGTCTGGGGGCTATTTTCTAAGTGTGTGCTTGGGAATATTTGAAGCATTTTTGGGGGTATGTTTTATCTTTCGTCCAACATCCCCCCGTAGTTCGGGGGACAGGCCCGACCTCGTGCTACCTGCGATCCGCCTGCCCCGCTGCAGGTCTACGGCCTGCATCCGCGCGACTTCCACTTCGGCCGGGACGGCGAGCGGCTGCGCACGGAGAGGCGGTCCGCAGTGGACAGCGACGAGGCGCGACGTGCAGCATCCCCTCGTGCGAGCTCCTTCGCAGGCCTAGAGGTTGACACCAACACCAAGATCGGCGGTGTGCCTCCGCCGAAGGAAGAAGATCCCGATCTCGGCGATGGTGGTAATATTCTGGCTTCCAAGGTGGCCGAAATATTACCACCAACGCCGAACATCTAGGATCATCTTCCCCCTGTGGAGGCAAAGCCCTGTGTTGGTGTTGGTGCCCATTTCCAGGCCTCCAACTCCTCTCCTGTTCGCCGACCTGGTTCGCCGACCTTGTCGGAAACTGGAACGTATACATTACCAGCGGGTGGGCTGTTTATCAACCCCAGGACTTGTTGAGGGTCGGGGACGACGTCGGGGCGGTGTGGTGTATAGTTTTTGATCCGTTCCTTGGGAAAACAACGAAACATGTATACACCAGGGTCCCGTATACACCAGAATCCGCGCTCCTGTGCGAATTTCAGCGTAGGGTCGGGAAAATTGTCGGTGTATAGAATTCGTTTCCCTACCCTGGTCCTCCCAGGGATGAAACGGGTGCTACGGCTCCCGTCCGGTTCTGTGCCCCGTGCTCTGTTGCCCGTCCACGGCTTCAGGGACCAGATCCCCGCTGCCGCGTAACCGCCCCTGACATGCGATGTCTCCGTTTGTTCGATACGTGGCCCCTGGAAGTTCGTAACATTTTCCCAGGGCGGGCTTTCATTCTGAGTCGTTGGTTGACGGCCCAGGGGCCCAGCGAGGACCCCCGAAGGCCAGAAACAGCAAAGCAGTGCCCCTCGTTGTTTTGCACGGCGCGAGCATGTCAGGGCCTGCTGCCCAGCTCCAAGGCGTCCGGGCTTTTTGTTGCGAGGCAGACGTGGACCCTACGGGGCCGCAGCGGAAAGGCTCGGGGGCACCGCGGGGCGCGGCGCAAGACAGCCAAGGAGATGGAGGGTCCGCCCTCGACAGACAGACGCCAGACAGGCGCCAGACGCCAAGGAGATGGAGGGAGCCGCGGGGCGCGGCGCCAGACAGAGAGGAGATGGAGGAGCCGCCCTCGAGCCAAGGGGAGAGAGGCGCGGGTCCCGCGTGGAGCAGTCGGCCGCGCGCAGAGAGAGGGGGGCAGGGGGAGAGGGGGGGGAAGGCTTCTTAGAAGCACCCCTGCTTCTCAGGAGGCGCGGGCCTTGTCTATAGATGTGAGTCGCCTCCTCCTCCTCCTCCTCCTCCTCCTCCTCCTCCTCCTCCTCCTCCTCTCCTCCTCCCTCTCGGGCCGGACGAAAGGGGGGGATTGGGAAAGGGGGGGGTTACGAAATTTGCTGCATGCAGCTGGTTTCGGCCTCGCCGAGGGGCCCATTCCTCGATGCATGGCCGCCTCCGGCGCCGGGAGGCGCCGGGAAAATCAGCTACGTGAGCTGATTCTCACCCCCCCCTTTGCTATCCCCCCCTTTCGCCCGACCCGAGTGAGGCCCGCGACTTCTAAGAAGCAGCCTCCTTCTAAGAAGCCTTCCTCCCTCCCCCTGCCCCCTTGTGCACGCCACTAAAAAGGGGAGAGGCGACGGGCGGATGGATGATTGTCAGTCAGGTGGGGCTGCCTTTGGAGGATGGTCCGTGGTCTGAGCTGGTGGGCTTCCTATCTTCGAAACGAGAAGGAGTAGCTGCAAGCTTGCGGTGAGGTCCCGAACATCTGCTTCACGATGAATCTGCACCACTTCCCGAGTTCCAAGATCCGCCAAAATCCAAATGCGAATGGTTATATAAAAGCCTCCCCCTCCCCCGAATACGCCAGGCGTAATTCAGTGTTGCCATTCTTATATTCCTGAACTCAGAATTCCTGGGGTATCATCGGGGACCCTGGGAAAGCCCAAGGGGCTGTGGAGAATCCTCAGGAGCTCTCTGGGGAATCATCAGAACCTCAGGGCCTCAGGTCCTCTGAATCCTCTGAGGAGGGCATGGTGGCAGGTCATTGCCAGGACGGTTGCGAGCAGCTCGTCCATGACGGTGCGCGCGAGGTGACTGCCATTGGCGCCAACAGGTCGATGGCCAGCGTACACTGCCCGTGACGGGCAAACAGAGCGAGCAAGCGCGACGCGCTGCGAAGATTACAACGTTGTGCTGGTTGGCAGCGCCGCCGACTGCAAGAGGTGCATATGGCGCACGCCGCAAGTACCCACCATGTTCTAAGTTTGCTACGCTATACATGCAACATGCGCGAGGATACCGCAGGTTGAGCTGCCGATCCAGCCATCGTCCAGGCGGCGGCGAACGACGACTGCGCCTCTTTATTCCGCGCTGCGTCATGGCTTGATTGTGACCAGATTTGTCGTAGCTCTTCGGGTTTGGCGACCGGCCGTCCATATCTCGGCTGCGTTTTTCGGCGCCCCATCGGCTGGACCGCGGCGGACGCGCGCGTCCGCGCGCGCGCGCATCTGCGCTCTTCGCCCGCGCGTTGGGTTCTAGTGTCTAGTTGCTGGTTCCGTGTTGCTTGTTGCTGCAAATAGCCAACTTACTACCGAACACTGACTGGTGAACACCCATCGCTTCACTTGGGTTCTGGAGCTCAACATGGGATGCCACATTCTCAGTCACGATGTTCTTCGTGCACATTGCGCGCGCGCGCCCACGCCGCGCGCATCCGCGCGCTTGCGCGGAATGCTAGACAGCATAGCGTTCGATAACAGTAGATCTTTCCATAAGAAGATCCAGAATCCCAGCAAAACGCCCCTTACTTTCACCATCCAGAATGTAGGGACGTATCAGTGCATTTCAACAGACGCGCGAAGACGGGCGCGCGCTCGGACGCGCGAGAGCGGCTGTGCGCGAGGAGAGTGAGACAGAACATGTTGTTCGAGGGTATGCCATCCCATGCTGAGCATCCTGACCCAAGTTACACAGCAAGCATTCACCAGTCAGTGTTCGGCGTCGTGTTGGCCATGCAGACACGTAGTTCCAAGAGCGCGTGCGCGCGCGCGGCCGCGAGCGGCAACTGTGCGGCGACGGCCGCCGCGCCAATCGTCATCCGCCCGCAGCAGCAGCCGCGGACGCATGCGCGATGCCTGAGCGGGCCTCCAGGCGACCGCCCGCTGTCACGACCGCGACCGCGTCGATCACCCAGGGAACGGCGACATACAGTTCGACGACGGCGTCGCCCACCCCAGGGAACGGGGATTTGGGAGGTATGTGATTTCTGCGACAACGAAATCCACCTGGGGAACGCCGACGTAGAAGAGCATGTACTTCTCACACCCTCGGGCTAACCGAGGATGTACTTGTTAGTCCCTCGGACACAGACAGTATGTACTTCTTACACCTCATGGCCTAATTTTCACGACCACCACCCCACGCATGTCTTTGCAGCTCGATTATTCGGGCGCGCGCGAGTGGACGTAATTTGGCACTTGCGACCGCGCGATTGCCTGAGCGCGCGGCGCATTTTCGTGACCTGGGTCTCGATGCGGCGCTGACCGACCCGTTGGCCATTCTGGCGCCTGGGCTGGCGGGACCACGTGCCGCTTGCCGCTTGCGCATCTGCGCGCCTGCGATGGGGGAGCGCCGCGCGATGAGGGCGCGAGATGTGCGCGGGCGAGCCCAGGAGCTGAGACTCAGCGTTGACTCCTCTTTTCGTGCGGGCGATAGGGCGCTAGGCCGCTAGGCGCTGAGGAGGAGGAGGAGGAGGAGGAGGAGGAGGAGGAGGAGGAGGAGGAGGAGGAGGAGGAGAAGAAGGGGGGAGAGGGAGCGGAGGAGGAGGAGGGGGAGGAGGAGGAGGAGGAGAAGGAGGAGGCGGAGGAGGAGGAGGAGGGGAGGAGGAGGAGGAGGAGGAGGAGGAGGAGGAGGAGAGGAGGAGGAGGAGGAGGAGAGGAGGAGGAGGAGAGGAGGAGGAGGAGGAGGAGGAGGAGGAGGAGGAGGAGGAGGAGGAGGAGGAGGAGAGGAGGAGGAGGAGGAGGAGGAGGAGGAGGAGGAGGAGGAGGAGGAGGAGGAGGAGAGGAGGAGGGGAGGAGGAGGAGGAGGAGGAGGAGGAGGAGGAGGAGGAGGAGGAGGCGGAGGAGGAGGAGGAGGGAGGAGGAGGAGGAGGAGGAGGAGGAGGAGGAGGAGGAGGAGGAGGAGGAGGAGGAGGAGGAGGAGGAGGAGGAGGAGGAGGAGGAGGGAGGAGGAGGGGGAGGAGGAGGAGGAGGAGGAGGAGGAGCAGTGCCCAGGACCTCCGGCCCGAGGCCTAGGGCCCACTCGCTCGAAGGGCCGGGGGCGAGGACCCAGACCGGGCCCGGCCCATGGCTCTACCCTGACCTTCCAGAGAGCTACTCTTTAGCACGAGAGGCCTTACAACCTAAACATCGAAACGAAGCAGCCTAAAAGCAAGACGTAGACTAGCTCTGGGATGGGTTCTTCAGTCGCGTGCTATTTTTTAGCCCTCCTGGAAGGTCAGGGTAGGCACTTACCCTTGGACCCTTGGCCTGAGGCCACGGACCGTTGGTCACGGAGCTTCTTGCTGGTGCCCGAACGCGTGCCGTGCAAACGCGTGGAAGACAGCACACACACACACACTCACACACACACACGCCACGAAAAACGACAACATCGGGCATTTAGGAAAAACAAGTCCCTCCCCGCCGCCCTCTCCCCTCCTTCCCCTCAAAAATTCGATCGTCTCAAAAATTCGATTGGGAGACCGCTCGCCACGCGCAGATTGCAGCAAGGGGCCAGCGGCAATGTGCAATGCCCAACTCGTTTTTTCTCCATCTCGGCAGTCGTGTTGTATCGAAGTGTCTGCTCCCGTGGTTGGTTGTCAGCGCCGTTCACCTTCTGCGCCTGGTCGCGGGGAGATGCATGGGGGCGGCAATGGCGACCCGCGGCCGCCCCAGCTAGGTTCGCCGTCGTGCTATATGTGTGCGTGCTCCGCTATTCCGTGTACAGTCGGACCGAGGTATAAGGTCGAGGTGGGTTCGGGGACGGTATCTTGGCGCTCTTCGTCGTGTGTGTTGGATGTTCTTGTGCACCCTGCGGAGAGTAACCTTGGATGTGCTGTCTGCTTGGGCCGACAGAGGGTCCCATGTTCCCGAGGGATGTTCCGGCCTCGGTCCGACTGCGAGACGAGGAGGAGGACGCCCCGCGGAGGGAGGAGGCGTGGCAGGGAGGGGCGAGGGCGAGCCTCCTCTTCCTCCTCCTCCTCCTCCTGCTCCTCCTCCTCCTCCTCCTCCTCCTCCTCCTCCTCCCCCTCCTCCTCCTCCTCCGAGGGATGTCGAGACGAGGTCCTTGGAAGCCCCTCGCGCGCTCTCGAGGGCCGGCTCTCCCTCCCGAGCTGCCGGCCCGAAGCCGCAAGCGGCGGGCAGTGCTCGCCTCCACGCCTGCAGGACGCTGCTCGCCTGGGCTCGGAGGGGTCCGCGGGGGCAGAGAGTTTGTTCGATGCTCGTTTTGGTGACCTTCCTGGGGGCCACCTAATGGATCTGTTCGACTCAGGTTCGACTCAAGTTCGACTCAGGTTCGACTCAGGTTCGACTCAGATTCGACTCAGGTTCGACGCAGCTTCGACGCACGAGTGGAGCGAGTGGCTCCAGGAAGGTCCCCAGAACGAGCATCTAAAGTTTGGCCTCGGCCGGCCGGGGTCCGGCGTGGGGGTCCTTCCTGCCGCGCGCGGGCGCACACGGGGGTGAAAAAGAATAGAAAATACCCCAAAAATATTCCAAATAATAATCCAAAAATAGTCTGGGGACTATGTTTAGAATCTTTCTTGGCCATTTAGGAGCATTTTTTGCGTAGCTTTGATTTTTCGTCGAAAATCCCCTTGCATGGGGAAACGCCCGACTTAACACGGGGGGGGGCCCGGCCGAACCGCCGCCCGCGGCTGCCGCCCCGCCGCCCGTGCTCCCCGCCGCCCCCGCCGCGCTCCCGCCACCGCCGCCGCGCCGCCCTGCGGTGGGGCCGCGGCGTGCGGAGGCAGGGAGGAGGAGGGGGAGGAGGAGGAGGGGGGAGGGGGAGGAGGAGGAGGAGGAGGAGGAGGAGGAGGAGGAGGAGGAGGAGGAGGAGGAGGAGGAGGAGGAGGAGGAGGAGCAGGGCTGGGCCGGAACGTTATGATGCTCCAACCTACTTTAGCCTTGACCATCACGAGCGCCGAAAAAAACAGCACCGAAACTCAAGGGTTTTCACGTGTCGGGCCCTGGGAGGCACTCGCCGGCACTGTTTCGACACTCTTTCGACACTCTTTCGACACTTCTCCGGGTGCTCGAAATTATTGAATCGCTTCGCTCATTCCGCCGGCCCGTGATATGGCATCGCTGGTTTTTGTCTGTGTGTTCGTTGCCCATGTTGCGCTCTTGGGGGCGGGTGTCGTTCGGACGCGTTGCGTGGGGAGTTTTGATGATGAAGCAGTTCCCTGGGGGTCGTCTCTCGATGGGGCGAAATAGAGTCGTCGTCAAGATGCTTCTTTGGGGGGCCTCTAGGGTCTGTTGAGAGGCCGTTCGGGGGCGCCTGGGAGACATGTTTGAAGCCTTCTGGGGCTTCTTTTGGGCCTCCTGGGAGTCTCCTGGGGCCTCTTGGCGACATCTTGGGGCCTCTTGGAGGCCTCTTGGGGCCTCTTTGGGACCTCCTGGGCGCCTTCTGGGACGGAGGGCTCCATTTTAGAGTTCTCGGTATCCCTCCTGAGTCCCTCTTGGGCCCGTCTTGGGGCCTCTTGGTCCGTCTTGGGCGGCACTTGGGCCGTCTTGAAGGCTCTCTTGGGTCGTTTCGGCGCCGTCTTGGGAGCTTCGTGGGCCGTCTTGGAGCGGTCTTGGGGGCCTCTTGGGCCGTCTTGGAGCGTCCGGAAGCCGAAAAAGCCAGAACACAAAAAACATCGAAAAAAACCAATGGAAATCAACGATTTTGGCCTCTTGGGGCTCTCTTCGGAGGCCTCTTGGAAGGCTCTTGGGGCGTCTTGGAGGCCTCTTGGGCTGTCTTTGGGGCCTTTTGGGCCGTCTTGGGGTCATCTTCGGCGTCTTCGAGCGCTCTTTGGGCGTCTCGGGGGCCTCTTGGGCAGTCTTGGGGGCCTCTTGGGGCACTCTGAGCGCGCTCTGGGGAGCCTGAGTGGCCGCACCCAGAAGGAAAACCATCTCTGAGTAGACTTGGTCGGGCGGCGGTCGGGCGTTGGTCGGGGTACTTTTCGCCGGGGGACCCCCGGGCGTTGGTCGGGGTACTTTTCGCCGGGGGACCCCCAGGGGCCGCCCCGCGCGCGCGAACTAGAAATACTGTTAATACTGTTAACCAGTTACCGGGGATCTTAGCACGCCCTGGCCCGTTGGGCCGGCGAATTTTTGGGACGTGGTCCTTGAATAGGATGGGGACAACATAACCTGAACGGTGTCTTGGCGGTCTCGTGGGCCGTGTTCGTGTCGACTTCGTTTTGCGGTAGAAAGGCGGGTTCGAGACAGAGGCGAGGGAGAACGGAAACAGGACGAAAGCGAAAAGCACCGTTTAGGTCCAGCCCTGGTAAGAAGCAGCCTCCTCCTGAGAAGCAGTCTCGTTCCAAGAAGCCTTCCCCCCCTCCCCCATTACTCCCCTGTGCGCGCCGCCGAGCAAAGCATGCACGGCATCGGGGGTCCGAGGAGGAGGGTCCGAGTCGGGGCTTTACGCACACAGTGGGACCGAGGCATAGGATCGAGGTCGATTTGGGGAGGGTACCCTAATGTTCTTCGTGTTTGTTGAATGTTCATCTGCATCCTGGGGGAGGATCGCTTCGAATATTCTTCGGTTTGGCTGGCGAAGGGTCTCATGTTCTTGAGGGATGTCATTATGTTCTAGGCCCGGCCGTGCCTCTCCCCCCTCGCTCATGCGCCCCCCCCCCCGCCCCCTCCTGATCCGTCCTCGTCCTCCCGATCCTCTAACCCCTCATCCCGTATCCCCCGTTGTCATCGTCCTCCCCTTCCTCGTACAGTCGCTATCATGGGATTTCGCCAGCCGTGAGTGCGCTGATGTCTGTGTCAGCATGCAGGTTGCAGTTGGGCGCGCGTCCATGGGCTGTGCTTCTTGTCTTGCTTGACGCAACCTGGTGGTGTAGCATTGCATGTATGGCTGTAGCATGCAATGTTCGGCACACGCTTCTGACTGCTTGGGAGTGCGTGCTGCTATTCTTCAGGAGGAAAAACACACACAGACACGACGGAATCGCCGATTCCCAGGAACATATTGGGAAAATATGGGAAGGTGGGGGGGGGAAGACGGAGCCCCAGAAAGTATGGGCACATGTGGAAAATCCTGGGGTTTGTGTCTACTGTATTTCTTTGTGTGTCCCTGGGCCCCCTCAATTGTTCACAGAAAAATCCCCCCAACCAACCCCGGATGTATATGAAGATTACGACCGATTCGGCAGGCGCTGAACTTCCGATTTGGAGGTGCTCCTGGCGTAAAGCATGTTTTCCTGGCGCAGTCCTTTGAGAGGGCCACTCGTTGCCGCAATCCTCCTGGGTATTGAGAGCAAGCCCACCCAGACAAGTCGACCGAGGAAATGTGCACCGGTTCAGTCCACATCGGAATTCGAGTGTACGGGTGCAGTCTCCAGACGATGTCGATGGTCGGCGAGCGTGTTGCCCGCTTGCATGCAGTTGCTCGTGGGCGTCGGTTAGCGATTCCGCCCGCGTGCGCGCG
The DNA here is from genome assembly GCA_963575745.1 of Prorocentrum cordatum. NCBI lineage: Eukaryota > Dinophyceae > Prorocentrales > Prorocentraceae > Prorocentrum > Prorocentrum cordatum. Next base: position 239,318 of record CAUYUJ010014232.1, read on the forward strand.
GCATGCGATGCCGCGCGCCCGTGGAGTGTTCCTGGCAGCTTTCGCCAGAAGGCATCCTGCTGGAGGGGATCCCGCCAATCCTGGGCTGCTCCAGGGAGGCAGCTTGAAAAGTGCGAGGCGAGGGCGTGGCAGGGCGCGCCTCGCAGTGCGCGGCGAAGGAGAGCCGCGCCCTGCCAGCGGGCGCTCGGCGCTGCATCGTCCGCGGCGCGGGTGGCTGCGAGCTCGGCCTCCCGCCGGCGCCGGGCCTCCCGACGACGAGCGGCGGTTCGCTCCAGCTGCTCGGGGGGGATCGCCGATGTCCACCGCGTGGCGTGCGGCACGGGGCGCAGCTCCCGCCCAGGCGTGGGCCCTGCGGAGGCAGGCAGCGTCCCGCAGGATTCCATCACCCCCACGGGCAACTGCAGTTGCGAGGGGCCCATGCGG
>CAUYUJ010014232.1:246807-375516 GCA_963575745.1 Prorocentrum cordatum
AGGGTGGAGGAACCTGACACTGCGCACGCGTTGCAAAGTCGGGGTAACCAGAATGGGCGAAAGGGAGGAGGAGGAGGACGAGGACGAGGAGGAGGAGGAGGAGGAGGAGGAGGAGGAGGAGGGAGGAGGGAGGAGGGAGGCGTTAGGAGGGATGAGGGAGGGAGGGAGCGAGGGTTGAGGTTGGGAGGGAGGAAGGGAGGGAGGGACGGAGGCAGCCGGCCTGGCCGCCGCCGCCTCGTTGCCGTCGGAAGGGGGGAGCAGGGGGGTCGGGGCCCCTCGGCGGGCCCGCCTCGTCGCCGCGAACGGGCTCGGCTCTAAAAACTAGTGCTGTTCAGCTCCAAGGGGGATCGTCGTCGTCGTGATCGGGGGTCGTCATCCTCGTCGTCGCCTTCCGTTTCGGCCTTGCGCGCATGCCAACACGAAGATGCATCATGCACTTCAGCATCTCACCCGCCAGGCCCGATCCCCCTCCTTTGCGCGGTTGCCAACACGAGTATGCATCATATGTTAGTGTCCGCCCACCCGACACGACCTTCCCGTTCTGCGCGCGTGCAAACGCGAATGCGCATCATACGTTAGTGTCGCCGCCAGCCCGACCCGACCGAACCTAGAGGGTAGGCCTTTCCTTAGGCCTACCCCAGCCTACCCTAGGCATACCCCTATGGCGTACCCCTAGGCCCTACCCCTAGGCTTACCCCTTGTGCCTACCCCTAGGCCTACCCTAAGCCTTCCCTACGGCCTACCCCTAGGCCTACCCTAGGCCCACCCCTAGGCCTATCCTAGGCCCACCCCAAGGCCCTACGGCTAGGCCTACCATGGCCTGATACCCCTAGGCCCTACCTAGGTCCACCCTGGGCTTACCCCTAAAACCTACCCCTAGGCCTGCCCTAGGCCTACTGTAGGCCCACCCCTAGGCATACCCCGAGCCCACCCCAAGGCCCTACCGCTAGGCCTACCCTGGCGTACTACCCCTAAGACCTACCCCTAGGCCTACCCTAGGCTTACCCCTAAGGCTTATCACTATGCCTACCCTAGGCCTAGCCCCCCCTAGGATCCTAGGGTAGGACTTCAGTAGGCTACCTTAGTGCCCAGGGTGGGGCCTAGGGTAGCAGAACCTCTTCAGGGTCTCCCAGAGGCCCAGCACTGGGCCGGGCCACCCTCCCGGACTCCCGCAGTGTGCATGCATGTGTGCATGCATGTATTTATGTATGTCTGTCTGTCTGTCTGTCTGTCTGTCTGTCTGTCTGTATGTATGTATGTATGCATACATGCATGCTATAGATCGCAAGCTTGCTTCGGAAGTCTTAACAGCGTCCAAGACGGCCCACGAGATCGCCCCAAGACGGCCCAAGAGGGCAGCACGGCCCCAGGACGGCCCAAGAGAGCCCCAAGACGGTCCAAGAGGCTCCCAAGACTGCCCAGGAGGGCCCCCAAGAGGGGTCCAAAAGGAGGCACTCTAACTGACATGTGGAGCCCTCCGCCACAAGCCGGCCCCCGAGGCCGCCAGCAGGCCCCCAGGAGGCCCCCAGGGGCCCCAGCTGAGGCCCCGAGAGTCCCCGAACGGTCTCCAAGAGGCCCGGAGGAGCTTCAACACTCGCTCCACGAGGCGCCCGAGAAGTATACCGAGAGACCCCGAATTACATCTATCCGAGAGGCTTCTGGCCCCAGACTGAGGCCCGGTGGCGGTATCGGCCGAAGGCTAAACAGGCAATTGGCTTGGCGTCGGACCCATTACTACGCAGTCATGTGTAACACAGGGCGAGGGCCTCTATCCATACACACATATATACACATATATATAATATAATATGGGTATATGTATATATATATATATATATATATATATATGTATAGATTTACAATTATATATATATATATATATATATATATACATTCACACACACACACACACTGCGCGCCAGGGGGCAACACGGAAAGCGGGCTGCTGCGGAGCACGCGTGCATGGGCGCGCTGAATTTCTGGTTGGGCGCGATTCACCGAAAGAGTGTGCCGAATAATTCGGATGCGTTCGCGCGGACTAGCCCACTGAGGCTGCAGGTAGAACTGGACGGGGGGACGCCATGCGAAGCTGCCCATTGGTGCGTCTCTGGGCCTGTAGGTGGTACTCCTGTGGGCACGGTCCGCGTGATGGGGTGTGCCGGGTGCCGCAATGGGCAGGGGGGCGCAATGCGAACCTTGCCTCGGGGACCGTAGGTGGAGATGTCTGTGGGCTACGATTCGTGTCATAAGTGAACCTTGTCTCTGAGGCTGTTCGTGAAACTCCCTGCGGGCAACGATCCGTGTCAGAGGTGTGCCGAAGTTAGGGTGACGACGCTATGAAGCTTCCCGAGCCTCTCGGGGGCTTCCTAGGCCGTCTTCGGGCGCTATCGGCCCATCAGACGCATTCGGCCGTTGTAGGGCCGGCTTGGGGACTTTCTGGTGCGGTCTTCTGGACCTCTTGGGGGCCATGTTGTGGCGCTGTGGCCGTCTTGGGAACATCTAGGGCCTCTTTGTCCGCCTTGGGGCTAATGGACCAAGGTTGCCGGAACCCGAAAAGGTGAGAACACGGAAACCATTCAAACGGTTAAACAGTCAGTGGTTTGGATTTCTTCTGCTTGTCCCAGAAAGCCTCGGGCCCCCTCCAGGCCATCTTTGCCGTCTTGGAGGCATATGGGGCGAACTTGGAGGCTTCTTGGGACCCTCGTGCCATATTGGAGGCCACCTGTGACTGTTTTGGGCCGTCTGGGCCCGTCTTGAGGACCACCTTGGGCCAGGTTGGCTGGCTTGCAGGCGGGCTGTCTTGATGTTGTGCACAGTGTGCGGTGGCAGCGGACGGGTCGAGAGCCACACGTATTCGTTGGAATGGCCAACTATGTTATAAATTTCGGCAGGCCTCGGACCCCTTTGGCAAGCAGCAGGGGGCGACGGGTCAGAGTCGCCTGCGGCGAGTCCCCGCCGGCCCCTGGCTTTTGGGCAATGCCTATGTTCAGGAGAGAAAGAAACACACAGACAAAATGAATCGTCGACTCCCCAGGACAATATGGGAAAATATGGGAAGTGGGGGGGAAAACGAAAACCCAGAAAAGATGGGAAAATCTTTGGAGTCCTGTCATCCGTGTCTATTTCTTTGTGTGTCCCAGGGCCCCTTCAAATGCCTACGTGTCTAACCGCTGGGAGGAGTTTGGGCAAGCGTTTGGACTGGGCGCTCCCCCAGCTGTTGCAAAAGCCACTTGGGGAACACGGGACGGCCTCTGGGGGGGGCCTTCGCGGAGTATCATAGGGGACATCTTGTGAGCCTCTTGAGGGTCTCTTTCTAGCCTTTGGGGGCGTCTGCTGAACCTATATTGTTGGGCCGTTACGAGACCATCTTGGGCGTCCGAGGGCTTCCTCGGGTCGTCTTGCAGCAACCTTGGGGCGCTGAAAGGCAGCGCACGCCCTCCTGGGGACTGCGGGTGCCCATGGATCGCTCGAGCCGGGGGGCAGAACGCGACAGGGCATTGCGAAACGGACCGCGAGAAGCGTTCCAAGGTCGACGATGCCCTCCAGATGTCCCAAGAGGACCCCAATACGTTCCAGACGGCCCACTGAGCCCCGAAGACTCCGGTGGGTAATCGCAAAAGGAGCGCAGTGTCCTCCGATGCCGAACACTGTAAACTACAACCAGACCTTGCTAGAACCTAAGCGCGCTCGAAGCGCGCACGTGGTTCCAGTCTGCACAGGGTTGGGGGGTTCACCCCAGGCGATTTTCTTCTCTCAGGGGCATCATGGAGAGCGTCCAAGGGTTGTCTTTGGGCCTGCGGGAGGCATCTTAGGCTTGGCTGTCCTGATAAGCGCGTGTAGAATCGCAACACGTATCGTGTTCAAACATGTCCGTGTTAACACGTTGCGTGTTGGTTCAACGCGTTGCCCCACATTTTGGCGATCGTATCGCGCCTAGGGTACGTTTTCGGTCTACATGTTGAGCTCCGTGTGTGTTGCGTACCGTGGCAGCCCAAATCTTGGTATGTACTTGGCGCTTGTTGGCGGCTCTTGAGTCCGTCCAGGGCCGTCCAGGCGGCCTTGGGGGCCGTCCAGGGCCGTCTTGGAAGCCGTCCTGGGCCGTTCTGGAGATCCCCAGGGAGGCTTCGGTTCGCCCAGGGAGCATCGGGAGGGAGGGCTGGTGCACGTAGGGGAGTGTGGCGAGAGGGGGGGGAGCTGAGAACATGTGTACAAACCCTACAACCCTCCGCGAAACTTAAGGCAAGTTTTCCCCGGATCCCCCGCACCCCCAATTGCAATGTTCAGTTGCGCGCGCGCGACGCTGTGCGCGGACGCCGACGGAGCAAAACACAGTCGCGTGTTTCAACATCAATATGGAAACTTGGGGGTCTGGGGTGCCGACGCGGCGCGGAAAACATTTGCGTGACGTTTCGTGGGGGATGTACCAGGCAGCATTTGGCATTCTACCACGCCTCAGCCTACCAGGGGGCACAGTGGTGGATTCTCTGCACCCTTGCCCTCGCACCACTAGCATTAAGTCGGGCATGTCCCTCTACAGAAGGGATATTCAAACGTAGTCAAGAATAGTCTGGGATGTTCTTCCAGGTTTGAATCGTATTGTTGTTGACTTTTTTCTCTTTCGTCCAAAATCCGCCGGTAGGAGGGCACGCCCAACCTAAACCTAGCACGGGCAATGAGAAGCAGCGGCGAACGGCCACAGGCAGCGGGGAGAAGGCGCGTCTCGTTCCCGCACGGCGCAGGGTGCCCCCTCCGCACCTCGGAGGGGCCGGCGGGCGCGCCGCCGCGTCGCGCGCTGCAGCGCTCCCTGGCATGTCTGGGGCGTGCTCTGCTCGCTCGTGCTCATGGTCAGCGTGCTGGGCCCAGAGGCGCGGGCTGGCCGCCGCCGCCTCCGCCGCCGCCACGGGCGCGTCTGGTCGGACACCCCCTGGCGTCGCTTCCGCATCCTGCGGTTTCTTGCTATGTGTTCTCTCTCTCTCTCTCTCTCCCGCTATGCTCTTCTTCTCCCCTCGCGCCTCCTGCCCCCGCTCTTCGAGCCGAATCCCCCCAGTCATCCCCAGTTCTGGCCCCTGCCTCCTTCCCTGCCTGTTCCCGTTTTATCCCTTGCCGGTGGTGGTCCTGGTGTTGCTGGTCTTGCTGCTGCTGTGTCCTTTCACCTCCCTTTTCTCTTCCCCCCAAGGGGGCAGGAGGCTGAGGGAGGGGGGAGGAGGGAGCAGGGGGAGGGAGGGAGGAGGAGAAAGGCGAGGAGAAAGAGCAGCAACTGGAGAAGGGGCCGGGTTGGGAGGAGGGAGGATAGCGGAGCCGGAGTGGGAGGAGGAGCAGGGGGGAGGAGGGAAGGAGGGAGGAGAGGGGAGGTTTGGGCCTCCTTTTTCTCCCCTCTCTTTCCACCCTCCCTGTATCTGGTGGGTTCCCGGGTGGGGTCGGGTCCTTGGTTGGCGCCCTTTGTCCCCCCCCTCCCCTGCACGCCAGTGGCCACGACTTCCGGCGGCGTCATGCCTGCACCGTCGATGCCTCAGAGCCCTCCGCCCTCCCCCTCCCGTCGCCACCCGGAGGCGCTCCCCGAGCTCCTCGCTGACGCAGTGAGCCACGCAGGCAAGCCGCCCGGAGTCGCGGCCGCCGTGGGCGGTCGCATCGCCAGGCTCTGGTGATAGAGGCCTCCTAGATGGGGTCCGAGTAGATGGGGTCGGAGGATCGCGCCGCATCGCCAATACATCGCCGATGTATCGGTGATGCATCAGCGATGCATCGGCGACGTCGGCGACGTCGGCGATGCATCGGCGACGTCGGCGTGGGGAAACACGGTCTCCACATCGAGCCGCATCGGCGATGCGGAGCGATCCTTCGACCCCATCTACTCCGACCCTATCTAGGAGGCCTAGAGGTGAGTGCCGGCCCAAAGAGCCTTGGCGGAGCGCGCCCTCCCCGCGCGGTGGGAGCGCGCACGGGATCGCGGCGCAGGCCGCGCGCGGGCCCGTGCACGCGGGCGGGGTGCGGGGCGCGGAGCGCGCGGCGCGCACGGGCGGGGCCCCGAGGAGGGCGGGGCGGTGCCAGACGTGCGACCCTGAGCTTCCGGGAGGGCTAGAAAAATAGCACCCGACCAAGAATCGGGGGCAGAAAAGAGGGGGGTGATGACTAGGGGGGGGGGATATCATGGCGGGGGCCATGATATTTGCCCAGATTTCATGGCGCCTCTTCCTGTTTCATTACGTCCCTGGCGCCCCCGCTGGGCCGCGCACATGCCGCCGGTCATGATTTGCACCCCCCCCCTCTTGGACACCCCCCTCTTGGCCGCTCCCGACTATCCCAAAGCTATTCTGCGTCTTGGTTCTAAGGCGTTTCGCTCCGTTTTTTGTAGGTCTTTAGGCCTCCAGGTGCTAAACAAATAGCTCTCTGTGGAAGGGCAGGCGACGCCCGGATCGTTGTTCCACGCGGGGCCCCCGGTGCTGAGGCTTCGGGCTGCACGCAGACAGCCCCCCAAGGTGATCCTGGCCGGCCTCAGCACCCCCCCCCGAGTAGTCCCAGCTGGCCCCAACAGGGCCCCAGAGTAACTAGTCCGCGGCGGTCTCAACATTCTAGGCCTCCCAGATGGGGTCGGAGTAGATGGGGTCGGAGGATCGCGCCGCATCGCCGATGCATCGCCGATGCGGCTCGATGTGGAACCCCGATTTGCTTCACGTCGACGTCGCCGATACATCGCCCGTGTCGACGATGCATCGCAGATGCATCGCCGATGCATCGCCGATGCATCGCCGATGTATCTGCGATGCGGTGCGACCCTCCGACCCCATCTACTCCGACCCCATCTGGGAGGCCTCTAAACACCCGAGCCCTGGGGCGCGGAGCGCCCCAGGGGTGCCGCCGGAGGCGGCGCCAGGGTGTCGAGGCCGCCCACGACTGCTCGAGGGGCCTGTTGAGGCCAGCTGGGACTACCTGGGGGGGGGGGGGGGAAGCTGTCTGCGCGCAACCCGAGGCCTTGCCAGCCCCCGGACGTCCCGACCCCTCCCCCAGGGCAGGGGCCGACCTAAACGGTGTGTCGGGCGATTTCGTGGGCCGTGTTCGCTCCGAAAACGTGTTGCAGCAGAGGCGGACTCGAGGCAAAAGGAGGGGAACGACGCCAAAACGCAAACCAAAAAAGACACTGTTTCGGTCGAGCCCGCGATGCCAACCAGCACTGTAATCGGGGGCAGGGTGAGCGCGTTGAAACTTGCGCCGGCACCCCGGTCGCGTTGCTGAAGGCGCCCCTGGCCCGAGGTGTCCCCAGCCTTTCGCTGCATGTTGGAGCCCCTGGCGCTGGGGCCCTCTGGGCCTCGCGAGGGGCCCTCTGGAGGCCTTCTCGGAGGTCCTGGGCACACCTCGGGCCAAGGACACATCTGGCAGCACCTGGCCCGAGGCCCCTCGCCGGGCCCCAGGGCCGTCAGCAGAGCACGGCCCGAGATGGGAAGAAACCGGCGCCGGGAGAGGGGGTCGGAACTTGGGGCCCTGTCCTGGAAAAGGCAAGCGGCATCGGAGGTCTGGGAGAGGAGGAGGGGAAGGAGGATGCGGGACTGTCCACGGAATCTGCGCGCTCTCTGTCCAGGCATCTGTCTACTGTTCGTCTGCTCTCGCAGCGGCTGCTTTCTTCGCTTCTCTCTACGCCTTCATCGTCCACAGATGCAGATACCTAGGCCTGTTGCTATCGTGATTGCGAGTGCTTCGAGTTTTGTGCTGTCCCCCATCCAACCCTCCTGTGTGTTTCTCGTTTTGAATAGAGCACTGGGGCCTCCATTCTCCTTCCCCCTCCTCCTCCTCCTCGTCCGCCTCCTCCTTCTCCTCCTCCTCCTCCTTCTCCTCCTCCTCCTCCTCCTCCTCCTCCTCCTCCTCCCTTCTCCTCCATTCTCCTACTGTCTCCTGCGTTCCTGCCACCCCTACTCGTGCCTTTGCTACTGGGTGGCTGCGAAGTGCGCAACTGCCGCCACTTTCGTGGGCTCCTGGGAGGTCCAGCGGAGTGCCAGGCCACGCGCATCCATTTAAGACCTCGCGGCCCCCCCGGGGTCTGCGAAGTGCGAATTTGTCTCCACTTCCGGGCTCCTGGGAGGTCCAGCGGAGTCGGGGGCCACGCGCATCCATTTCAGACTCGCGCCTCCCTGGAAGGCTGCGAGGTACAAAACTGTCTCCACTTCCGCGGTCTCCTGGGAGGTCCTGCGAGGTCGGGGGCCGCGCGCACCCATTTCAGTCCTCGCTGCTCCCTGGGTGGCTGCGAACTGCGCAACTGTCGCCACTTTCGCGGGCTCCGGAGAGGCGCGGTTCCCTCGGTGGTTGCGAACTGCGCAACCGTCACCACTTTCGTGGGCTCCTGGGAGGCACGGCGGAGGGGAGAGCAGCGCAGATGCATTTGAGTCCTCGCGTCCCCCTTCGGTGGTTGCGAATTGCGCAAGTGTCGCCAGTTTCGTGGGTTCTTGGGAGGCACGGCGGAGATGAGGGCAGCGCAAATCGTCCATATCTGGCAATGTGTTCTCTTGTATGGAGCGCTCATGCGAATATTCACCTCGCATGGCGAAGGGATCGGTCATTAATTTCTCACCCTTTTTTGACTCGCGGGCAGATGACGATAGGGCGCGGCCGCCGACGCCCCAGCAAGGTGCCGACTCAGTCGGGCACATTTGGCAGCTGCGCGGTGCGGCGCGCAGCCAACGATGCGAATTATGCCTCGCTGCCCCGGCGCGGCGCAGCCCCGAGGAGTAGCAGAGCCTGTCCACGCGCCAGCAAGCGGTCCTGCCACCCCAGGCACGCACTGTCCATTCAATTATGGCCGCCGCGGTCTCGGCGCTGCCGCCGCAGCGAAGGCAGCATACACGGCCGGCAGTTTTTGCACGTATGTTTTCTCGCGGCTGTGCCAAAGTCAAAAGCGCTAAGTGTTGAAGCGGCGCTGATTGCGTATGCTCGAACAGGGGCCAATTTCCTGCAAAAGCAGAAGGGGAACATCGGGAGGTGCAGAGAAAAGCCACGACAACGATCCAGAATGTCTTCTTGGAAGAAGCGAAGCATATGTGATGTGCAGTCTGCTGTGAATCGTCAGCCAGACACCTGGCAGCAGGAGTTCCTCACTTCGTTCGAGATGAAGTTCGAGAACCAGACTAAGTACCTAGAGCGACAAAACATGGGAAACACATATTAATGCAGACTTATGTACATGTATATGATGTTTTCTTCAGCGACATGTTCAACAGACTGGAATGCATGGCCCGATCTCGATATACGCTGTTGGATATTTACTACTCCTCTTCCGCTACGCATACCACAAACCTCAAGATGTCGTGTGGCAGTATGTGTTGGCTTCACGAAAGGTTGGGTTTGATTTCTTGTTCGATTTATGGAGCATGTCCTCTGTAATACCTAGAAGCTATGATAAAATTAAGGTAAGGGCAAACATCGGGCAATTTATGGAGATGCAGGGGGTACCCCGGCCCAGGAGGGTTTACGTCAAGGTTCCAGATATTCATTTTGTACCACGCGTTCGTTCCTGGATGCGAACAGTGATTCGAGATTGGCGCAAGACTCATCCGAATTGGGCGCACGTGATCCACTTCAACACATATGTCGTTGTTATCCCTCGAAAAACATTGAAAGCGTCGTGTGTGAATGTTGTGCGTCATTTACGGCACTTCTCCCTTGACCAGCTCATGGGACTCACCATGAATGATTGCAACCAGATCATCGCCGGGAGCGACATGAAACGCATTGAACTTCACGGGCGGGTGCCGGTCGAACGGGGTGCATGTGATCATGTTCGGTCTCTTACGCGTTCAGAGTGCTGTCTTTGGTTGTGCACGTTTGGCAACCCCAATACATACAGTGTATCTGTAAATCTGCAGGACAGCAGCCGAGAAAAACGACCAGACGAACATTTTGTGCAAGCAGCTGCGGACTTTGCCAGGCCCCACACCCGGAGTTCGGAGTGCGTCTGTGCGTACCAGGACAAGGACCCCAATTTCCTTTGGGTATCCAACCCGCTGTTTTTCGTCATCCGCTGGTTGAGCATATTCGCCAGGGTACCGCACAGATGGGAGATGTGTGTAGAGTTGCCGAGTACGAACTTATCTTGGTACTGTCTTCTACTTGATTTTACGATTCCAAAATCACTTCTCAAGGGTCGATCTTCTTTGGGACTCCATCAGTTACCGTACATCTATCCAAGTATAAAACTAAAATGCTGGAGTACCACAGGAATGCGTACATGTCGTGATCCAACGCGCAGTTGTTTTCGTAACATTTGCTTGTTCTTCAAGTTCCCCGCAAGGAAGGTTTTCAGACGGGCTTCCCGAGCGATTGGGCGAATGGTGCATACGATCACCCCAGGATGGTCTTTGAAAGACATGGGAAAAGCACTTCATCTTCTCCGGGACCGCCTTGGGAGTCTGGAAAAACAGCTTTTGATTCCTACTCGGGGTGCGTGTGCTTGCGAGAAGTGTTTTTGCACGATGAGAACACCGAGCATTTTAGTCGCAGATGCAGGGCAGGCGTACGAAGACCTCTCCTACGACGCAATCCGGGCTTCCATCCACGCGTTTTTTCGTGATGCTTCAGAGCAGCAGAGCTACCAGGCCATCACTGTAGACCACGACGACCCGGCAAACACACATTGGGGAGGAGACATACGCGTACCGCACCATGATCGTACAGTTTTCTTGCTGAAGACGCTCCACCGCTGCGTCATGGGGTTTTTAGGGATGAGGTTCTTCAGAGTTGGGGATTTTTTCATGCATCAACGTGAAGGTATTCCGGTTGGGGGAGCGCTATCAGGAGCCATTCTAGAGCTAGTCCTATCTCGTCTAGAGCACGAAGCTGATCAACGGATGCCGCGTAGGTGTCGTAAGTTTCTAACGGGAAGGTATGTGGATGACCTCATCATGATGTCGCTTCGCCTGTGCAGGGACTGTTTGGAGGAGTGCGTCCAGCAAGTTTACGGTTCGGTGGTAAAGTTTAACACTGATATGGGTTCAAAACATTTCCGGGTGGTGTTGTTGTTCAGAAATATCTCGACCTGGAGCTGCATTTGGGCTTCGACGGGGCCTTGAGGCTTTTGATGGTTCACAAAAATCAGGCGTATGCAATAACCGGGGACCCGCGGAATGTGGAAAAACAAAGCGTACCTCCGCACCAGGGGTGTTTCTCTGAAGACTTGAGGAAGAGCCACCGGGCCGAGCTCCGGGGTCGTATCCAACGCTGGCTAGATGTGCAGCTGGAGACGTTCAACCTTATAGTGCTGTTTTGTATTGACATGCTCTTCTACATCAGGCTTGGGTACAATCTACAACACATCCGTCAAACATTGTATGGTATATTTTCAATCATATGTTCACCATGATAGATTTGTATTGTGCTTCAAACTGGTATCACGTACGTGCCATCATCTTGTCATTCCAGTGTCTGCATCGCTACAACGTCATCGCCATAGTGTTTCTGAGGCTCACAAGGCCATCCAACGGACCGCCTCGACACCTGCAGCAACAAGGGCCATGCGCGGTGGGCCATACGGCAGCAAGGGGTTCCCGGTGCAGCGCCCTTGGGTGCAGGCACCGCGCTTCCAGCGGCCGCAGCAGCCTTCTGGAGGAGGCTTTGGTGGTCTTGGCAACATGGCGGAGCAGTTCTCGGATATGTTCAACAGCGTGCAGGCGTTGGGCCGCATGACCGAGCTCGGCTGCATTCTGAATGCGCAGCAGCAGCAGCCGCAGTGCGTGCAGCAGGGTGCCGGCTCCTCTGGTAGCGTACCAGGGGCAGTGAACCAGCAGAAGGACTTCACCGCCACGGAGCTGGCGACTGCACTCCGCGAAATGCTGACCAACGCCGGGTCCAACAGCTCAACGCCGAGCAGCGGTGACAGCCGCGTTACCGCGATCGTTTCGGAGCTCAGCAAGCTCGCGGGCATGAGCGGGAAGGTGGACAAGGAGCAGGGGCGCGACCTAGAGAAGGACCCGGCCTTCCAGAAGTTGAAGGAGCAGGTCGCGAACATGAGTGCGCAGATGTCCGGGCACCAGCAGGACATCCAGGGGCTGAAAACCACCATGCAGCAGCTCGCTTCGAACACGAATGCTTTCGCGTCGCAGACAGCATCAGACATGAAGGAGACGAAGGAGTTGCTCGTGGCGCTGGCTCAGCCGGGCGGCCGTGCTACGCCTGTGGCGGCGGCGCCGGCCGGTGCTGCCCTGGCGGCCGCCCCGGCCGCAGCGGCCATGGTGAGGCCCCAGCCGTTGTTCAAACTGAACATGGACACCGGGGTGCACGACGCAGCCCCGCCCCATGTTGGCGTGACGACAACGCGCCGTGAGGTGGTGACGATTCGTGCGGCCATCGGCGGGGAGATCATGACCTACCCAGAGTGGTGGGACCGCATGTCCAGGCTCAAGACGGCCCCCCTATGGCGCGCAAAGTGCCTGTCTCTCGGGGCGCCCAACGAGACCGTGCAGGGGAAGACGGTGGAGCAGATGGGTGCCATGCTCTACCAGCACCTCAGCGCGACCGGCGAGTGGGAGACAATCGCGCTGCAGGGGCCGCCGCGACAGGCGACCACGGGAGGAGTGGCGCGGCCAATCCCTCGACCGGCTCTCGTTCATGTGCAGTGGATGATCGGCGTCGCTGTGCTTATCGTCATCGCGTGGTGCACGCTTCAAGTGTGCGGGCTCCTCCAGGATGTCCGATATGCCGTGGGTACTTTCATTGAGCAATTTCTGCACGCGGCTGGGAAAACGCTGCTTTGGGTCATAGGGCAGCAAGTATTGCACGGAACCGTCAATATCTTCTCTCTGCTGTTTGGCAAGAGCCCAACTGCGAGTTCGGGCCCGCCTCCCATGGAAGATTTCTCTACAGATGAGGCTTTCCCATTCGAGGTTACGACCGGGAAGAGCACTCATGCTCGCGGGTCTGAGTGGGTGATGGGGCCTCTGTTCATGATTCTCGGGCGGATGATGAATCGCAGGTGGAGGGCATGAGAGCCGGGAGTGAGGCCAGGCGATATGATTTTGACATGCCATGTCATTTGATTTGCTTGCTCATCTCTCCCCTCTCGCTCGTCCTTCTGCCCTCTCTCCTTCTTCTCCGTCTGCGTTGCATTCTTCGCAAAAGGGGTCTGTTAGACAATTATGTATGACAGTTTCGCATCGCGTGACAGGTAGCAGAATGTAGCATTGTGTTGTTGGAACAACAGCAACGCCAACGATACAAATTTGGGCATAGTTTGTATCATCCGCTTGTGCTATGCAGAAGGGGGTCTGAAGCCGTCACGACAGGTTCTAACTTGTAGCATTCAGTTTAAGCATGTTCTTTTCCGTTGGTGTCTAGGCTCAGGTGCTGTTCACTGGTTTAGGCCGGCGCTCAAGCCCTAACAGGAGGGCGCACACACACGTGTGGGTTGGTGAACGCACTTGAGATAAAGAGCTTCAGTACACGGGGCGAGGAAAAATTGCAGCACTATCACATTGTTGCTTCTTTTGCATCGTCTCTTCTACTCTGCCACATGAGAGTGGGGCCACCACGAGCGCCCTGCGAAGAAGGCGGCGAGCGTGGCCCCTGCGCTGACGGGCTCGTCGCCGTCGTGCCGGCGCGGCCGAGCAGCCAGCGGCGCCGCGCGGCCCGCTGGTGTAGGGCGGACGCAGGGCGAGCCCGAGCCACGCGGCGGACCGCGCTCCAGATGCGCCGGCCGTAGCGCTGACGCACTTTCGCAGCAGCCAGGGCCGCTGCCTGAGCAGCTGCCTACACCCGCTGCGCCGCTTCCAACACTTCGAGCTCCCTGCGGCGGGCGAGCACGACCTCGCGCGGCGAGACGCTGCGCGGCCGCGGCGCCAGCGTTGCCGTCGGCCGCGGCATTGCCGAAGCGGTGCCGCTCGCTCACCCCCAGGCGCCGCGCCTCCGCCAGAGTCCTGTGCGCTGGCACCCAGCGGGCCCGCAGACGCCCGCTCCGCACGGCACTTGCGGGCAGCTGCCACAGGTCGGCGTGCTCCCAGTCCCGCGTGTCGGCGCCAGCCTCCAGCTGCGCGCACGCCCGCGCGACGCACTGGCTGTCCGAGGCGAGGTCGATTGGGCCGCCGACAACACGAGCCGCCGCCACCGCGGCAGCGACCTCGGCCCGCTTCGCGGTCTGCGGCCCGTCGACAGGGCCGGCGAGGTTGGGGGCTGCGAGACCCAGGGCCCGCAAGCCCCATGCGGCTCGCGCAAGCAGCGGGTCCACGGGGCGGAGGCATGCGCCATCATTCGACACCGTGCGGCGGGGAGCGTCCGGCTGCTGCTCGGCCTGGGGCGGGAGCTGGGGGTCTACGCTCGCAGCGGCCTCCGCGAGGGTAGCGAGGAGCGGCGGCATCGCTAACACCGCCGTCATCGACGCCAGCTGGAAGCAGCTGCATCAGGGCCCCAGCGTCGCCCGGCAGCGCCCCCGACCGCGGCGCCGCAGCAAGAGTGGCGCGCCGCGGGCCCTCCCACGTTGGGCACAGCCAAAAGCGATGCTCGTGGTCTTCAGCAGCCAGCCCGCAGCGCGGGCACATGCCGGCGTCGCCATTTCACTTCGCCGCACAGTGCCCTGGCAGCCTCGGGCGCAAGCGCTTCGGCGGCGAGCAGGCGTCGCGCGGTCCACCCGTCCACCCCGTGGGCCAAGTGGGAAAAGCACGGCCGACTCGCGGCCACCCTGCGGCACTCGGCCTAGCGCCGCGCCGCGATGACCGCGCGCTCTGCGGCTCGCCTCGGCTGCTCAGCCGGGCGTCAGCCGTGCGGCGCCGCAGGCACGCCGACCCAGCGCTCCATGTCGCCGCCCAGCCCGAGCTCGCGGAGGCTGCGCCGGGCGGCGGGCACCGGCCCCGCGGCCCGCGCAGCCCCGGCGCTGACTGCGGCCGCCATGTTGCGCCACGAGGCGAGGTCGAGCTGTCCTGCTCGGAGCGCTCGCGCAGCCTGCCGCAGAGGCGCCGCGGACGCGGCCGCCTTCGGGTCCAGGCGCCAAGTGGGGCCGAGAACGCCGAGCATGATCTCGGCCGCCGAGCGTGGCCCATGGCCTGTGGATCCTTTGGCAGCCCGCGGAACTGCTCGAGGTCCCCGGCGGCGGGGCGACCGCGGGCTGGCCCGCAGGTGCCAGCGGCCGCGTTTGCGGCAGCCCCGATCAGGCACCGCCGCCGGATAATTAGGCGCTGGCAGGCGGCGCAGCCGAGCAAAGCGGCTGCGAAGCAGCTGCGCCCGCGCGGATGGCACGGGACGCTTGCGCCGCCTCCCCGCGACCGCGACGACTCCGAGGTCGCGGGTCTCGGTACCGTTTGAGATTGGCGGCATATCGTTGTGGAGCCACCGCCGCGCCGACGCATAGGGCATAGGTGACAAATTGCTTGCTCTTCACCTCGTTGCGGCCGCTAGCCAAAGTCTGCCTCGTAGGCTCTGGTGATCTGCGAATCTTCGGCGACGGCTTCCGCGGTTTCGTCGGGGCCCCCGCGGGCCCATAGAGCGAGGTCGCCAACGCGTGCGCGGCGCTTTAGACCATCGCGCACTCGGCCAGCGCGTCGACACCGAGGCCGAACCCATACGATGAGCCCGAAGACGGCCCGCGCGCAGCCAGGGAGGACCCCGCTGGTCGGCGCCCACGGTTGGCCATGAGCGCCGTCCACGCGGAGCCGGCGCAGCGCCTGAGAAGTGGCAAGCAGGGGGCCGCGCAGCCATGCGGGCGCGCCAGCGCGAGTGAGAATCCGCTCCGGGATCGGCAGGCCTCTCCTCCCCCTCTCCTTCCCCTCTTCACTGCTGGTCCTCCTCCTTCTCCTCCTCCTCCTCCTCCTCCTCTTCCTCCTCCTCCTCCTCCTCTTCCTTCTCCTCCTCCTCCTCCTCCTCCTCCTCCTCCTCCTCCTCATGCTCCTCATCCATGCCCTCAATATCCTATTTCATCAAGATGTGCTTTAACCCAGCTGCTGGTCTAGCTGGCATTCTCGTTACGGCGGTGGCTGATGAGGCATGTTGTCCGCCCCTACCCTTTCTGTCTCACAATGTGTAGCCTGCACTGAGTCGAGAGCATGATCCTGGAAGAAATCGTAAAGAATTCTCAGGCGAAGCGGCTGCCAAACCAAACGATGTTGGGCGGCGGTTCTGATCTCCCCGCTCCTGTGTGGGACTCGCTGCTTTTGATTTTTTTTTTAGAAACAGAAAAAAAAAACTATCCCTGTGACTGGTGGGCTCGTCCCCGTGTCCCCCTGGCGCACATCGCAATGCCAGCGCTGCTGCCAGGAAGCTCGCTCCAAGCGTGTCCTGTGCCCGCTCGCTCCAGGCCCAGACGTCCGTCGGCTTGATGTGTTCAGCGCGCGGTCCCTGCAAGCCCCGACCCTTGCCCCAGGACCGGTCTCTCCTCCCGAGCCGTTTTTGAACAGTCCCGGGGCCTGGCGAGGGCTCCCAGAGGCCGAGGATGACCCCCCCGCTCTGGCTTTGTTTGGACTGCGCCAAGGCGCCACATCCGGGTGCGGGCCTCGCGCTGCCAGCGCCGCTGCCAGGAAGCTCTCCGGGCGTTCCCCCGACCTGCCCGCCTCGCTGGTGCGAGGGGCGCCCCACGAGGGCTCGAAGAGCTGTCCGCGCCGCGTGGCTCGCGGTTCGATGCTGCCTCCCCCGTATTCCGAGTTTCCCAACACGCGCCGGGGGGGCGTCACCGCCCCCCCATCGACCCCCGTCGTGGGCAGCCACCGCGCGCCGAAGGCGCTCCGGCCCCCGTCGCGGCGCGACGACGAGGCGAGGCCCCCAGGGGGCCACATGCGAACCCTACCCCTGCCCCCCACGATTTCTGAAGGTGAGGGTGGGGTTCACTTCGCTCGGGAGCTCCCGAACGGAGTGAACGCCACCCTCCCCCTCAGAAATCGTGGGGGGCAGGGGTCGGGTTCGCATGTGGCCCCCTATCTGCCGCGCTGCGGCGTGAAGGCGTGTCTGGGGTGGACCGAAGGCCGCTCTCCCTCGCGCTGGCACGCTTACGAAGAGGCCCAGGGTCTATTCCTCCTCTTCTGTCTGGGGGCGTCGCGAGGGCACGCAGTGATTCGCGCGTCGCGCCGCGCGGAGCCCGAGTTGGGGCGCTCCGTGGGGGCTCCACGGCGCGCTCGGCCTCGCCTTGTCGCGCACGGGGCAGGGCGCCCGCGGGGCTCGGCGGTCAGCGCCCCCCCTCTGCACGAGCGGCAGAGGTGTGCCACTGTGCAGTCGGGCCTGGCCCTCTACAGGGGGAGTATTCAAATGTAGTCCAAAACATTGTCGGGGACGTTTCTTGACTGTCGCTGAATATTGTTGAGCATGTGCTGATAATGCTCCATTTTTCGCCCAAGATCCAGCTGTAGGAGGACATGCCCGACCAAATGATATTAGCACCACCCCCCACCAGCTTTGGAGCCGTCTGGGGAGCTGAGGTGGCCCAGCACTGGCTCCGGCCAGCAGAAGGGGGCCCCCCCACGTCGCCGCGGCGGGGCGCGGCTCGAAAAACTCGTCAGGTTCGACCCCATCTTGCAGGCGGCCCGGATTAGTAGGTCGACCCTGCCAGATCAAGGGTACCCTTGTGTCCTGTGTCTCGCGACCCATGCTTCGTACATTCCTGTGGCGATGTGGCCCTCGAAAGGGTCCTGCGTCCTCTCGCGTGTCCTCTCTAATCAAGCCCGACTGTAGGCTGTTCCGTGCGCGGTCCCAGGCGCATCCCGGGTCGCGCACTTCGACGGCCCCGTGGCCCGGCGAGGGCCCCCAGGGGCCGAAGACGGCCAAAGGCCTCGCGCCGTGAGCCTCCACGGCGCGAGCACGTCTGGGTGGACCGACTTCCCCTCGGGACGACCGACATGGGTACGGAAAGAATGGGTGCAAAGACCGACAGCAGTTCTTGTTCCTTCTGAACAGGATTCGCCGTCGGCGTCGCCGCGGATTGCGTCCATTCGAGGCAGAAGGCCGCCCGCCAAACAGCGGCCGCTGTTGGTTCGGGAAAACATGTTACCAGCCTGGAACATATCCCTATCCCTATGCTGGGCACCTCCTCATCACGATGCCAATCTTAGGGATTCCCTTACTTTTTGAGGGCGAATCCCTAAGATTGTCATCGCCTTTTGGCGTGTCAATCTTAGGGATAGGGATACGTTCGAGGCTGGTAAACATTTGCTGTTGGGCATTGTGCCCACTGTTCCCGTGCCCATTCCGGGCGTCCAAATTCCCAGGGCACATCCAGCGCAACCCCCCGGCCGCCTCCAAGTCCCAGCGTCGTCGGGAGGGGAGAAAAACACACACACAGACACGGTGCATCCTCGAATTCCCAGACAAAATATGGGAACAGATGGGAGGTGGGGGGAAGACAAAATCCCAGAAGGTATGGGAGAGCATGGGGCATCCTGTGATTTGTGTGGATTCATGTGTGTGTGTCCCGGGGCCTCTTAAATATCGGTTGCACGCGGTTGCAGGCTTCACGTCTTCTGGTCGCGGCCCGCTCGGAGCCAGCTTCTCGGGTCGCGACGGCTTAAGAGGCTGGAGAGCGGACCAGGAGCAGGAAGGAGCTCCACCGGGCCAGTGTACGGAGTGAGCCCTGTCGAGGACTCTCTTCTCTCCCCAGACATGCTCGCGTCGTGAGACAGAAGCGCGACGGGAAGTGTTCGGCCGCGTCCGAGGGCCCTTGCCAGGCCCTGGGACCGTCACAAAACGACTCGGCATGAAAAACCAGTCCTGGGGGAAAGAGTCGAAGACTTCTTGTCACCGCGTATCGAAAAAAACAAGGCATTGCATGTCTGGGGAGGTTGGGGCGGACCGCGAGCAGTAATTCGCACCACCAGGACAGTTTGCGAATTCAGCTTTTGTGAGGAATATGATATCCTTTTCTCCGTCGAATTCTCTCTCTCTTTCTTGCGCTGTCTCTCTCCCTCTCTCTCTCTCACTCTCTCTCTCTGTCTCTCTCTCTCTCTCTGTCTGTCTGTCTGTCTCTCTCCCTCTCTCTCTATATGTCTCTCTCTCCTTCTCGCATCTTCCGCACGACCTGACGGTTGTCGCCAGCTGCCTCCGTTTCAACGCTCTGCTGGATACGCGAGGCCGGCGTGTTTTGGCGCGGCCCGCCTGGTTCGAACGGGGCCAGGACGAGGATAAAGCCGTTCCAGAGCGGAGCCCGATACATCCTCCAGAGCCGCTGGATCACGGAGATTCTCGTGTTTTCTCTCCCGCGGTTGTCCTCGTCCTGGCTTCGTCTTGCTGGTGCCCCCGGCCCCCGCTGCCTGCCTGCTGGCCGAGGAGCGAGGGGCCAGGCCGACTCGGAGCTGCCGAGGACGCCCCGTGCGTCAGCCATCCTTCCCCCCCCCCCCGAGAGGGGGGGCCAGCGGGGGGAGGGTGGGAACCCAGGGGGGGGGGGGGGGGGGGGGGGGGGGCAAAAGACACGCAGACCCAGATGATCGGCGGTTCTCAGGAGGGGTAAAAACACACAGACACTATTAATCGTCGATTCCCAGAAAATCTGGGAAAATGTGGGAAGGGGGGGAAGACAAAACCCCCCTAAAAACATGGGAAGAGATATTGGGAATCCTGCTCTTTGTGTGTATATCTATGTTGTGTCCCAGGGCCCCTTCCGGTCCCCAGGGCAGAGGTGGGTCCTGCGGTTTCTGTCCGCCGTGCTCGCGCCCGCGGGGCCTGCCACGGGCCCCGGGGTGGTCTGAGAAACGCCTCGGGACGCGACGCTCTCGTCCTGCGGGAAGGCTTTTAGGGTGCAGCACCCATTGCCCGCAGGACTCGTTCCTCCCAGGCGAAATCCTTGGAGCCCGAGAGGGTCCAGTGTTTTTTTCCTTGTCGCCTGGCGATACTGTGGGGGCGTTCGCTAAGGAACGGGCCCAGGAGGCTTCAGACCCTGGGGGGGGTCCTTATCTGATGAGGGCGGCAGTGTTATGCATGGCCGATCCACGGTCGCATTTTCACCGGCTTCCAGACCGTGGATTCCTTATTTAAGGCTTACTTATTTGTTTCAATGTATTGGAACATACGTGATTCTCACTGGTAACACCGTAACGGAACGGCCGCTGCGCGGGGCAAAGGGGGGGGGCGAGGGGATTGGTAACGTCGCGATTCACGCTGGCACCGTCTGGGAGTTAGCTGCCCCTAGCAATGTCCAAACGGCGCCGGCGCCAACCGTGACGTTACCGGGTGGTGGGGAGGGGGGAGCACCCCCGGTAGCGGCCTTTATCGCGGATCGGAAAAAAACGCGCTCGTAGGGGGTGAGGATTAGGAGAGTGGATCTGATGGCCAGGGTCATGAGATCTTCCTGTTCGCATGGCCCCTCCTTCGTGTCATCCTTTGTACGCATCATATCATCATACGCAGTGATGTTATAAGTAGTACTGCTAGTTTTTGGGCTGCTGTTCGTGTTGTTATGTTTTTTTTTGTTTCCTCGTCTTTTCAGTTATGGTGCGTGTTCCCCTTGTTTGTCTTAGCATCCGTGTCAGCTTTCGATCTGCTCCCTGCCCCCCCTCGTTCGTCAGCGCTCGCTCCTCGGACCATGATGCGCTAGACCTCGCTCTTCTTGGCACCTCTCTCCAGAGCATCCAACCAACGGGGGGGGGCCCGAAGCCCAGAGCACGAGGAGAGCAACGGCGAGGAGGATCGAGGAGGAGGACCCCCGCAGCGACCCAGATACAGTCGGACCGAGGTATAAGATCGAGGTCGGCTCGGGGAGGGTGCCCTCATGTTCTTCGTGCTCGTTGGATTTGTTTGTGCATCCTTGGGAGGTTACCCTTGGCTGTTCTGTGTGTTTTGGCCGGCGGAGGGTCTCACGTTCTTGAAAGATATTCTTCTGGCCCAGGTCCCATGCGGAAAACTTCATCCATGCGAAAACTTCCAACCATGCGAAAACCATGCGGAACTTCCAACCATGCGGAAAACTTCATCCATGCGGAACTTCCAACCATGCGAAAACTTCATCCATGCGGAAAACTTCATCCCAGGTCCCCTATTTCAACCATGCGAAAACTTCCAACCATGCGAAAACTGTATCCGATGTTGTTTGAGACGAGGCCCCCGGAAGTCCCGGCGCTTTCTCAAGGGCCGGCTTTCCATCCCGAGCTGCCGGCCCGAAGCCGAGAGCGGCGGAAAACCTCCGCCTTGATTCAGGAGCGAAAGAAGGACGTACATGTACATGAATCCACGCTGGTTTCGAGAGCACGCATTGCACAAATGTTCGTATAACGCGGCCGGTCTCGCGAATCGAGGGGCCGTGTTCATGTACATAGCTGGGCGCGTACGTCCTTTGTGGGCTCCCTATTGATGTTCCAGGGAAACGTAAGACTCGAGTAAGCTGGGACTCGGGTCTGCCGAAAATTGTTTTTGACGAGCGCGTTCCAGATTTTGACGGTCCCGTTTTCGTGGGATGTCTGCAGCGGGAGCCCGCGCCGAATTTCGGGTTGGGCCTCGTCATTTTCATGATGGCCCCCGCCAGGCCCACCCGAGTCCCCCGCACCCGAGTCCTTCGCCTCCCCGAACGTTTGCAAGACGTGGATCGTCTTGGTTCGGATGGGTCTCGGGCGAAACATCTGCCTCCTGACGGCCAGTCGGGACTGTTTGGGCGCCCCCAGGAGGCTCTCGGCGAGGCGCAGCTGCTGGCGAGCATCCCCAAGGCGAGAGAATTGGCGGTCACGCTGCAGCTTCGGGGGACCTGGTCTGTCTTGCCGATTGCGGTCGTCTGTTCTACCCGACGCGGGTCCCACGCGGATTCAACACGGAACCGACGCGGATCTCACGCCTATCCGACGCACATCCGATTTGCTCGACGTGGACCGTACGCGGATTCACACGAACAGCTGGCGGGATGGGACGAGGAGTCCGAGGCGTCGTCGATCTTCGACCTGGCATGGCACTGTGAATCGTGTTCTGGCCTTCGGAGCCGAAGCACTGTGTACCGTACCGCGTTTGGGCAGGGCCTGCAGGCACCCCGAGCGTGCAACGTCACCAGGAGCCGACGAAAGCACTCGAGAGCCCCGAACGAACCAGACGGACGTCCGAAAGCATCTTGAAGCCAGGATGCCGTTGTAATCTCTTGGCGTTGGCGGGCGTGACCAATTGGGGGTGGAAGGGGGAGGGGACTGGTCACGTCACGATTCGCGCCAGCGCCGTCTGGGAATGCCTATAAGTCTGACTGATTCCCAGACGGCGCCTGCGAAGATGTAGCATCATCGGGAAGAGACTGTTTTTGTTACGGGTCTGGCGATGAGCCAGGGTGATTGGACCCACCCGCCCCCCTCGGATATCCTGAACTTTTCGGTTGTGCAGGTCTGAGGGACAGGAGCGGTCATACGTGGGGCTGCACAAAGCGAAAAGGTTGGTTTATTCGGGCGGGGCTAGGACGAGGATAAATCCGTCCCAGAGCGTTCCGGAACGCTCTCAGAGCGGTCGGGAACGCTCTGAGAAGGCCGCAGCGCCCGAGACATCTTTCAGAGCCGCCGGATCTCAGAGATTCTCGGTTCATCCTCACCCGAATTTGTCCTCGTCTTGGCTCCGTCTCAACAGGAGGAGGTATGCAGTGCCGTGGAAAACGATGACGAGTTACCCCCTGTTGGTGGGACCCCAGTCCCAGTAACTAGTTGCAACATGGTGGGGGAAGGGTATCAAAGACCCCCCCCCGGATAGCCTGAGTGCGGCCCCGCCCCGCCTCCTCTGCCGCGCCGGGGCTGGTAGCGGAGACCGCGGTCTGCGGCTGCGGGACACGGCAAGGTGGAAGGAGGAGGGAGGGAGGGAGGAGGGAGGAGAGGAGAAGGGAGGAGGGAGGGGGGAGGGAGGAGGGAGGGGGGAGGGAGGGAGGAGGGGGGAGTCCAGGCCTCCCAGATGGGGTCGGAGCAGGGGAGTCGAAGGATCGCGCCACATCGCCGATGCATCGGCGGTGCACTGGCGGTGCGGCGCAATCCCCCGTCCCCATCCACTCGGGAGAGAGGAGGAGAAGAGAGGGAGGAGGCATGAGGGTGAATGAGGTTTGGATTGCGACGCTGATGAAGCTGAGGGCCTGTCAGCAAAGGCTGGCACTGCAACTAGCATAATTCCCCAAACAGCTTTCTGAACGGGGTGCTGTTGTGATAGAAGCTAACTGCGGCCGAGGGAAACGGGAGCAGAGACATCTTCAAAAAATTTGGTCCAGGCCGTTTCGCCTGAGACATCCTCTCAACTGTCGTCTCTGAATTGTCCAGGGTTGGCCGTTTCGCCTGAGACATCCTCTGGAATCTCGGCTCGGGGACGCCGCGCGCGAGGTGGTCCAGGCCGTTTCGCCTGAGACATCCTCGAAATTCTAAGCCTGGAGATGCCGTGTGAGAGCCGGCGCGTTGCGTTTCGCCTGAGACATCCTCAGTCTGGCGCGTGTCGCCTGAGACATCCTCCCAATTCTGAGCTCCGAGACGCCGCGCGCGAGGTGGTCTGGCGCATTTCGCCTGAGATATCCTCACAACTCTGCGCCCTAAGCTGCCGCGCGCGAGTCCGGCGCGTTTCGCCTGAGACATCCCCCCAATTCTGAGCTCCGAGACGCCGCGCGCGAGGTGGCCTGGCGCGTTTCGCTTGAGACATCCTCGCAACCCTGAGCTCCGAGCTGCCGCGCGAGAAGTTGTCTGGCGCCTTTCGCTTGAGATATCCTCGCACCCCTCAGCTCCGAGATGCTGCGCGAGAGGTGGTCCAGCTCGTTTCGCCTGAGACATCCTTGCAATTCTGAGCTCTGAGAAAACGTGCGCAAGGGTGTGTGGCCGGCCAGTTTCGCTTGAGACATCCTCGCATCTCTGGGCTCTGAGATGCTGCGGGCGAGGTGGTCTGGCCCGCTTCGCCTGAGACATCCTCGAAGCTCTGGGCTCCGAGAGGCAGGAGAAAGGAAAGAGGAGGGGTCAGACGCAAAAGAAGCATTTGATTACACATATGTTGCCGAATTGTGCTCTGGGAGAGGTCTGGGCGCCGCCTGGAACATCCTCGCAACTCTGAGATTCCAGATTTCGCACGCGAGGTGGTCCAGCCCGTTTCGCCTGACATCCTCGCTACTCCGGGCTGCTTGAAGATGTGCGCGAGGTGGTCCAGCCCGTTGCGCCTGAAACATCCCCGCAGATCTAGGCTCTCAGAAAATGTGCGCGAGCTGTTCTGGCGCGTCTCGCCCGAGACATCCTAGCATCTCTGGGCTCCGAGGTGCTGCGGGCGAGGTGGTCCGGGGCCGTGAACGCCGACGCGGAGGCCGCCGAGCGGCGCCGGTACCCCGCGCGCCGGTCGCCGTGGCAGCTCTTCCCGCCGGCGCTCGAGGCAGGCGGTCGCCGTGCACGGCGACCGCCTGCCGGCACGCGCGCGGGCTCGCCAGAGGCCGGGCGCAGGGGCTCTAAACCCTAAATTCCCAAGCACCTCGTTGTGCTTCTGCCCACCCCACCGCGCATCACCGTCGCCGTCTACGAGAGACAGGGCATCTCCGAGATGCTTGAGCATGTAGCCCGAGTGGTTCGCCTTGGCAGCTTTTGCTGCTGCCCTCCCCCTCTTTTGGGGATTCGCGCTTCAATGATAAACCTCCCCTGATCCTCAACGAATATAACACCCTAAACCCAAAGACCTTTTCTTGTGACTGACGCCTGGGAGCGCCTGGGAGCGCCTGGGAGCGCTTGGGAGCGCCTGGGAGCGCTTGGGAGCGCCTGGGAGCGCTTGGGAGCGCCTGGAAGCGCCTGGGAGCGCCTGGGAGCGCCAGGGAGCGCATGGGAGCGTGCCGCGAGCGCCTGGGAGCGCTTGCGAGCGCCAAAGAGCGCCTGGAAGCGCTTGGAAGCGCTTGGGAGCGCCGGCGAACGCGCCGGGAACGCTTGGGAGCGCCTGGGAGCGCCTGGGAGCGCCTGGGATCGCCAAGGAGCGCCTGGGAGCGCTTGGGAGCGCTTCGGAACGCGCCGGGAGCACTTGGGAGCGCCGGGGAGCGCCTGGGAGCGCCTGAGAGCGCTTGGGAGCGCCTGGGAGCGCCTGGGAGCGCCAGGGAGCGCCTGGGAGCGCTTGGAACGCATTTGGGAATTTAGAGGCTAACGGCGCTAAACCCTAAAAGGCTTTAGTTTGGGAGGTTGCCGGCCATGCGGCCGGGGGTGGGAAGATGTTGCACCTCCTGCCCCCTTCGCCAAGCTTGCTCGGGTCGGCTAACCGCCCCCCCAATCAAGCTTGCCGAAGGGGGGGCAGCATTGCCTGGACTGTCGGCCGCTGCGCTAAGAGAAGCCCTAAACCCTAAACTCGAGTATGCGTCGCTGTCGGGATGCCTCAGACGCATACGAGCCTTGGTCGGAACGTTCAGCGGAGCGCCTGGAGGATCTACGGAAAGGGAGAGGTTAAGCTCGACCGCCCACACGCCACGCCTCAGGCTGGCTACGCCACAGGCTACCTGCGTAGCAGAAAATAAGAACCCGAAAGCCGGAACCCAAACACAGCGGGCCCGCCAAGATCCCCCGCGCCCGGGCTCGTTTTAAGCAAACAGTCACACACTTCGTGCTCTTCGACCTCCCAGAACTCCATTCCCGGGCCACCTTTTGGTTGCCCGGAGCCAACTGTAGGCCACTTCGTGCTCTTCGACTTCCAAGAAGTCAATTCCCGGGCCACCTTTTGGTTGCCCGGAGCCAACTGTAGGCCACTTCGTGCTCTTCGATTTCCCAGAACTCAATTCCCAGGCCACCTTTTGGTTGCCCGGAGCCAACTGTAGGCCACTTCGTGCTCTTCGACTTCCCAGAACTCAATTCCCGGGCCACCTTTTGGTTGCCCGGAGCCAACTGTAGGCCATTTCGTGCTCTTCGACTTCCCAGAACTCAATTCCCGGGCCACCTTTTGGTTGCCCGGAGCCAACTGTAGGCCACTTCGTGCTCTTCGACTTCCCAGAACACCGCTCCCGGGCCACCTTTTGGATACCCGGAGCCAACTGTAGGTCACCTCGTGCTCTTCCACTTGCCTGGGGCTAGCGTTGCGTCAACCTTGCCGGCCGGCCGGCCGGCTGACGCACGCGACGCGTTGCCTAGTGCGTCGCATCGAAGGGGCGCCAGGCCCGCCCCCTCGAGCTCCCCCCTCCCACCATCCGAGACAAAGCGCTGCGCGTGCGCCACCGCGCAGAATCGCTCCTGCGAGAATCGGAAAAGGTCGCCCGGTCGGGCGTCCCCCAACGCGCGAACGAACCCCGGAGACTCTAGGACGACGTGGTGTCAGCGCGGGAACTTCGCGCGCGCCGCGGAGCGTCTGGCGAGCTGGTCCCCTTTGTCGTGGCCCACCATGATCGCTTCTGAGATTGAGGCATCTGCGTAAGTTTACTTCAATCGCCATATGCGCTCGCCAGCGCGCCTGGGCATCGAAAAAGAGCGCGCAGGCGCGGTTCTGGCGTCGCCAGCGTAACATGGGCCACAAGGTACGACACCTCGTTGGCCGGCAAACCGCTGCGCGTGCGCCACCGCGCAGAACCGCTCCTGCGAGAGTCGGAAGAGATCGCCCGGTCGGGCGTTCCCCAACGCGCGAACTAAACCTGGAGGCTGTTCCCCAATGCGTTACAGCGCCTGCGCGTTCTCAGGTAGGACGACGTGGTGTTCGACACCCCCATGAGTGGGGGCTGGGGGGAAGAACTCTCTGTGTCCCTAAACCCTAAAAGAGAATAGCCGGGGTGGATTGGGGCGGGAGGACAAGCAACCTGAGCGCGCACACAGCATCCCACCCCCAACAATCTTGATGTGGGGGTGGGATGCGTGCGCGCGCCCACACCGCTTGGCGGGCAACACCCTAAACCTTAAATTCTTAATCCTATAATTATTCAGCCCTGAATAACCTAAAAGCGGTCGTTATGCAATCCGGCTCCATCTACTGCAAAAAATAGTATTTCCTGAGCATGTGTGCAGAATCTCATATTTTTTACAACACAAAGTGCCCAGTCCCCGTCGCGACCCGGCCCCATCTACTGCAAAAAATAGCATGTTCTGAGCATGCGTGCAGAATTTTATATTTTTTACAGCACAAAGTGCCCAACCCCCGTCGCGAGCCCCCTCCATCCTATGCAAAAAATAGAATGTCCTGCGCATGCGTGCAGAATCTCATATTTTTACAGCACAAAGTGCGCCCCCGTTATGTAAACCCGTTGCGCATGCGTGCAGAATCTCATATACTTTACAATACAAAGTGCCTTCCGTTGCGACCCGATCCACCTCTTCCACCGACTAGCGTTTCCTGCGTATGCGTGCAGAACCTCTTCCGCCCGACCCGACTCGTCCCGCCCGTTACAGCACTCGCGTGCCAACTGGATCGCACATCCGTCGTCGCCGTCGTCGTCGTCGTCGACGCTGTATTCGATGCGGTTCTAACGAGGGGAGAGATGATCTTTATGGTGGGGTGGCGTGCGGGTGGGAGTGACGGCCACCGCAGGTGGGTTCGCGGTCACGGCGTACTCGTGGCCACGCCTAGTAGACCCTAAACCCTAAACCCTAAACCCTCGGGGAGGGGCCGGCGGCGGCAGCCGCCACCGTGGGCGCCTCGGCGCGGCGCCGGGGCGCGGAGCTCGGCGTCGCGCTGCGCCGCTGCCGTGCGCGCGGCAGCTGCGCAGCTACAGTGGGCGGCGAGGCGGCCGCTGCGGCGGCGGGCCGGCTGGCGGCGGCGCACGGCGGGCGCAGCGGCGGAGCGGGGCGGAGAGGCTCCACGTCTTCGTCGCGGCACCCGGGGAGTTCGGAGGGGGCGGCGTGCGCGTGTGTCGACCTCCTTTGCTGTCGCAGGAGGCTGTAGGCTGAAAGTGAGTCAGCGCCTGCACACAGACACTGCTCGACCTCCGCAAATGCGGAAAAGCGGTACAGGGTACAAGAGCTGCCCCTTGGCGTCGGACGACTCGCGGCCCAACCGAACCGACATGGTGCACTGGTGGCACGAGGCCACCCTGTCGGCACGATTGGCATTGCGCACTGGGGCCTGCCCAAAGGCCCCAGCCGTGAGTGGACACAAAGCCCGATCGGATTTACGTGGCACATGCCACCACCTCTCACGGAAAACGCAAATCCCTGAGGGCCAGACCACATGGGAATAGCCACCCAGGCGCCTGGCTAATGCCGCCGCCAGCAGGGCAATGCTGAGACCGAAGGCCGTGCTACACCCAACGACGAGGCCGCGCGCAGCGCAAACCCCGCCGATACAGGTTTCGCAACGTCCACCCCCAGGCCCAGTTCCCGCTGCATCCGAGGAGGAGGAGGACGACGAGGACGAGGAGGAGGAGGAGGAGAAGGAGGAGGAGGAGGAGGAGTAGGAGGAGGAGGAGGAGGAGGAGGAGGACGAGCACCAGAAACATAAGGAGAAGTTCGTATGAGGAGGCTGAGGGGGACGAGGAAGAGTGATATGATCAGATAGAGGAGGAGGGGGATGAGGAGGAGGAGGAGGAGGAGGAGGAGGAGGAGGAGGAGGAGGAAGAAGAAAAGGAGGAGGAGGAGGAGGAGGAGGAGGAGGATAAAGACAAGGAGGGGAACGATGAGGAGGAGGAGGGAGGACAGGATGAGGAGGATGATGACGAGGAGGGGGGTGCGGATGAAGAGGAACGGGAGGAATAGAAAAGTGGGATGAGAAGGAGGAAGTGTAGTGGAAGTGGGAGGGCGAGGACGAGAAGGACAATTACGCGGATGCTGGGGAGGAGGACGGCGACGGCGATCACGAAAAGCTAGACGACAACGCCGAAGGCGCAGGCGGATCAGAAGCAGGAGACCGCGCGAACATTCTTAGTTGCCACCCTGGCTCAAAAAGCGTTGGTTGGGGATACTGGACCCTGGTTATCGTATTAAGTGAGACAAGAAGCCTTGCAAGGGCGACGGTGCAGTAGCCTCGGCGAAGAAACCGACGGGACGCGTCGCCCCGAAGCGTTGAGGCTGGAGACGGAGCACATCCAACCCGCATCCACCACACCCCGCTCTCCAAAGACCCCCACCACGTCAAGCAGCTTGCCCGGCATCGACTCAAGTCGTCCACTGATGGCTCGAACCAGACAAACTAACAGGCAAGCTCATACAGGAACATCCGCCGTGGCTTGGGCATTCGGCCACTTGGAAGGGGGACGGGAGGGAGGGAGGATGTATGCATTCAGCGAGAGAGAGAGAGAGAGACAGAGAACAAAAAAGGACGAGGATGGCATGCAGACCTACCACCTTCGGCACGTGTTTCCTTTTCCCTACGCGACGTGGCCGAGAAATGGCACCTGCTCGACAGAGAGGGGGGAGGAGGGAGGGGGGAGGCAGAAGGGGAGTGAGGAGAGGAGGAGGAGGAGGAGGAGGAGGAGAAGGAAGGAGAGGAGGGAGGAGAGGAGGAGGAGTAGGAGAGAGGAGGAGGAGAGGATGGGGGAGGGATGAGTGCAGAGAGGAGGAGTGCGGACGTGTGGTACCGAGGGGGAGGAGGAGGAGGAGGAGAGAGGAGGAGGAGGAGGAGGAGGAGGAGGAGGAGGAAGGAGAGGAGGAGGATGAGGAGGGGGAGGAGGAGGAGGAGGAGGAGAGAGGAGGAGGAGAGGGAGAGGGAGTGAGGAGGAGGAGGAGGAGTGAGGAGGAGAGGGAATGAGGAGGAGGAGGAGGAATGAGGAGGAGGAGGAGGAGGAGGAGGGGGAGGAGG
This sequence comes from Prorocentrum cordatum, assembly GCA_963575745.1. Taxonomy (NCBI): domain Eukaryota; class Dinophyceae; order Prorocentrales; family Prorocentraceae; genus Prorocentrum; species Prorocentrum cordatum. The sequence goes on from CAUYUJ010014232.1 coordinate 276,328, forward strand.
AGGGGTGAGGAGGAAGAGCGCACACCGAAGAAGCCCTGGCATGGGGATGGTTTTGGGGTGGACAGACCTACCCCGACACGTCGACTGAGGAATTGGCCGTTTTCGGTCCGCGAGAGGGCGTCGCGGCCGTCTTTTTCGCGGGTCCGGGTCCGTCGGTTTCGGTCCCAGGCCGTTGTCACGAAGGGGAGGTATACGAAAGGGAGGCTTGTCCACCGCCGAATGGTGCGCACAGGAGAGCCCTCGCGGGGGGGTCGCCTCACGGGGAAGGGCGCGCTCTTCGGTAGTCGATGTCGCACGCTATCCTTCCAGGCGTAAACGCTCGGAGCTCCGCGCGGACTTCTCGGATCGGCGCCAGGCCCCCTCGGCCGGCGCCGCCAGCGCCACCCCCGGCGCGCTTCGCACGCCAGGGAGGGGAGCCCAGAGCCGAACCGTGAAATCCGCGCGAATCTCCGAAAGGCTAGATTTATGGAGTTGTTTCTTCCCCTATTAAAATCCGCACCTGGGATACTTCGCGCCCAACCCGGAAACCAGGGACGCCCGCCAACCCGAAACGCCCGCGCCGCACCCTGGAAGCACCGAGCGAGACCCTGGAAAGGCCAGCGCCGTGAACAAGACAGCTGCGGCTGCAGAGTGGGCGTTGGTTTCTTATCTGTGGCGTCTTCGTTTTAGAGGTTGGTGCGGTTTCAAGGGAGGGTGCTGCGTGTTCTGGACATGGCACGGCGCCCACGGGATAGAGTGAGGGTGCTAGGGTTTTCAGTGCTAGGGTGTTAGGGCTCAGGGTAGTGATGTCAGGATGTTTCGGCTAGGGTTCGGATGTTAGGTTTAGGGTCAATGTTCAGGGGAATGGTGTCAATGTTTGGGATAGGGTGTTGGGGTCGGCTTGTTAGTGTTAAGATGAGGTTGTCAAAGAGGGGGTTAGGTGCCGTGATTAGGGTTGGTGCTTACGATTGGGGTGTTAGGGTTCGGGTATTCGGATTAGTGCTACGGTTCATCGTCGTCTGATTCCGTATGTGTTTGCTGTTTATGTTCTTCGCCCTCCTCATCCTCATCCTCCTCCCTGGCGTCGTCGCGTCGTCGCCGTCGCCGTCGTCGTCCTCGTCGTTCTCGTCGTTCTCGTCGTTCTCGTCGTCGCCGTTCTCGTCGTCGTTTTCGTCATCGTCGTCGCCGCAGTCGTCTTAGTATTCGTCATCGTCGGCCTTGTCGTCGTCTTTGTCGTCCTGGTCGTCGTCGTCGCCGTCGTGGTCGTCGTCATCGTCTTGGTTGTTGCCGCTGTCCTTGTTGTATTCGTTGTATTCGTTGTTCTCGTCGTTGCTGTCGTCGAGTCGGCGTCGTCGTCGTTGTCGTCGTCGTTGTCGTCGTCGTCGTCGTTGTCGTCGTCGTCGCCGCAGTCGTCGTATTCGCCGTCGTCGTCGTCCTCCTCCGTCCTCGTCGTCGTTGTAGTCCTCCTCCTCGCCGTTCTCGTCGTTCTCGTCGTTGTCGCCGTCGCCGTTCTCGTCGTCGTTTTCGTCATCGTCGTCGTTGCTGTCGTCGTCGTTGTCCTGGTTTTCGTCGTCTTCGCCGTCGTCGTCGTCGTCGTCGTCGTCGTCGTTGCAGTCATCTTAGTATTCGTCATCGTCGGCCTCGTCGTTGTCTTTGTCGTCCTCGTGGTCGTGGTCGTTGCCGTCGTGGTGCTGTCCTTGTTGCATTCGTTGTATTCGTTGTTCTCGTTGTTGCTGTCATAGTTGTTGGCGTCAACGTCGTCGTCGCCGCAGTCGTCGTATTCGCCGTCGTCGTCATCGTCCTCCGTCCTCGTCGTCCTCCTCCTCCTCGTCGTCGCTGGTCTCGTAATCGTCGTCATGCTCGTCGTCGTGTCGTCGAAAAGTGCTCGTCGTCGTCGTCGTCGTCGTCGTCCTCGCCGTCGCCGCGCGCGGGCGGCCGTGCGCGCGGGCCGGCGGGCGGCGAGCGGGCGGGGGGACGGGCGCGCGGGCGAGCGGGTGGGCCGGGCGGGCCGGGCGGCCGGCGGGCAAGCCGAGCGAGCGGGCGCGCGCACCAGCAGGCGGCCGCGTCGGCGGGCGGCTGGGCGGGCGCGCGAGCGCGGGCGGGCGGGCGGAGGCGCGCGGGCAGGGCGGGCGGGCGGAAAGGGCGGGCGGGCGCGCGGGCAGGAGCGCGGGCTGGTGCGCGGGCTGGTGCGCGGGCAGGAGCGCGGGCTGGAGCGCGGGCCGGTGCGCGGGCGAGCGGGCAGGAGCGCGGGGGGGGGCCAGTCATCGCCAGTGTGGTCGAGGTGCTTCGCCCCGCCAGGACCGCCACAGCGGGCGCCATCCCAGATCGCCCAGTCGTTTTGGTTTCTGGGCTCTTCAGATCGAAGGTTTTCGATTTCTGAGCTTGCGGGGGATGGTGGGCTTTTCGTTTTTGTCAGCACGGGCTCAGACGCGGCTGTCGGTTCGATCAACGTCGGTGCAAAGTAAAAAAGTGGGGGAGGAGAGGCAGAAGGGGGAGGACGAGGGGAAGGGAGGAGGAGGAGGATCAAGCAGTGGCGAAGCAACACATCAGGTCTACTTATTAGGACATGTCTGGGTTCTAAGAACATGTCGTGGTAGGCCTACAGAAATGCCAGGACGGTCGGTCCCTGCTCAAGAGGAGGAGGAGGAGGAGAAGGAGGAGGGGGAGGAGGAGGAGGAGGAGGAGGAGGAGGAGGAGGAGGAGGAGGAGGAGGAGGAGGAGGAGGAGCAGGGGAAGAGGCTGCGTACTCATCGGCCTTCAGTCAGGAGCGAGCGAGCGAGCGAGCGAGGAGGAGGGGGAGGGGGACACAAACATTCAGCGTCGAAGAGAAAGCAGCGCTGGACATTTACCAGCGCCCATTTCTCCCGCTGCACCAGCCGAAGGGCAACAGCGGGCGTCGACGCCGATCGAGTTCTCCCCGCCGCCGTGCCCCACAGGCACCGAGTGTCCTCAACAAGGCAAGACCGTGGATTTTCGCAGTGTTCGGCCTCCAGAGGCCCTCGCTGGGCCTGCGAGCTCCTCTTCCTCCTCCTTCTCCGCCTCCTCCTCATGCCCCTCTACTTCTTGCTCTGCGGCCGCGTGCGAGGCACCGCGGTGTCCGAGTACGGCCAACGGCGCGGGCGCGCCCAAGCGGCCAAGGAACGGACGACTCGGGGCGAGAGAGGGTCGGGACATCTGCGAACCCGCGTTGAACAAATCGAGGCATCGCATGGTATGAGGCGTCCGGAGCTTTGCAAAGGAGTGGGGGGAGGAGCCCCCGAAGGCAGTGGGAGCCTTCAGGGACTTGGAGCCGTTGCCGGGCGTCTGGAGAGGAAGGGGGAGGCAATGTGGGAGGAGGAGGCAGGAGGGAGGAGGGAGGAGGGAGGAAGGGAGGGAGGAGGGAGGAGGGAGGAGGCAGGAGGGAGGGAGGGAGGGAGGGAGGGATGGGCGTGGAGAGGCAAGATGGAGGCGTGCCGACGCCGGGGCGGAGCGTAGGAAGACAGCGACTGGCAGCAGGTCCTGCCCGTTTTTGAGCAGGGCCCTTCGATCTTGGCTCCGCGGCGGGCCGTCGCCCGCTGGTGACAAACACCGTCTGCTCGAGGGCGGTCGTTGTCTCGGCGGCGAGCCCAGGAAGGAAAGCAGGAGGGGGCGGGCTTTCCCAGACGGCTCGGAATGAAGGGGCCCTGGGGGACACACAAAGAGAGACACACAGATAGAAGGCTTCCCCCTATGTCCCCATATGTTCTGGGTTTCTGTCTCCCCTCCCACTTCCCATATTTCCCCATATGTTCCTGGGAATCGACGATGAATTGTGTCTGTGTGTTTTTCCCCTCCTGACAGAAGGCCTCCAGCCTTCTGAGCATCTTTCTCGGCCTTCTCCGAAGGCGCAGACGGCTTCTCAGAAGGCCGCAGGGCTCCTGAGAAGCCCCGACGCCTGTCAGAGGGCCCGCCCCCTCTCACGTCTCCCCTGGTCTCGCCACCGATTGTCAGCTGAGGGCAGCGTTTGCTGCTCGCCGTCTTCCCGGTAAGCAGTGCCCACGGGCGTGCCGAGAAGAGGGGGGCGATCGTACATTTCCGTTTTTTATACTGTTGGGCCCGTGTGTCACCACAGCGCCGCCAAAATGTTGATCGCTCTCGCTGTGTATCTCACGTTGCCCCCGTCACTCTATACAGTTTCCTGCCTCTCTCCTCTGCCCATCCTCGCGTCTACCGTCCCCTCGATGCCGCGCCCTCTCCACTGTCTCCCCTCCCATCTTTCCCTCCCTCCCTCCCTCCCTCCCTCTTGCCGCACTCCTACATTTTCCTCTTCCTTCTCCTGCTCCCTTCCCGATGTTGTTTCTCCTCGTCGTCCCCAACCCGCCTGCCCTGCCTATTCCTTCTGATCAGTCATCACACTCACGTGCCGTCCCAATATCCCAACTTTCCCACTGTCCTGCTCCCTCGTTAATCGTGCCGCCAGCTACCCCCCAGATTCCTCTTCCTTCTGCTCGTCCTTCTTCTCCTCCTTATCCTACTCCTCCTCCTCCTCCGCATCCTCCTCCTATTCCACCTCCTCCTTCTGCACTTGCTGTCGCTGATCCTATTCCTTTCCAGCCGTCCTCTCTTCAGTGGTTGCTCAAGAGGCTTACGCCATTCCGAAGGCCCCAGTGGCAGGAATCGCATGCGTGATCGCGCCCAGTTCGGCACACCACTCATACGCGTCGTGGCTCCATAAAGGGCCCCACCGAAGGCCCAAGTGGCATGACTCGTGCACGTGACCGCGCCCACTTCGCGGCCCCATAGGGAGCTCCACCGAATGCCCCGCCGCACGCTGCCGCCCCGGGCCGCGCCGACAGCCGCGCAGAGCAGCCGCGACGCGTTACATCCAGATGTAACCCGTCACGGCCGACCTCTGCGACCCCACCAGCAACGCCGCTCCGTCCCTCCCACGCCGGCCTCGATCCTCTGGCCAGCCCCTTTCTCGAGGAGGAGGAGGAGGAGGAGGAGGAGGAGGAGGCTTTGTTCCCACCTGTCTTGCCGCACTGCATTCGGTTGGGTCCCCCGCCGTGCTCATTCGTCGACGGCATGGAGGCCTAGGGGCCCCCAGCAGTGACAGCAATGGCTCTCGCTGCAAGCCTAGCTTACTTACGAGGAACCCGCTGTGCGCCTGTCTTGACCCTGAAGCAACGTGTGGCCACGAACTTTGCCGCGGGGTCCTGCACCTTGGTCCCCATGGAGATCAGCAAGTCCAGCGCCTCCTTGGCCTCCTGCGGGTTCAGGCCCTGCTCCGCTGCCGCCAGCACCTGCTCTCCGTTGCTCACCGCCGCCTCGCTGATGCGGAAGATCACCGCCTTCGCCAGCGCGTCGGGCCTCTTCCCGAGCGGGTTGCCCATGTACGTGGAGTCCTCCTCTTTGGACTTCTCCTTGGCTTTGCAGCCCTCGTCGCCGTAGTGCGTCAGCGCCTGATCCAGCGCCATCTCCAACTTGCTCTGCGGCTTGAGCGGCATCACGAAGTTGTCGTCTCTGTGGCTCGCCCTCGCCAAGTCCTCGTGCTGTAGTGCCAGGCGCGCGAGCGCCTTGCCGAGCGGGCCCACGATGTCGCCCGCGGCCTCGTCCTCGCCCCCGCCGATCGTGTCCGCTGCCGATCTCTTCTGGCCGCTGCTCGGCGCCAGCTGGACCTCGTTGATCGGCTTGAGCATCGCCTTGCCCGACGGGCGCAGCCAGCACAGGAAGGGCTTGGCGCGGGGCTGCTGCCTGATCACTTTGAGCCTCAACGCCGATGGGGTACGCTGGGCATCGGCCGTGTCTGATATGTCTCACCAGCGTGTCTTTTCTCGTGACATGGTTCGCACAGTGTGGGCATCGTTTCTGTCGTAGGTCGTCATCGGAAAGAATCACCGCAGTCGGATTCGCAGAGACTGATTGAGCCACCGACTTGTGATTCGCAAGCCCCTTCTCCCCATTGCATTTTTTCCCACGCACATCACAGTCCATCCAAACACCGGCTGTAGGCTCCGCTGTTGAGGCCGAATCGCCGGAAGTAAGCACACTGCGAAAGCATTTCGGTTCCTGTGAAGCCAGCCACTTCAACGAAGGCTCAGCAAGCTCGGGTAGGTCGCCACGATGAAGAAACAGGCGACGCGCCCCAAGATGTTCGTGAGCTGCCCCGGACAGCCATAGGCGCTGCATGTCCCCTTTCAGAAGGGCCAGCATGCCCGAGGGTTCCTTCGGGGTCGCGCTCTCAAAGGAGAAGCGGCCGAAGATAGCAGCACGGACCGCCAAGGTCGCGTCGTACAGGTCCGCGTCTGGTTCTCGAAATACGGGCCACAGCACTTGGCGCCACCACTTCATGCGCCTCCAAATTGCTCTCCGCTGTGGGGACTGGCAGCCCTTCTGTTCTCGAGGTTAGTCTTCTTGAGAAGGTGCGCTGGTGACTGTAGTAGCCCTCGGAGCTCGCGTACTTGCCAGGCTTCGAGACGAGCCAGTTCACGCTTAGAAAGAGGAGCGACTTCAAGCCAGTATAAGCCCACCGAGCGGACCAGCGACTTCCAGAGCCTGATCCTCAGTTTGAGGCTAAAACCTCCACGAAAAGCTCTGCGCTGCAGCCGAGAGTGGGCCGAGCTCGCCGCTTGGATCCTGTGGGTCACCTCGAGCTGGTAGCTTCCAGTGGCTGCCAACTGGGCACCGAGGTACTTCGCTGCAGGCTGCGGATGGAGGGAAAGCAATCGTCGTCGCGCCACGTGACAATACCAGTGGTGCGAGCCCTGATGCGCATTAGCCGCTTCTTACTGCCCACCCCCGATGGTATCATTTATCCTGGCAAAGCCACCTAACAGCGATGTGTACAAGCATATCTGGAAGCATTCCCTTTAAGATTCAGGTGAGAACCCAGTCGTAGAATTCTGCTGTTCTCGCAGTCGCAGTCGCATTCGCAATGACTGTCGCAGTGGCAACGGCCTTAGGATCCAATGGGATCATAAGGATTCCTATGGACTCCTAAGGCATCCTTAGGCATCCTTAGGAATCCATCGGAATCCTTAGGAAACCCTCGGAATCCTTAGGAATCCTGATTCCTAGGGATTCCTAAGGATTCTTGAGGAATCTTAATTCCTCAGGAATCCTGAGGATGCTTAACTATGCCTACGGATTCCTAAGGATGCCTCCGGATTCCTAGGGTTCCTAGGGATTCCTTAGGATTCCTATGGATTCCTACGGATGCCTCAGCCTGCCCCAGTTTCAGCCTCAGCCTCAGCCTGCCTCGGCTTGCCTCAGCCTCAGCCTCAGCTTGCCTCAGCTTGCCTCGGCTTCAGCCTCAGCCTGCCTCAGCCTCAGCCTCAGCCTGCCCCAGCCTCAGCCTGCGCCAGCCTCAGCCTCAGCCTGTCTCAGCCTAAGCCTGCCTCAGCCTCAGCCTCAGCCTCAGCCTCAGCCTCAGCCTGCCTCGGCTTGCCTCAGCATCAGCCTCAGCCTGCCTCGGCCTCAGCCTGCCTCGGCCTCAGCCTGCCTCAGCCTCTCCTCCTCCCCCCCTTCCCCCCCCCCATTCAGCCTCACCTTGTCTCAGCTTCGGCCTGCCTCGGCCTCATCCTCAGCCTCAGTCTCAGCCTCAGCCTGTCTCGGCCTGAGCCTGCCTCGGCCTCAGCCTTAGCCTGCCTCAGACTCAGCCTGCCTCAGCCTCAGCCTGTCTCAGCCTCAGCCTGCCTCAGCATCAGCCTCAGCCTCAGCCTCAGCCTGCCTCGGCTTGCTTCAGCCTCAGCCTCAGTCTGCCTCACCTCAGCCTCAGGCCTCAGCCTCAGCCTCAGCCGCCTCAGCCTGCCTCAGCCTCAGCCTCAGCCTCAGCCTCAGCCTCAGCCTGCCTCAGCTCAGCCTCAGCCTCAGCCTGCCTGCCTCGGCCTCAGCCTCAGCCTCCTCAGCCTCAGCCTGCAAGCCTCAGCCTCAGCCTCAGCCTGCCTCAGCCAGCCTGCAGCCTCAGCCTCACCTCCTCAGCCCCAGCCTCAGCCTAATCCTCAGCCTCAGCGCCTCAGCCTCAGCCTGCAGCCTCAGCCTCAGCCTCAGCCTCAGCCTGCCTCAACCTCAGCCTCAGCCTGCCTCGGCCTCAGCCTGCCTCGGCCTCAGCCTGCCTCAGCTCGGGCATTCAAAATATGGCACATGATTGGTGTTCTGGGAACACGAAGAGCACGAAGTGGCCCGCAGCTGGCTCTGGGCAATCAAAATATGGTACAGGAATTGTGTTCTGGGAACACGAAGAGCACGAAGTGGCTTACAGTTGGCTCCAGGCATTCAAAATGTGGCCTGGGAATGGTGTTCTGGGAACACGAAGAACACGAAGTGGCCTACAGTTTGCTCCGGGCATTCAAAATGTGGCCCGGGAATGGTGTTCTGGGAAGACGAAGAACACGAAGTGACCTACAGTTGGCTCCGGGCATTCAAAATGTGGCCCAGGAATGGCGTTCTGGGAAGACGAAGAACACGAAGTGGCCTACAGTTGGCTCCGGGCATTCAAAATGTAGCCTGGGAATGGTGTTCTGTTGGCTCCAGGCAGTCAAAATGTAGCCTGGGATACTGTTCCGGGGAGTCCCCGGTTTTCCGCGGCACCCGCTCGGATCCCGCCCAGACCCCCTTGGGGAGTCATGATGCTCTCTTTTGACCCAACTAGAAACCTATCAGTCTTCGCTGTTAGGTAATAAAAGTTTGGTCTTCTTCCCGTTCACCATGCTCGATCTCGCTGTGCACAATCTCAGGGAAGGTAGAGACGTCGTCATATTCCTCAATCTCGGTGAAGGTCAACAGATCGTCCAGATACCTGAGGTGGCTGACGTCGACCGCGGTGCAGTCCTCATTTTCCAGGCCGTTGTTGGCTCTGATGCGCTTGAGGGAGGGGTCGAAGAACACAGAGACGCTCGCGTATTTATGTTGGGTCTGGATCTCCGCAACCTTAGCCACAAGCTTGTCAGAAGCCACCATAAAGAGACCAGGGCTTCCCACTCCTCCTTGACGTGCACCTCGCTTGACCCATATCCTGTCCGTTGGCTCCCGCGTCTTCACATCGCGGAACAGATAGAACATGCCGTCGTGGAGTTCTTCTACAGTCATGCGGGCGTCCCAGCGTACTTGGAAATCTTCGAGGCCTGTCCAAATGTCTTGGCGGTTGATCATATCGAAGGCTTTTCTCAAGGTCGAGGCGGACTGCCAGGAACATAGGAAGAGGAAGATGAACGGCCCCATCGCTTAGCTCGATGAGCACGAATGTGCCGGGTGATAGCCTCCAATGCCACTGCCACTGCGTCCCGGGAGCCACGCCCAGGCATGCATGGCCCCACGCTGCGTGGGAGAGACACGGTGTGCAACATCACGTAGTGCGTCCAGAGTAGTAACTCGTGCGAAGGACTTGCCCACGTGGCCAATCAAGCTAATGGTGCGGCAGTCGTGCTTCGCTGAGCTGCCGTCGCCCTTGGGCTTGTGCAGGAGGACCGTCTCGCCATCCTTGAACCTCTGAGGGCCCCCCCCCAAGGCCTGGGCCGCATTGTGGACCTGCAGGAGGGGGGCCACCAACATGTCGATCGCCAGCTTCCAGGTCTCGGCGACCGCGCCAACAGGCGGGCCAAGCAGTGGCCAATGCAGCGCGGGGGGGCCGCCCTTCAGATTAGGCAAGTCCAGGATGCTCTGTTTGACGTCGCGAATGTCGTAGGGGCCAATCCTGTCATCGTCTCTTCCAGCCGCGCCGCGATGAGGGGGGGAGAACGTCAAGTACCATGGCTTGCCCGTCACATATTTCACATACGCTTTGAATCCTAACCTGTCGATCACGCTCCAAGTCGAAGCACGGGGGTCCTGTGGCTGGGTCGCTCACTGTCATCATCGGCGTTGGCGCCTTGGGTGCCAACTTTCTCACGATGGCGTGGAGCTTCCTCAGGTCGTTCTGGCCAGCGGCCTGCTCTGCGAGCTCAGCGAGAGCTACAGTGCGCTGGCGCTTCTCGCTCCTGATCGCCTTGGTCGCCGCCTTGGATGCCTCGCTGAACCTGGCCTGGTTGTAGTTCCTGAGCCAGTGGGATGAATCAGGCACTGCGCTCAACTGCCGCTGCCAATAGCGTTTGGTAGAGATGAGCTGGATCGTAGAGTCTCCGAAGGCTGTGGCATTCACGCCGCCACGGGAGGGGGGTTCTATGTATGCGGCCAGCGCCGCGTTCGCCACCACCCCCTCTAGCTCATTGAAGTAGGCCAATGGGGTGTCGTAGAGCTTGCCACTGCCGCATATGTTTTGCCACTCTTCATGGAGTCGTTTCTCCTCGAGGCCATCACTGATTCTCTGTCGGCATTCACTTATTCGGGCAGGTAGGTTATACCCATGTTCGTCGTAGTCTTGAGCTTGTTGGAGTCGTTCAAGGTCCAACAGGAGGAGTTCACGTCGCCAACGGCATCGTCCTTCCATCCTCGGACGAACCCGAAGACCTGCGAAGATGCGCGTCTCCAGCGGGCGGTGGTCCCGATAGCCTCCTAGATTGACAGGTAGATCAAGTCTGGGTCGGGAACAATGACCATACCCGCCCTGCCTCCGCTCAATAATGCAGTCGATAGTGGTCCAGGAGCCAATAGGGCTGCGCCACGTGCCGTTGAACCTCGCTTTGCTGCCGAACGCATTGAGCGCCATGAGGCCGTAGTCTTCCATCAGGTCCATCAGCGAGTGCCTGTTGTCGCTGATGGTCGGAATTTTGTGACTGGCACCAGCATGGCCTACCCAGGGAAGATGAGGAGGTAGGTGCGCGGTGGCGTCCAGCCTGATCACCAAGGCGGTGCGAGCGGGGACCTGACTGATGGCCTTGCGGCATACCTGCCAGAACGCATCACGCAGGGCCTGATGGGTGTCACGAAATACGTTATGATCAGCGCCTTGAGGAGGTCGACATGGCTCGTTCGTGGGAGCATAGCCGTTCATGGTGTAGACGTCGCGCCCGAAGCGGGTGCTGTGGTCATTGCGGAGGCGGATGCCATGAGGCCGCCCCTGCATCCACACGTGTTCGCAGCGGACCTCACAGCTCTTGAAGTGGGTCGTGTTGATGGCGATGAGGCAACCGTCGCGCTGGCCCTTGCCCGAGCGCGCCAACGAGTGCACCTCGAACTGTCCCGCCCGCCAGGTCATACCCAGGTCCATCTGGGTGCTCTGCATGGTGAAGATATCCACGTTCTCCCTCTTGGCGAGCCGCAGCAACTCGTCGAGGTGTCCGACGACCCGTAGTGATTCGGCGCTGAAGCTCCAGACCTTCATAGTGCGAGCCCGACGCCTCTGGGTGGACTCACGATGTTCTCTCTTTCGTACTTCAGCTGGCGGTTGTGGCAGCTGAGCTAGACTGTTCAGCGTCTGCATGGGAACCAGCTGCGCGGCCGTGGCACGTGTGTACCGTGTTCCATGATACCAGGCCGCTCCCGCCACAAGTGCGAGCCGTACCGCTCGCCTTGGAGCTCGCTTGCCGCGCATGGCCCTTACGCCCTTACTTCCAGCAGCTCCAGTGGAAACACACCAGTGCCGCTGTCCTCGCGGGTCGGGCGGCCCGCGGACGCTCGCCTCACAGTTGTCCAGGACTTCACTCGCCCCGCCGCGGAGCGCCAACGGCGGCCATCGCACGGCCGACGGGACCGGTGCTGAACTGGCCAGGACCTGCGACCTGGCACGGCCGACTCCTGCGTCGGTGGACGTCTCGAGCCGTCGAGGCTTGGCCCGACCCGCCCGCCGGGGTCCGCCGCGCGACCCGCCCGTCGGTGTCCGCCCGCTCGGCCGCTTGAAAGCCACGGTGTGGCCCGCTCCGTGGCTCGCCCGGGGCGCCGGGCCCGCCACCCGGTGGTGTCCGCCGCCCGGCGCGCCCGTGAGGGTCCGTCCGCCCAGTGGATTGAGAGAGCCAGAAGTTACCTGCTTCGCACTCGCACTCGCCCGTCGAGGAGGAGGAGGAGGAGGAGGAGGAGGAGGAGGAGGAGGAGGAGGACAGGAGGAGGGAGGAGGAGGAGGGGGAGGAGGAGGAGGAGGAGGAGGAGGAGGAGGAGGAGAGGAGAGGAGGAGGAGGAGGAGGAGGGGAGGAGGAGAAGGAGAAGGAGGAGGAGGACGAGGAGGAGGAGGAGGAGGACCAGAGGAAACCCAAGACCCATCAACGATGTTGGAATTAACCCTCCCTCCAAGCTCCCTCTTCACAGGCCCCTACAACGGCTCATTTCCATCGAAGGAACTGCCTCGTTGGAAGACAAAAGTTTGAAGATCCTGAAGCGTGCCAAAACATTGTTCTTGGGATTTCAACGCCACATATCAACCTGACTGCTGCATCTTGACGATCCAGAATTGCTCAAGAACGCCATTCTTGGGACTTCAACAGCGGATCAACATAACCGTTGCGCCCGCATAATCCTGAATCCTTCCAGAACGCAATTTTTGGCACGCTGATCATGGGAACCCGTGACACTTTTGCAGTTTTTAGAAACGAATGTGCGCGGCGCTATGGCGAGAGCTACATTTTGAAAAGGAACCGCCCTCAATCCTTGAAACTCTTGCAACTGTTTAAAACGAATGTGCGCGGCGCCAAGGCGAGAGCCACATTTTGAAAAGGACCCGCCCTCAATCCGTGAAGCTCGTGTCAACTTGTTTAAAACGAATGTGCGCGGCGCCAAGGCGAGAGCCACATTTTGAAAAGGACCCGCCCTCAATCCGTGAAGCTCGTGTCAAATTGTTTAAAACGAATGTGCGCGGCGCCAAGGCGAGAGCCACATGTTGAAAAGGAACCGCCCTCAATCCTTGAAGCTCTCGCAACTGTTTAAAACGAATGTGCGCGGCGCCAAGGCGAGAGCCACATTTTGAATTTGAAAAGGACCCGCCCTCAATCCGTGAAGCTCGTGTCAACTTGTTTAAAACGAATGTGCGCGGAGCCAAGGCGAGAGCCACATTTTGGAAAGGAACCGCCCTCAATCCATGAAGCTCTCGCAACTGTTTAAAACGAATGTGCACGGCGCCAAGGCGAGAGCCACATTTTGAAAACGACCCGCCCTCAATCCGTGAAGCTCGTGTCAATTTGTTTAAAACGAATGTGCGCGGCGCCAAGGCGAGAGCCACATTTGAAGACCACCCGCCCTCCATCTGTGAAGCTACTGTTACTTTTTTAAGCTTCAGAATCATAAGTGGCGGGATAGTCTCAGGCGAAACGCCCGGCCCGCCCTGAAAATTTGCTTCGGGGCGCGACAGGGAGGAGTTATCTACAAGGAGAAGGAATGGAGGAGGATGATTCAGTGTCCCTCTCGCCCGAATTCGCCCCCGACCCACCTATCCGCCCGTCCGGCCCGCCCGTCAAGGTCAACCCTGCTCCGCCCGCCCGACCCCCACGTTGAGTTCGCGATAGCCGACGCGCCCGCTAGGGTCCGCCAAATCACAAGAGGGGAAAAAACACACAGTCACAATGAATCGTCGATTCCCTGGAGGATATGGGAAAAGATGGGAAGTGGGGGGGAAGACGAAAACCCAGAAAGTATGGGAAACTATCGGGAATCCTGCTCTTTGTGTCTGTTTATTTAATCGCTTCGCTCATTCCGTCCGCCCATGTAGCCTCATCTCTGCTGTTTGTCCGAGGGATCGTTGTCAATGCGGATTTGGTGGAGTTTTCTTGGCAGGCGTTTCGGGAGTCTCTTGGAGGCAGTGTTGAAGCCTCTTGAGGTCTATTGGGGGCTGTTTGGGGAGCCCTGGGGGCTTCTTTTTGGGCATCCTGGGGGCTTCCTGGGGCCGTTCGGGGGCTTCTTGGGGTTTGGTGATGGTCTCGGAGGTGTTTCTTAGGGCGGAAAGCTCGAAATGCCTTTGTGGGGGTGTGCTGGTCGTGGATGCTCACTCTGGGGCTTGTCAAGGGGGGAAGGGACATCTGATGCGATGATGGAACCCTCGTGTCCGAGGGTGGTGGGCTTTGAATGGGATCATTATCCGTAAGGGCTTCGCCCCCTGCCGCCGGCCCCCTCTCTCGGAGAATGGGCCATGGAAGAGCTAAGTCATGAGGCCTTGGCGCTGTCGTGAAGCAGTATCGAAACTTCATGCGAAGCCGATTCGCAATCAGCAAAACCAACTGATCACAAGAGGGGTTACCACACCTGGCGATTGGTAAGACGTGTATGGTTTACGGGCTTGGTTACCACACCTTGCGATTAAAGGGCCGAGGGAGTTCTCGCAGTTTGGGTTACCACGCCTTGCGATGGATGTGCGTGAAGGGTGGCACCGAATTTCAGAAATGTGCAAATCCCCTGTGTTTTTGGACCCTGACCCCGCGGATCTGCGTAAGGGGTGGCGCCGAATTCAGAAATGTGGCAAATCCCTGTGTTTTTGGACCCTGACCCCGCGGATCTGCGTGAGGGGTGGCACCGAATTTCAGAAATGTGGCAAATCCCCTGTGTTTTTGGACCCTGACCCCGCGGATCTGCGTGAGGGGTGGCACCGAATTTCAGAAATGTGGCAAATCCCATGTGTTTTTGGACCCTGACCCCGCGGATCTGCGTGAGGGGTGGCACCGAATTTCAGAAATGTGGCAAATCCCATGTGTTTTTGGACCCTGACCCCGCGGATCTGCGTGAGGGGTGTCGATTTCGAGCCCCCCCAGCAATTCAGACAACGCGCCCAGGAGACGCTAAAAGTCTTGTTTGGGCCTCCCCCCCCTCGCGCGGTCAATCAACTAGTTACAGTAATCAGCAAGAAGTCAACTAGTTACAGTAACCAGCAAGAAGCAGAACTGTAACACTGGAAACTAGAAACTACAACTGGCACAGGAAACTGCGAATCACGGTCCTACAGCCTGGTGGCCCCACAAGGGGGCCGGCGGATTTGTTTCTTGTCCTGGTGTGCGCTGTCTTCCTCCCGAGGCTCGTCACTTCTTACCTTCTCCCTCTTCCTGCAGTGTATTCCCAGGCTTGTGTGGGGGTAGGCTATTGGATGGAGAGCGTGATCGGGAGAGACAGATAGTTGGAGGAGGTGGAGTCGGAGAAGACGTAGGACGAGTGAGACTGCATGGTAGAGCAAGGAGCTACAGCGGGAGTGGGGGGGGATGGGATGGCGGATGTGTAGATCGGCGGCGAGGGAGGGAGGCCCGGGGAGCATGGAGGCCCGGGGAGCATGGAGGAGGGAGGAGGGTGGAGGAGGAGGAGGAGGAGGAGGAGGAGGAGGAGGAGGGGAAGGAGGAGGAGGAGGAGGAGGAGGAGGAGGATGATCGCTGGCACTTGCTTGGGTGCTGGGGGGCATTTGGGGGCTTCCTGGCATCGCTAGGGGGCCTCTAGGGGGCCTCTTGGGAGCTTTCCTGGGATCGCTAGGGGGCCCTCTAGGGGGCCTCTTGGGAGCTTCCTGAGGGCCTCTAGGGGGCCTCTAGGGGGCCTCTTGGGGGCCTCTCGGGGCCTCCTGGGGGCCTCTTAGGGCTGGTGTCTCGAAATGTTTTTTCGCGTTCCCTCTCTGGGACCCCTGCATCCTTTCAAACGCAGAGTTTGTTTTGCGTCGAAGAGAAATTGTGAGGAGGAGGAGGTGGAGGAGGAGGAGGAGGAAGGAGGGGGAGGGAGGAAGAGTACGGAGGAGGGAGGAGGAGGAGGAGGAGGAGGAGGAGGAGGAGGAGGAAGAGGAGGAGGAGGAGGAGGAAGGAGGTGGGAGGAAGATGAGGGAGGAGGGAGGAGAAAGGAGGGAGGATTGAGGAGGGAGGAGGGAGGACGAGGAGGAGAAGGAGGAGGAGGAGGATGATGATCGCTGGCTGGTTGAGTGCTCGGGGGGCATTTGGGGTGCCTCCTGAGGGCGCCTGGGGGCCTCTTAGGGGGCCTCTTGGACACTTCCTGAGGGCGTCTTGGGGGCCTCTTGGGGCCTCTTGGGATCCTCTTGGGGCTTCCTGGGGGCCTCTGAGGGCCGAGAGTTCGAGATTTTGTTTCGTGTTACCTTTCTGGGGCCCCTCTTGAGGCATTCTTGGGGCCCTCTTGGCCCGTCTTGGGGCCTTCTTGGGCCGTCTTGGGCCGTCTTTGGCCGTCTTGGGCCCTCTTGGGGGCCTCTTGGGCCCTCTTGGGTCGATCTTGGGGCCTCTTGAGCCGTCTACGGGCGTCGGGAAGCCGAAAAGGTGGAAACGCCCAAATCTGTCCAAAACCTAAAAAAAAAACAATGCATTTTGCTTCTGTGGGTTCTCTTGGGAGTGCTCCTGGAGGCCTCTTGTGGCATCTTGGAGGCCTCTAGGGCCATTTTGGAGGCCTCTTGGGCCATCTGGATGCCAGCTTCGGCGTCGTGGAGCGATCTTCGGGCGTCTCGGGCCTCTCTTGGACCGTGTTGGGTGCCTCTTGGGGTCCTCTTGGGGCGATCCTGAGAGCCCTGGGGGAGTCTCCCGGGCCGCGCCCGGGCCGCGCCCGGGGTACTTTTTGTCCGGGGACCCCAGAGGCCGCCCCGCGCCCGCGAAGTAGAAATGTTATATAGATGTTACCGGAGATCTTAGCACGCCTCTGGCCCGTTGGGCCGGCGAATTGGTGTGTTCCAGAGCCCCTTCAAACTCTTGTGGCTGAAGGCCATCAACCATCCGCCCGGCCCGCTGTCAGGGTCCTCCCGTACGGTCTGCCCACCAGGGCCAACTCGCCCCGCCCGCCCAACCCGCCCGTTTGGGTCCGCTGCCCGCCCCGCCCATCAGGATCCACTGCTGGTCTCCCAGTCCTGCCACTGACGTAGCAGGCTTGGTCCAAGGTCGCGCCAGCCGCGCCGATCTGCTTCGAGAGCCCAGCAGATCCCGGGCACGTCGAGGCGCGCAGATTCGAGCCTACGAAATGGAGGGCTTCGTGTCCAAGATGGAGCGACTCACGAGGCCCTTCCAAAAAGATGGTGACACGAAAGAGGAGGTCCGACAGTTAGCATTCGTGATTCCCGTTCTGTTCATCCACTGTTCGGTCCCAGCCTTCTTGCTGACGATGTGGTTTGCGTTTCCCATCTTCGGTTTCGACTATACGGACTGGGAGCTGAAGTGGAAGCTGGTCATCGGCGCGAACATATGCGCCTTGCTAGTTGGCGTGTACCTTTTGGTGCACCTCTACAAGTACGGGATCTCGTCTGGCTTTGTTGTTTTCTGGATTCGGAGGAAGAAAAACAACGGTGGGGGCATTCGTTAAGGAATGTGCCAAGGAGGCTTCAGGCCCTGGACGATTCCTTGTCTGATGATGGCCGCGGTGGTGTCCATAGTTCGGCCTCAGTTTGTGTTCCACCTGGCTTCCAGACCCTGGATTCCTTGCACAATGGTTCCTTCTCTCATGACCTCACCGTACATACGTCGGGGGCGGAAAAGAGGAGGGTGATGACTAGGGGAGGGTGGATATCATGGCGGGGGCCATGATTTTTCCTCAGATCTCATGGCGCCTCTTCTTGTTTCTTTACGTCCCTGGCCGCCCCGCTGGGCCGCGCACATGCCGCCGGTCATGATTTGCACCCCCCCCTCTTGGACACCCCCCTTTTGGCCGCTCCCGAACACGAGAGAACTTGTCGTAGCTCCGCGCGGAGTTCTCGGATCGGCGCCGGCTTCACCACAGGGGCGCCTCCGCTCACCGCCCGTGGCGCTCCCTCACGCGCCAGGGAGGGGGGGCCCTGCGCCGAGCCAAGAAGTGTGCGCGGACCTCTGAAGGGTTATGTTTAGGCTGATCTTCGTTGCTCTAGGATAACTTTCACTCTCACCTGGCTGACCTTCCTGGACGTCATCGCCAGGGACTGGAACCTGTTCGCCTATTTCGTGCTCCTGGTGGACATCTGCTTCATGGTGCGGGACGGCAGAGGTTCCGGGGTGGCCATCGACTACTTGCCGCTCGTGATCTGCGCGTGCGGCAGCATCTACCAGCTCCTGCACGTGCTCTCTGTGGCCGAGTGGGGCATCAACATTCACGTGTTCGACCCTTTCGGCCAACACGTCGAGGCGAGCCATCTGCTGTTCTCGGGCATCGTCCCCTTGGTGGCAAACAGCGCCCTGGTGAACATGTACGCGACCAGTGCCAGGAGAGAGGCACGCCTTACTCAGCAGTCCGTCGACATGGCCTCCAGAGTGGCTGCGAGCCTGGTGAACTTTGACCTGATCAGGGCCGAGGAGTTGCTGGCACAGCAGGATGCCGAGTCTCGGGTCCACAAATCGCTGACGCAGTTGCTGCACAACTTGCGCACCTACCGGCCCTTCCTGCCCAGCTACCTCTTCGTCTCCGAAGCGGAAGACACCGAGCCACCGAACGAAGAACTCAAGGTTGCCATGGATGGGCGGTTGACTTCCCAGGTGCATGCGACGAGAGCTGCGCAGAGGATACGCGAGCCAGGGTATACGCTGGGCAATTTCCGTGATGACGTCACCGCAGCGTTCCCGGAGCTGAGTCTGTACAATTGTGGGCTTCGACGGCACAGTAAGACCACCTCTGGGCTGACCACGTCCGAGGAGTACGAGCGCACTATGGGAGCCCTGTTCTCGACCTACTGTCTTGCACGCGTGGACATGGACGGACGAAAACTATCCAGCTGCCAGCGCCAAGTCCCGCCGCCGTGCCAACTCAACATTTCCAGCGTCGACTGTGCGAGAATGCGCGGGAGGCCTGCGAGAGCCGTGATAAGGATGAGGAGGATCACGATGATGATGGGGATGATGAAGATGTTGATGATGATGGTGATGATGATGATGATAATGATGATGGTGATGGCGATGATGATGGTTACGGTTGCGATAATGATGGTGATGATGATGATGATGATGATGATGATGAGGATGATGATGATGGTGATGGTGATGGTGATGGTGATGATGATGATCAGGAGGAGGAGGAGGAGGGGGAGGAGGATGAGAAGGATGATGATGATGATCCTGATGCTGATGATGCTGCTGATGATGCTGATGATGATGATGACGAGGATGGGGATGATGCTGTTGCTGATGCTGCTGATGGTGGCGATGATGCTCATGGTCATGGTCATGGTTATGACCATGGTCGTGGTGATGTCGATGATGATGACGATGCTGATGCTGATAATGTGTTTGCTGGTGGTGTTGCTGCTTATGTTGATGGTGATGATGATGATAAAGGCGATGACGATGATGACGATGTTGCTGTTGATGACGATGCTGATGATGACGGCGTTGCTGATGATGCTGCTGATGATAACGATGATGATGATGATGGTGGTGGTGGTGATGATCATTATGATGTTGATGGTGATGGTGATGGTGATGGTGACGAGGAGGAGAAGTATCATGATTATGATGATCATGGTGTTGACATTGATGTTGTTGGTGATGATGACGATGATGATGATGAAGAGTGTGATTTTGTTGATGGCGGTGGTAATGTTTATGGTGATGATGCTGCTGCTGCTGTTGATGATGATGATGGTGGTAATGGTGGTGATGATGGTGATGACGAGGAGGGGGATGAGGAGCAGGAGGAGGAGGAGGATGATCATGATGATGAGGGGAAGGAGGAGGGGGGGGAGGAGGAGGAGGAGGAGGAGGAGGAGGAGAAGGAGGAGCCCGCGGCCACGTGCGAGGAGGAGGAGGAGGAGGAGGACGGGAGCAGGTGGAGGAGGAGGAGGAGGAGGAGGAGGTAGAGGCAGGCCATCACCTTTCGTCTTTACTATATGAGGAGCTCTCATGGAGCTCGTTTGGGCCGATTTGGGGCTGTTTTGGCCTCCTGTGAGGCAGTCTTGTGGGACCCTTGGGTCTCCCCTGGGTCGTCTTGGGGCTCTGTTGGGCCGTCCTTGGGCCCTCTTGGCCGTATGATTGGTGCCTGGGGGTCGTCTCGTGGGGTCGTCTTGGCGCCATCTTAGGCAGTCGAAGGGCCGTCTGAGGCCGTCTTGGGTCCCACTGAAGGTCCGCTTGGGCCGTCTTGGATGTCTCTTGGGCCATCGTGGGGTCCTCTTGGGTTATTAGGGGACAATCCAGGCGGCCTCTCGGGCCGCTTTGGGGCCATCGTGAAGGATTCCTGGGCCGTCTCGAGCTGACGGAAGCCCGAATTGCGCGAAGGCGAAAACCATTCAAAACCTGGATGAAATCAATGAGATCGACCTTTTCGGACCTTGTTGGAGGTCCGCTTGTGGCCCTTTTGGCCAATTTTGGAGGCATCCTGGGCCGTCTTGAAGCTATATTCGGCCGCCTTGAGGCCATCTTGTGCCGCCTTCGAGGCATCTGGGGCCATCGTGGTGTCGTTGGTTGCCTGCATGGGCCGTCTTGGAAGCTCGGGACGCAGATCCATCGTTTTTTGCTAAGAATCGTGGCCTCCAGGGCGCGGCTCAACTTGTTTTGCGAGGGATCGTGGCTTCGGGAGGGAGGGCGATGCATGCGGGGAGATGCTAGCAGGGGGGGTCCGACATCAGAATGCAGAAGCCGTACCAGACAGCCCTCGGCATTCTTCCACGCCTCAACGTGCACAAGGAACGGTGGCGGATTTTCGTACGGCGTTGACGCGTCGTGAAAGCCACTCGCTACGCCCCAGGGCGAACCTGCCGAAGCGCAGAAAAAACAGGCATTCTACCAGTCCGACATTTGGGATGGCATGAGACGGCTGATGACTCGCGCAAAACTCCTGCGCGAAGGATCCTCCGGTGCACTGACGGTCAACAGCGATCGCATGACAGCCTTCCTCGTGCTCACATCAGTCCACGACATTCAATCGCTTCGCTCATTCCGCCGGCCCATAATATAGCATCGCTGGCACTCGCTTGCGTGCTCGGGGGGGGGGGGGGGGCATTTGGGGGGCCTCCTGGGGCCGCTTGGGGGCCTCTGGGGGGCCTCTTGAGGGCCCCATGAGGGCCTCTTGGGAGCTTGTTGGGGCCTCTTAGGGGCCTCTTGGGGCCTCCTGGGGGCTTCCTAGGACCGAGGGCTCGAAACATTGTTTCGTGTTCCCCCTCTGGGGCCCCTCTTGGGGCGTTCTTGGGACCCCCTTGGGCCGTCTTGGAGGCCTCTTGGAGCCCTCTTGGAGCCCTCTCGGGCCGTCCTGGGGCTCTCTTGGGGACCTCTTGGGCCCCCTTGGGGCGATCTTGGGGGGCCGTGTTGGTGCGTCGGGGCGCCGAGTAGGTGGAAACGCCAAAATGTTTCCAGGATGTCCTCCCTCCTCCTCCTCCTCCTCCTCTTCCTCCTCCTCCTCCTCCCTCTCCTCCTCCTCCCCCTCCCCCTCCCCCTCCCCCTCCTCGTCCTCCTCCCCCTCCTCGTCCTCCTCCCCCTCTCCTCCTCGAGCCCCTTTTCTGGGGAGCTTCCAGGGCCAAAACGTGAGGAGGAACATTGAATCTTGCCTCTTGGGGCCCCCTTGGGAGTGCTCTTGGAGGCCTCTTGGGACTTCCGAGGGCAATCTTGGGCGTCTTGGAGCGATCTTGTGGCATCTCCGAACCTCTTGTACCATCTTGAGGGCCTCTTGGACGCCTCTTGGCCCTTCTTGGGGCTGTCTGGAGAACCTCGAGGGCGGCGCCCAGGAGGAAAACCATCTCTGACCCGAGTCTGCCCGGACCGTCTCGGGGTACTTTTCGCCGGGTGACCCCCAGGGGCCGCCCCGCGCGCGCGAAGTAGAAATATTGTAAAGCAGTCGCCGGAGATCTTAGCACGCCTCTGGCCCGTTGGGCCGGCGAATTATGAAGAACTCTGTGCTGCTGCCGACGGTCCAGAAGAAAACAGCACCCTTCAAGGGCTGCGCCGCAGGCGAGGTGATCTCCGATCACGATGCCGCGCTCGCGTACGTGATGGAGTGCTTCCCGAGCCTGCTGCCCAGCTACGCCGCGCTCGAGCCCGCACAGCGAGCCACGATCCTGTTCACGCAGAGCAGGATCGACTTCAACAACGGCTGGTTCGTCCAGGGAGAGGCCCCGCCCGGCGCGATGCTCTCCACGTTCAAGCGCGTGATCGTGAACGGTGGAGCGTCCGAGGCCGACATAAGCTTCTACTTCGCCCACTGGATCACGGACCTCGCCGGCGCGGTGCCCTACGGCGGCAGGCCGTGGCCGGGGGCCGAGAAGTTCGCGCTGCAGTTCCCGCACCGGGCGCCCGGGCATCGCTCGGACGTGTGCATTTTTCTTTCGGCGAGGACCATCGAGGAGCATCCTTGATCGTTTGGCGAAAAAGCCACGCACGGAACCCGAAAAAACACGGGAGATGGACGTCCGAGCGATGGCGAGGTGCTGGGCTCGTTCCTGAAGTCGTTCGCCTTCGTGGACCGCCTGGCCAGCGTGTCGGAGGTCGACGTCATGGAGGCTCGGCGGCGAGCGGAGGAGGAGGAGGAGGAGGAGGAGGAGGAGGAGGAGGAGGAGGAGGAGGAGGAGGAGGAGGAGGAGGGAAATCGAGAAGAAACAGGCCTCTGCAGCAGGCGGCGGGTCTTCTCAGAGGCCCCCGCGCCTCTCCTGGGAGGTTTCCTGTGCCTTCGGGGGAAGCTCGGAGAACTTCCCAGAAGGCCAGAGGCCCTGCGAGCCTTCTGAGAAGGCCCGCCCCTTCTCCCTTCCAACGAGCGTGATAAAACAAAAAAAACTGTGCTAAAAAACAAGTGTGTTGTCTCACACTTGCTTTTTTATCACATTTGTTTTTTTATCACACTTGTTTTTTTGAAACTCGGGCCGGGCGAAAGGGGGGGATTGGGAAAGGGGGGGTTACGGAATTTGCTGCATGCAGCTGGTTTCGGCCTCACCGAGGGGCCCATTCCTCGATACATGGCCGCCTCCGGCGCCGGGAGGCGCCGGGAAAATCAGCTACGTGAGCTGATTCTCAAACCCCCCCTTTGCTATCCCCCCCTTTCGCCCGACCCGAGAAACGCTGGCTCGCCGCCGCGAGGCCTATCTGCAGAGCCGCTGGTCGGACCTGGGCCTCGCCTCGTGCGCGGTGCGGGAGGGCTGCCGGCCTGCGGCGCGGCGCCTGGCCCTCATGGCCCAGGGCTTCGAGGCGGAGGTGGTCCACGCGCTGCACGCGCTGCCTCCCGCCGACAGCGACGTCATTGCGCTGGAGCTCCGTGGAGGAGGAGGAGGAGGAGGAGGAGGAGGAGGAGGAGGAGGAGGAGGAGCAGGAGGAGGAGGAGGAGGAGGACCTGTCCCTGGTTTTCCCCTTTCTGGGCCTCCTGGGAGGCCCTCGTGGCCACCGCCGGATGCGCTCTGGAATTTTGCTCCGGACGCACCCTGGGGGAGGTCCGGGAAGCGTCGGTATCGGGTACCCTCGTGGGCGTCCCCAGGAGCTCGCGCGCACGGGGCACTCCCAGCAGTTTGACGGCGCCCCGCCCGCGCTGCTGCAGGACGCGCCGGCGGGGCCAAGCCTGCTGGTGTACTACGCCCCCGCGCTCATCCAGAAGGCCGGCGCTTCCGAAGTCCGAGGCCATGGGTCGACTAGACGTAAGAGTGACCTTTCGCCCGAGTGGCCTTTGGTGCGGGCACAGATGGGCCCTCAGACGGCTGAAAACGAAGCGGCAGCAGCGGCTTGCGCGCCCAGGTTTGGTCTCCCCGCGGCCCCCAAAAAGCCGCGCACCAAATGTCACTCTTACCCAGGGTCACTCTTGCATGTAGCCGAATGGGGGGGGAAGGGTGCCAAGTGCCGCTGCTCGTCCTGGAGAGAGCCCGCCCTCGCCGCCACGCCCGAGCTCTCCTCGAGGTGGTGGCCAGGCTGCGCCCCAGGAGAGATCCAGGGAATACACACTGTTCATTTCAAATTCTTCGAGCGTTATTTTTTGTTGGGGGGGGCGAGATCCTTTCCTTTCAAATTTCTCTATCCTGGGCCTCCTCCTGGCCACCAGGGGGCCAGGAACAACTAGAAACGAGCACAACCAGAAATGAGCACGATTAGACACGGACGACGTGTATCTCTTCGTCCCCCCGAGAGGCGCCTTGCACGTGCTGGCTGCGGTCTACCGCGCGGCGCGCGAGCTCTTCCCGTGCAGCGCCCGGGCGGGTGCGGCGGAGAGCTGCGCCGTCGTCCGCATCGACCTGCTGAAGGTGCTCGGGCCCCAGGAGATCGCAAAGGTCGCGCAGCTGAACGAGTGGCACCTGCGGAAGACGTCCGACGTGAGCGCCGAGGTCGTGCTGGGCCCGCCGCGCCACGAGGCAGGGGGGCCGCCCGCAGCGCGGATAGGACCGCTCGAGCTCTGCGCAGAAGCCGTGTAGGTCGTGCTGTTCTGGATCTGCCAGCCTGGGGGCGCTCCTGGAGCACAGACGTGGACAGAGACAGCCTCATCAAGCGAGTCCATTCTGTTGCCTCCTGGTGCTGGCTGATCGGCCTGGCTGGTGATGTCGATGTCAGAGTCTTGGCCAGGAATCCCGGTTGGCAGCCCAGGTATCCGGTGCACAGTTTTCTCAGGCGCCCCGTGTGCAAGAGCACGCCTTCGTGCAGCGAGGCACCGCCATTGCGCGCCTGCTGAGCCTCGCAGAAGTCTCTGCGCCGCGGGTCCTGGTCGCTTACGTTTCACAGGTCGTTTTTCTGCTGCTGCGTTTGGCGGGGCGTTCGTCAGTGGACTTGCCGCATTGTCGTCCGGGAGGCAGGGCCGCACGGCCGCACCCGCGCCACGAGCGCATGGCCCATCGAATCGCCCGCTTGTAGGAGTTATATCAGTCCAGGCCTGGCCTCCTGCACTCTTAAGCACCCTGAACCTCGATCTCGACCTAAGTTGCACGAGGTGGCGCGCAGCCTTCCTAAATGAGCTGTGTGTGTAGAGTGGGATGCCTTTGCATGCATGCAGCGGGGGGCCCAGCGTCCATCCGCACTGCGGACATCTCTTGTCTTGCCGTATTTCTCCGTTTTAATCGCCCCAGGCACTGTATGACAAGCAACTCTTCCCATCCTTCTTTTCTTCGTCATCCATCCTCCACCTCCCCATCTTGCCTCCCCCCGTGTGCAAGAGTACGCCTTCGTGCAGCAAGTCAGTACGTCCACACGCGTGCTGAGCCTCGCAGGAATATCTGCGCCGCAGGTCTGGGATGGATAGACAGCGCCCCGCTTCCTCTCCCTTCCTCCTCCATCCTCCCTCCTCCTCCCAGGCTGCCGTCCAGGCTCAGGGACCTTTCGGTGCAGGTGCCAGGCAACTGCGAGGTCCCTTAATCGCGTCGGCCCCACGCGACAGCCGCCATCACGGCTGTCCGTGCACGATTCAGCGAGCCGGTTTGGCACAGACGTGCCCGTTCGAAGCGCTCGCTGGCGCAAGTGGTTGGTGCGAGTTGCAGGAGCGCAGTGACTATTCGCAGCTCAGAACAGTTGTGACCCAGACGTGGCGCAGTCATCGTGGCAGCGATCTGTGGCACCATTTTCTGCACAGAAGTCTATGTCGCAGTGCCGAAATGAAGCACAATGAGATGGCAGTGCTGTGGCACGTGCAACACGTCCTCCGACAAGGGGGAGGTCACAAGGACGTCGCGAGCAGGTTCCAAAGAAGGCACCGTGGCACGGTGCAAAGCCCAGAAACAAGGTGCCCAAGGGAACGGGCAAGGACAAGGGAAATGGTTATGACAATGAAATCAAGAGCAAGGATCTCGCCAAGCAGAAGACGTCCAAGCCAACCTTCCAGCTCAAGGGAACCAACAAAAGAGGAGTTGCAGGACGGCGACGAGGAAGAGGACTGGCAGTATAAAGGGCCAGCCAATCACAGACGATGTGCCCTACCGCTGAGAGCGGCGGCCCATCCCATGTGGCGCATCCCACAAGTGTTTCCGTCCTCGCTTTCTTCATCCTCCGCCACCTACCTTTTCGCCCTCTGCTTCAGAATTCCGTGTCTGCGGCTTCGGATTCGGAAAGGGAGGCGCACCAGCAGAAGGCGACGGCAAGGCTCGGTGCGTTGGACACCCTGATCCACGACCGCTACCAGGCGGGCCAGTTTACAGCCGACGCGGACCTGATTGAGGCCGCGGCGAGGCGCATAGCTGATCACATCTCCAAACAGGACCAAGTTCTTGCCCGTGCAGGGACGAGGTTGACTGAGTGGCCTCCTCCTGAACTTCCCACCTTTCGAGAGAGAATGAGGCGTGTGGTTCTGAAGCACTTGAGACTCACTGGCATGGAGCTCGCGACGCCAAGCAATGTTTCGCCAACTTGCGCCGCCATGTTCGCGCCTCCGCAGTCCGGACGGGGGCAACCTCGCGTCGGCAACGGGAGCAGTGGCGGAGGAGGCGGCGCTCTGCAGCAGCAGCAGCCGCAACGGCTTCCCCTGGCCCTCAAGGTGGAGTTCGGGGCCAGAGCTTCTCCGCAGCCGCTGGCCCAAAGCCGAAAAAAACAAGCTGCCCAAGCAGCCTCCAGCACCAGGTGCTTGGCCCCGTTTATTCCGCCCCAGCCAGAGAAACGATCCGAAGCGCTATGTGTGCAAGCATTGCGGCTCCTTTCGCCGAGTGCCCACTGGCGACATCCCGCCGCGCATGGGCTTCTGGTCTGGCCCGCCCCCGCCGTGCAAATGGGGGGGCGGGTGCACGGGGCGCTCCACCTCCTGCAGCTGGCTTGCTGACGTTGGCGGCAATGATGGAGGCGCAGCCCCAATTGGGCAACGAAGAGCTGGAATCGCCCATCGCTGCACTCGGCAAGGTAGGCGACCATGATTGGGCGCAGCGCTGCAAGTCCACGCTGGCCAGCAGAAAATTCACCGTCGAGCAGCTTCCTCTTCAGCAGCAAATCTCGCGCGAGTTCCGCGCGCCGCGGGCCGCCGAAGCCCTGCGGTCGCGAGCGGCAGCGCAGTTCGACCAGCCCGAGTGGCAGTTAGCCAAGCAAGGCATCGAGGTGAAGAGGCTTGCCGATGAACTGCAGGCTGCCGAAGAGAAGAAGCACGTCGCGCTGGCTCGTCAGTCGCACCCGGCCTGCGCTCCGAAGCCACCCCAGCCAGCGGCGCCCCTGTTTCCAGCCAAGCTCGCGGCGCGACGCATCTTGGACGGCACGTTCGAGGGCCCCCCATCGAGCTCGGCGACGCACATCAGCTCGAGGGCGAAGGCGCGGAGGGCATGGAGCGGAGGGCCCCGAGGACAAGCCCCGGGCCAAGGCTTTGGTCAAGAGCCTCAAACATGGCTTGCAGGAGCCGACGAATAGCAGTTTCTTCGTCTGCGGCCATCCCAGAGGCTGACCCCGTCGAAAGCGAACGCCAGGAACTTGCGGCTCGTCTGGCCACGAGGAAGCGCCGCGCCGAGTCAGGCGCCGCGGCTGGCACTTGCAGTCCAGAAGGGCTCGGCCGATGGAGCGCCTGGAGGGCCGCTCCCAGCTCCCGAGGCCCCCGCGGTGCTTGCAGTTGCAGCCGCTCCGACAGGGCCTCTGCCTGCGTCTCCCGAGGGCGCGGCCCGGCGGAGCGGCGGGGCCCCCCCGCGCGCGGGCGGCCGCGGTCGCTCGACCCGGCCCCGACGAAGGGCCCGTTCCCAAGTCGGGCCCGCAGCAGCTTTCGCTTAGGGCTAGGCGGACCACGCAAGCAACGCCCGGGGAACGCCGCCAAGGCTTTGTGGGGGGCGCAGGCGCCCGCGCTCCACAGGGCCCCCGCGCTTCCCCCGGCCCTCGACCTCCAAGATTTACCACCGCGCGGCGTTAGCTTGGCAAAGTCCGCTCTGCTCGGCGGCCCGGGGGCCGCGGGCGTTTCCGGAGTTTCTGCGTCGGCCGCTGTCCCGGGGCGGGGCCCGGCTCGGGCATGGCCCGCCAAGACTACTGCCGGCGCCGCTTGCTTGCGAGGGCATCCTTTGAGGCCCCGGCAAGACCGTCGGCAAGCCTCGGCGCGGGCCCGTCGACGTGGACGGAAATCTCCGCGGGCGGCGGCCATCCTGGGGGGCGGCGGCGGCGGCACTCGCGGGAGGCGCTGCGATCCTCGCGAAAACATGTTGGACCACGCGCCCACGGTGACCCCGCCTCGCTGCACCCCTCCCGCGCCCACCACCACCCCCGCGGCGCCAGCCCTCGCGCGCGGCTTCCCAGGGGCTGCCGCGGACGAGCCTGGAGTGGCTGATCGGCCCACTGGCACCTTTCCAGCTTCCGATCGGGCCCGCGCCGAGTTGACCGAGGCGCTTCACGCCGCGCAGCAAGGCACAGGTGGAGCTGCGCAGGATGGGTTGAACCGCATTCATAAAGCTTGGGCCATATTTGCCGAGGTTGAATTGCGTAGTCTTGCCCAGCAGGATTTTCCTCGCACGGTAAATCTGCTTGGTTCCGACGTGGCAGAAGCGCGCCATTTTGGCCCATATTCCACGCGTGGCCTCGCCAGAGGCCCGCTGCCTTTCTGCGGTCGGCGCAAGCTCGCCCGGGAGCGTTGCGGGCACGGCCTGGCAACCTCTTGTCTAAAGAACTCCCCTGCGGAGGGGCCCTTGATTCCCCGCCGCCAGGTTCGCTCGGGGCGGCCTCCGGCCCCCGCCTTTTCCCGGGTCCGCTCATACTTCCATGGCGATAACGCCGCCGCGAGTTACGAGGCGGCTCGCTCGGTTCCGAAGGAGCAGGGCGGGCGCGCTTTCCTTTTTGCCGAGGCGCCGTCGCCCGCTGGAGGCGCGACCCTTAGCGAGCAAACGGAGTCAGCTGCGAAGGAGCCACTGGGCCGAGTGACCACTGATGTCGAGCAAGTGGCGGGGGGCGCCAAGCCCGGGGATGCGCATCCCGGAACGAATGGCTGAAAGCTGGGGTCGACAAGTGGGCTCGTCGGGCGCGCCAGGTCATGGGCCCCCGAAGTCTTGGACCGCCGCGGTCGCGCCGGCCGACGATGGCGCGGCGGTCAGCGACCCCCTCGTGGTTGTGGAGACCTGTCGGCTTCAGTCCCCATGGAGGGCCACGCTGGGCCCCCCCCGAAGGACTCCGCGCCCCCGCCAACCCCGGATGCCCCTGGTTTCCAGGAGGTCAAGGCCACCAGCAGAGGATGCAAGTCGAGGTCTGCTGCGTATGCTGATGGATTGCATATGCAACATGGTTCTTGGTTTTCGGATGAGTCTCTTGAGATTCTGATTGAATTATCGGGCCATGGCAATCTCTTCGCCCAGTCCTGCGCAGACTCATCCTATCGCGGCCATGATCCTCCCAAAACCCGTGGGCAATTCCCGCCGCGTCGGCATTTGTTGTGGGACCTTCCGCTTTTTGGGGGCTCAGACGGTGCCTGGCTGCGCCGTGGGGGAGCTGGAATCATCGCCCGCGGCCTGTGCCGTGGGGGAGCTGGAATCATCGCCCGCGGCTTGCTGCTGGAAAATGCACGGGGGCTGCAGATAGGGCTCGGAGACAATTCCTGCTCGGCGAGGCAGGGGCTGCCGCGGGACAGTTCGTTTTGGCGCTCTTATGGGGTTGTTATAAGCACCGTGAGTTGCTGCCGATTGAGCAGGCGCTCGATCGATGCAGCAGGTTGGGCTTTCCGATCGGAGTTGCCCGTCTCGCCTGCCACGGCCACCGTGGGCCGCGCCGCCTCAGCTTGAGCGGCGCCATCAGCGCGGCCATGTTCGCCATGAGGGGCGCCGTCGCAGGCCGCCCGTTCGCCGCGACTGCCGGCGCGCGTCTCAAGCGTCGCGGCCGAGACGCCAAGGCCAAGAAAAGGCGCGCTGCCGCAACCAAGCGCGTTCGATGACTGGGTGAGCGGACATTGGTCGCAGGGCCCGAAACATCTGCGCGGCGGGCCCTCCGCCCGCGGCCACGCATTGGGCCGAGGCGTTTAGCTTTTCGGGCGGGTGAGTTCGTCGGGCCCCAGGGGCCCCTTCGTTTCCGTCTCGACGCCTTCGGCGGGGGCCGATCCTTCTCGATTGTGTCCTCACTTGAGCGCGATCCCATCTGGCCTGTAAAGGTCGGGCCGATAGTTCGGCGGCGCAAAGAGGTTCGGAACGCCAGGCGCGGAGTTTACCCGTCTACCTTTGCGCCCAAGCGTCTCTGGGCCTTCCAGGGCGCGGTTTCGGGGAAGAAACTCAGGGCGTGGGGGGGCGCCTCGGGCCCAGTGTCGGCCGCGGGGCAGTTCCTGGGGAAAGATTCCACTGGCGCATGACAGTTGTCCTCGCCTTGGCCACGGACTACGCGCGCGAGGTTTCGCTGATCCCCCAGCCGCCCGGCACGTTAAGGACATTCTTGCACGACGCTGTTTCTTGCGACGTCTGGAGTTAGACATTGGCCCCAGGAGCAAGTTTGAGCGGCGCGTTTGTTCTGGCGAGGGCGCCCGCCGCCCCCCGTCAAAGAAACGCACGCCGCTGGAAAAAAATAATAGCTCAGGGCCGCGTGCGCGGGGGCCCACCGGACACGGGCCTGCGCCGTGTCCGAGGGGCATCAGCATCTGGAGCGCTGGCCTTTTGGGGCGCGGCCGCGCGGCCGCGGTGTGCCATCGAATCAGGAAGTGCCCCGTCGCCAACGAAGCTCGTTTAGGAGCGGCGACCAAGAGCTGCAAATCGGCAGCGCGCAGAGGGGGGTAGGGGGAGGGGGGGGCTTCTTAGGAGCACCCCTGCTTCTTAGAAGGCGCCGGCCTTGTCTGTAGATGTAAGGCCCGCGCCTTCTAAGAAGCAGCCTCCTTCTAAGGAGCCCCCCCCCTCCCCCCGCCCCCTTGTGCGCGCCGCTAAGCAAAAACACGTCGACGATGTCGTCGGGAATTGGAATCGCCCCTTCCTTGCTGTGACCCGAGGGGAAACTGTCGCGCCCAGGCGATAGACATCCCCCCCCCTGCGTTCGCCTGGGCCCCGGGCCCTGACCTTCCAGGAGGTCTAAGAAATAGCACGCGACTTCAAAACCTATCCCAGAGCTATTCTACGTGTTGGTTTTGGGCTGTTTCGCTTCGTTTTTTTTTGTAGGTTTTTAGGCTTCCCGCGCTAAAAAGATTAGCTCTCTGGAAGGTCATGGGGGGGGGGGGGGGGGGGGGCGAGCGGTCTGCGGGCCCGCCCCGAGGCCCCGCCCCGCCCCGCCCAGACCCGGGGGGGGGGGGCAGGCACCCTCTGGCACACTCGACGTTGAGCCGGTCCTGTCCCTCTACAGTCGGGGGCGGAAAAGAGGGGGGTGATGACTAGGGGGGGGGGGGGGGGATATCATGGCGGGGGCCATGATACCTCCCCAGATTTCATGGCGCCCCTTCTTGTTTCATCACTTCCCTGGCCCCCCCGCTGGGCCGCGCACATGCCGCCGGTAATGATTTGCACCCCCCCCTCTTGGACACCCCCCTCTTGGCCGCTCCCGATACAGGGGGAATATTCAAAGATAGTCAAACAAATCGTCTGGGGACGATTTGTTTGATTAAGTTTGGGCCAGTTTAGAATATGCTGGGGGTGCTTTAAAATCTTGCAACCAAAATCCCCCTGTATGGGGGACATGCCCGATTTCAACTTGACGAGCTGGCCATTGTTTCAGGATGGTCAGAGGCAGCGCGAGCTTCGGAACCCCGCCCATGCGCCTCTGCCCAAAACGCTCCAGCGCGCAGGAGCCTCGGCTTCCACTGCAGCGACGGTGTGCATGGCAGGGCCGTCGTTGGTCGATGCAGACTGCCTGAGCGCGGCCAACCAGCTCCTGGCGCCGCACTCCGACCAGACTAGGTCTAAAGAAGTACATGTTGGACACCCGCTGCTGGCTCGCCACGAGGCCGAGGCCCGTCATAAGGAGCTAGTTCTGAGGTCAAGACCCACTAATCTCTCACAGTCGACGACGTGTCGGAAGACGAGATGTTTGCAAGATTTGGCAATGATTTCGCGGACCGCGGTGAGATGTCAGCATCGCAGCTCCGTCCGTCGGACGATGAGCTGCTCGAGGCCATCAATCGGCAAGTCAAATGTAGTGCTTCAGGGGAAGCGCCCCCGGCGCGGTCTGGACGAGGTGCGCGCCCTGATATACGGTCTTTCAAACATGGTGATGTTTGTGACATTGCACCATATGCGTTACGCGCTAACGCGGGCGAGGAACGCTCAGTACGCGGCAGCGCAGCTGCGACGCGCCAAATGCGCGCTCAGGGGGCGAAGGAGCAAGGAAGGATACTACCGCGAAAGAGACAACATCGTATTTCGCGCGTCCGGTTTTGCCCACGCTTTCGATGCCCGACGCCCCCCCGTTGCGCGATTCTTGGTTCCTCTGACGCCACGGGCGCGCGCGCGCAAGCATCTCGCCGGTAGCGCACATAAAACACAGTCGCGCGCGCGCAAGCATCTCGACGGTAGCGCGCGCGCCCATGGCGGTCGAGCGCCGTGCTGACAATTGGCGCCCGCGCGGGCTGCCCGTGAAGGGAGGCCGACCCCGGGCCGCCCAGTCTCGCTGAGACCGCGCTCCCAACACAAGAAGCGCCCCGAGCCCGCGCGCCGCGGGGCGACATCTTCCTCCCTCGCTCCTCCTCCCCTCTCGGGTTTTCCTCCTCCGCTTCTCTCTCTCTCTCTCTCTCTCCTCCTCCCTCTCCTCCTCCTCCCTCTCCTCCTCCCTCTCCTCCTCCCCTCTCGGGTTTTCCTCCTCCGCTCCCCCTCCCCGTTGGATGAGGCACGGTGCGCTCCCGCACAGATCTTTCGTCGTGCCGGTTAATTGGCCCACGCGCCGCTTGCAGGGCAAAAGACTGGAGGAGGAGGAGGAGGAGGAGGAGGAGGAGGAGGAGGAGGCGGAGGCGGAGGAGGAGGAGGAGGCGGAGGAGGAAGAGGAGGAAGAGGAGGAGGAAGAGGAGGCGGAGGAGGCGCAGGAGGAGGAGGAGGGAGAAGGGAGGAGGAGAAGGGCCGCCCGGGCTCTCCGACCGCCCTCTTCCAGGGAGCCTCGTCGAGCACGCGCTCAGCGTCGAGCCCTCGCCCTTTTCTCAAGCAGTGGCGGAGCGTCCAGGCTCGCCTATAGGCCCACGAAGGAATGTTCTGAGAACGTTTTGTGGTTTGCACGGAAGGTTCTCAGAACATGTATGGCTGAGTCTGGTTTGTTTTACCACATCGGGTTCACTTTCTAAGAACGGCGTTGTTGTTCTTAGGACATTTTCGGTTTCGAAGAACATGTCGTGGTAGGCTTATAGAAATACTGGGACGGCCGGTCCCTGCTCAACTCTCCTCCCCTCCTCCTTCCTGGGGTTTTCATTTCAACACGCCTCAGTTGCCGGTGGATTGCAACGATCTTTCTTAGCGATTTCCTTCCGCTGGGATGTACTGTCTCTTGCATTGTCATTTGTATCGTGAGGTCAGCTTGTATAGTCATCGCTTCTCCGAGGGTCGCGAGACTCCAGTCCGCACCGCCTCTGCATGATTGCGCCGCCAACAGACCGCAATATGTTTGCGTGGCCCTAGTCCTCGTTCTTTTCCTCCGCTGACCCGACAAGACGCGGCTCATCTCTTTTTGCTGTTGGTGACTCCGTGGATTTGCCCGGGTACCCTTTTAGAGGGCCTGTGAATTGTCTGGTCCGAGGAAAATGGAACACATTCGTCGCAAGATCTGGGAATTGCCCCCCGCACAGCCCAGTTGCTTCAAAGAGGACGGATTGAGCGAGAAATGCACCACATCATACGCAGTAAGCAATACCAAGTGCCAGTATTACCTTCTCATTGCCACATAGTACAAGTATGGCGTGTAGTCGATGAGAATTTCGATGCCAACGCAAAGTCGATTTGGTTCGCAAGCGCATGCAGTTTGAAATTGGAAATCGACTCGCTGCTGCAATTCGGGGCACATTCTTGGTTCTCGCAAGACCAGGAAAATTGATTCCGATGACATTAGTATCGGACTCTGCGGCCAGGGTTTTGACCCATACAAACAGACTTGTAATACATATGATTAGTCCATGGTCCGCGGTTGATTTGAACATACGCTTTGAACACAATTATTTGATGTTCCTCCGTCGACTCGAATACAGGTCAACATGTGCCAGACATTCAATAGAATACGTAACCAGAATTCGAACGGACACCACGCATTCATGATCGGATACAACACGACCCATTATGGAATGGTTTGAACCATAATGTGCCTAACATCCCCCTGAATTATACAAACACCGACCCAGCAATAGTTCTTGCTTTGCCTGGAACGGGCCTTTCTATTTCTGGAACTGTTGTTTGTTGAACAGTCTTATTTTTCCCGCGAACGCATTTTCATTGAAACGGTCTGTAGCGGCGACCACCCCACCACGTATGCAATGCGTCAACAGGGTGATTGCCATGTCAAGACAAACACAACGACCATTCCAACACAAAAACGTCAACCGTTTCAGAACAAACTGTTCCCGTTTCAGAAAATAGGGTGCACTTGCTGGGGTACATTGATATTCTTGCACACGAAGAAAACCCGTTTGATCACCTTCCTTCTTTCAATGAAATAGTTGCCCGTGCATGTTCCGTTTCTTCCCGATTCCGTCTCGAATCGGCGTCAGATTTGGACGTGGGGACGGATACGGAACCGACGCCGGAAATAGCCGATGCCGCAGTCAAAAATGGTGTTAAGGGGAGCGGAATGTGGACGAGCACAGAACACAAGCGCGCAAGATTGGTATCCACGGGTTCGGCGAAGATCGTGCTAGGAAGGCAACGTCGTTGGTGGGGTATGGCAGATGTGGGATTATGGTTGGCAATAGTGCGCGGTATTTTGCTAGATGCCGATTTACTCACGACGCAGCTGGGACCGACGCTTCCTCCACCTCCTCCTCCTCCTCCTCCTCCTCCTCCTCCTCCTCCTCCTCCTCCTCCTCCTCCTCCTCTTGCGCTTCTAAGTGGCCGTGCCAGGCTTGAACCGCCCTGCGCCACTTCAGGAATTCAGAAATGCAAGTAGAAACAGGAGCATGACGCCATGTCGACTGATGTGCTCAGCGGCGCTTCTCGGGCAGATAAGCATTGTCGCTTACCCGAACAGCGCCACTCGCGGGCGCGCCCTGGACGAGCTGCACAACGTGACGGTGGTAAGCCTGATAGGCACCCAGGAGAAGGAAGACCAGCTGTGGTGGTGCAGCTGGAACTTGCGACGCGGTGCATTTCTCAGCTGTGCCCTTGCATGTTGGGAGTGGCCCCTGTGTCCCCACGGTGCTTGGGCTAGCTGAGGGGCGCATTGCTTCCCAGCCTGAATGCCCGCCCCGCGTGGGGCATACCAGCGATGCGCTGGGTGCCGTCCCACCGCTCCCGAAGGCCCCACTTGGCTTTTTTGTTGGGTCTCTCGGGAGCGTGAGCAACCCCAAAGTGAGAGTTCAGGAGAAAGAGCCGAGGCCCAGAGCATGCAGAGTGTAGTTTTCAGACATGTGGAGCTCGAGTGGGTAAGACAGACAGACTATTGCGCTTCTTCTTCTTCCTTGAAGCAGAATTATCCTCGCCACCGCTTTAGGCATTCTGGCGAGCGCACCATTTTGACCTGCCCTGGTGGGGAACAATTGCGCTGAAAAGAGCGGCCCTCCCTTGAACGACGGTCCCCGCCCCAGGGGCGCTATCTGGGCCGCCCTCCGAGGCTCCAAGACGGCTCAAGATAGCCTTTGGGCACCCGGAAATCTCCCAAGACGTTCCCAGCCTGCCCCATTCGCGCTCCAAAATGGCCGCACGTGACATCCCGACAGCCCGCGAGACGCCCTAAGAACCCCAAGAAGCTCCTCAAGACAGCCTCGCGAGGCCCGAATCGTCCAATGCCTTAGGGAAAACGTGCATTTTCACCACAATCATTTATTCAGTCTTCACCGCGTCCAAAACAGCCCAACCGACCTCCAAAGTCGCCCCGGGACATCCCAAGAGGGTTCCAAGGAGGTCCCAAGACGGCCGGAGACGGCCTAAGATGGTCCCAAGACTACCCAAGAAACCCCCAAGACAGCCCAGGAGGGCCCCAGCAGAGCTCGAAGAAAGGCCACCGACGGGGCACCCGAGCTGAGATTTCGAGCCCTCCACCTCAAGATGACCGCCGAGGCCGCCGAGAGCCCGCCCCCAGAGGCCCCCAGGACACCCAACGAAGACCCCCAGGAGCTCCCGAGAGGCCCCGGGGGGCTTCAAGACGGATCTCCGAGGCTCCGCGACGGCGCAGGATCGCTCCCGAAACGTCCAGTTGGAGCCTCCGGGCACCCGGGAATCTCTCAAGGCGCTCCCGGCCTCCGCTTCCCCCCTCTCCCTTCAGTTTCCCTTCCCATCCCTCTCAATCCTCGCTTGTCTTTCCACCCCGCACTCGACCGTCTCTCTCCTGCGCCCCCCCCTCTTTGTCCACCGTCCCTCTCTCCCGTTCCCTCCTGTGACTCCGGTTCCGCATGTACTCTCCCATGTTCGCCAAGAGGGGGCAATCAACGACGCGACATCACTATCACTGTCTTCAGCCTGCATGCTCGGCGATTGCAACGCGATCAAGTACCAGGCGTGCAGCGATCGGCTAGAATTTGAGCGCGCACGAAGCGCGCGCGATGGTTTCTAGTAGACATAGAACAACATACATATATATATATATGTGAATATGTACACTATACATACATACATACATACATACATACATACATGCATGCATGCATGCATGCATACATGCTTATTTACTTACATACGCACGCACATAGCTGTATACGTATAGATGCATTCACGCGCATACAGCTAGATGTGTACTTATTTGCAGAATCAGACCGCTTATATCTATGCACGCACACGCACACGCACACACACACACACACACAACACATGCAAGTAAACACAAGCCACGCGCCGTTTGCAAGGGCAGGGGCGCAGCTTGCGGTGTCAGACGCTGTTGCAAACATAACATCCGAAGACGTTCCGCCGTCGGTTTGCCGACAGCCGTGCGGATCCGTAGAGGCGTTTCGGCCGCAGCATTTGATTCGTTTTCGGCGCGGGTGAACTTTTTTGGGCGGGACAAAACCGAAAACGTTCTTACGATTTCTACGGTCGATCTGCTCGTGCATAGGCATGCTAGTCGCGTTTCTGAGTTGTTTGCATGTCGCAATATTGTTCATCATACCGACGTTGCCGCCATTTTTTGTGGCTTGACGGTGCCTTTCTCTTAATATGAAACGAATATATTTGTAGGACGGGTGAAAACATACATCACAACAGTGTTGCTTGCTTGTCTCTAGTGTTAATGTTGCGAGGAGGAAAAACAATACACCATGTGAAGATGATCTGAAAATGCGGGCGTTCAATGTCGTGCAGCACTTTTGCGCTGCCAGCTTTCTCCCATATTGCACAACACGGGAATCTACAATTTTCGCGCGTTCCATTTTGAACGAAACAGATTGTGTTCGAAATAACCGTTTCATTTTCGCCCAGCCGAATTTGTCCAGGCAATGTTGTCCCAGTCCGCGCCTGCGGCTGACCTTAATGAGGTTGGCAATATGATTGTTTCATTTGCCTTTTGTTCATATTTGTTTGTTTTCGTTGTTGGTCAGTCTCTAAATTACCCGGGGACGCACCCAACCCTTTTTAGCATGTGGCAAGTATACATCGGATCGTTCATTACAAAAGGCAGCATCGAATGATCCGCAATGCCCTTGAACGCTTCGCCAAAGAACGTCGGGCCAGACTCCGATGTTTCACATATGCGGCGTCACTCTTAAGAGTCAGACCGTTGGCAGGAGAGCGACCATGAGGGGGCGTGGAAACATGTAGAGGAGAAGCGATTGGAAGCGTAATGCGTGGGAGTAGCAGCGCCTTCCGCTGTGTTCGCATTGCAGGACAGCGCTCTGCGAGCTGTGACAGTACAGCACCTTGCGGTACACGCAGCATGTGCCCGCATGCATTACAAACAACAGGCAGTTGAAAAAAATATGCGGCATGGGCAACGGACAGCGCCATGCGGTATTCGTTGCGCGGCGCTCGCGCACACCGCGTCACCCCGCTGGCCCCGCTGGCCCACCCAGGGGACAGCGAGGTCTCGTGGTGATCCGCGTAGGACGTACCTCTGCTGGGCTCCCCAGACGCCCACGAAAGTGGCGATAGTTTCGCAGATCGCAAGCCCCCCAAAAACGACGAGGTCTCGCAGTGATCTGCGTAGGACGTACCCCTGCTGGCTCCCCCAGGAGCCCACGAAAGTGACGACAATTTCGCAGATCGCAAGCCCCCCACAAACGGCGAGGTCTCGCAGTGAGCCGCGAAGGACATACCTCCGCTGGCCCCCCCAGGAGCCCACGAAAGTGACAGTGACGACAGGTTCGCAGATCGCAGCCCCCACAAGGGACGGCGAGGTCTCGTGGGGATCTGCGTAGGACGTACCTCCGCTGGCCATCTCAGTAGCACACGAAAGTGACGATAGTTTCGCAGATCGCAGCATCCCATGGGACGGTGAGCTTTCGTGGTGATCCGCGTAGGACGCACCTCACTTTGCACCCCCAGAACCCACGAAAGTGGCGACAGTTTCACAAATCGCAGGCCCCACAAGGGACGGCGAGGTCTCGTGGTGATTTGCGTAGGACGTACTTCCGTTGGCCCTTCCAGAAGCCCACGAAAGTGGCGACAGTTCCGCAGATCGCACGTTTCCCACGGGACGGCGAGGTTTTGTGGCGATGTGCGTATGACGTACCTCCGCTGGCACACCCAGGAGCCCACGAAAGAGGCGACAGTTTCGCAAATCGCAGGCCCCCCCGGGAACGGCGAGGTCTCGTGGCGAGTTGCGTAGGACGTACTTGTCCCCCCCCCAGGAGCCCGCGAAAATGGTGACAGTTCTGCAGATCGCAGCTCTCCAGTGGACGGCGAGGTTTCGTCTCGATTTGCGTATGACGTGCGTCCGCTGGCCCTCCCAAAACCCCACGAACGTGGCGATAGTTCCGCAGATCGCAGGCCCTCCCCCCCCCAGGGGGACGGCGAGGTCTCATGGTGATCTGCGTAGGACGTACCTCCGTTGGGCCCACCAGGGGGCCCACGAAAATGGTGACACTTTCGCAGTTCGCAGGCCCCCCAGGGGACGGCGAGGTCCCGCGGTGATCTGCGTAGGACGCACCTGCGCTGGCCCTCCCAGAAGTCACGAAAGCGGCGACAGTTCCACAGATCGCAGGCCCCCCAGGGGACGGCGAGGTCTCGTGGGGATCTGTGTTGGACGTACCTCCATTGGGCCTTCCAGGGGCCTACGAAAGTGGCGACAATTTCGCAAGTTGCAGCCCCCCACTGGACAACGAGGTTCCGCGGTGATCTGCGTAGGACGTACCCCCATTGGCCCTCCCAGAAGCCCACGAAAATGGCGACAGTTCCGCAGATCGCAGGCTTCCCTAGGGACGGCGAGGTTCTGTGGTAATGTGCGTATGACGTACCCCCGCTGGCCTTCCCACGAGCCCACGAAAAAGGCGACAGTTTCGCAAATCGCA
This sequence comes from Prorocentrum cordatum, assembly GCA_963575745.1. Taxonomy (NCBI): domain Eukaryota; class Dinophyceae; order Prorocentrales; family Prorocentraceae; genus Prorocentrum; species Prorocentrum cordatum. Next base: position 315,307 of record CAUYUJ010014232.1, read on the forward strand.
GGCCCCCAAGGGGACGGCGAAGTTTCGTGGTGATCTGCGTAGGCCGTACTTCCTTTGGGCTTCCCAGGAGCCCACGAAAGTCGCGACAGTCTTGCAGATCGCAGGCCCCACAAGGGACGGCGAGGTCTCGTGGGGATCTGCGTAGGACGCACCTCCGCTGGCACTCCTAAACCTTACGAAAGTGGCGACAGTTTCGCAGGTCGCACGCTCCCCAGGGGACGGTGAGGTCTCGTGGTGATTTGCGTATGTCGTACCTCCGCTGGCACTCCCAGAACCCCACGAAAGTAGCAGTTTCGCAGACCGCAGCCCCCCAGAAACGGCGAGGTTTCGTTGTGATCTGCGTATGAATACCTCCGGTGGCACCCCCAGGAGCCCACGAAAGAGGCGACAGTTTCGCAGGTCGCAGGCCCCCCCCCCAGGGGACGGCGAGGTTTCGTGGTGATCTGCGTATGACGTACCCCCGCTGGCCCTCCCAGAAGCCCACGACTAGCGACAATTTCGCAGATCGCAGGCCCCCCAGTGGACAGCGAGGTCACGAGGCGGAGCAGCAGGAGGAGAAGGAGAAGGTGGAGGCCACAGTGCCTTGGTCAGAACGAGAACCTAACCAAAGGAGGGGTGGGAACAAAAACACTTATCCAGCGGAAAAACAGACGGACGGATGCAAGAAGAGAGTCCAACCGGCAAACGCTTGGCGATTCATGGACAGTTTGGACCTCGCATGCGAAGCGCGGAGACATGTCCGGACAGGCTGGGAGGCCCCACGACTGTTTGGCAAGATTCGCTCGTTAAAAGTGGTTGGCGCTGCTCCGCGGGCGTGGCAGCAGCACTGCTCGCCAGGAGCGTGGCGTCAAGGAAGCTGGGACGAATCCAGTGATGGAGGAGTAGACGAATGGAATGATGAGTGGACGAATGGAATGGTGAGTAGACGAATGAAGCGCATATTAATTAATTAAACGTCCGAACAGGTCACCATGCTACGTAGCGCACGTCTACTGGCTTCTATGAGATCGGAATCTGGTTCGCATGTGCGGTCGCTATGCTAGAATAGATCGGAGTATCGATCAACGAATTTGCATCATTTGGCTGTTTCTACGATTCGTCGTCCATGCGGACTCGTCATTCTGACGCCGCACAACATAATTGTGTATTCGCTTCCAATAAGAATCCTTCTGTGTATTTGTTCCCAATAGGACGCATGCGGAATCCTTGTGCATTTGCTTCCAATAGGAATATTTCTGTGTTGGCTTTCAATCGGAATCTTTTTGTAGAGGCCCTCAGTTGGAAGGTTCCAGGAATCCTGCATTCTTCGCGGGGAAGGTTTTACGGCAAGGTTCCAGGAATCTTGGATCCTTCCTGCGGGAGGTTGTAGGGCGGTTTTAGGGAGGTTTGTCCAACAATCATCCAAAGAGTTTCCAGGAATCCTGACCTCAAAGAGGAAGGTTACAGGAATCCTGGAACCTTCTTGAGGAAGGTTTTAGGAAGTTTTTTGGTAGGTCTCAGGGATCCTGACACCCTTTTGGGTTCTAGGAAGGTTTTTTGGGAACGTTCCAGGAATATTGGATTCTGTCCGAGGAAAGTTTAGGACGTATTGTTTATTTATATATATATATATACATACATACATACATACATACATACATACATACATATATGTAATGTGTATATAAGGGTTCCCGGAATCCCTGAACCTTCCTCAAGTAGGTTAGGATTTCAGGATTTCTCCCCAAACATATTGTGGTGGTCCTCATCTTGAAAAGACGGCCCCCGCATTACGTTATTCCTCCTCCTCTTCTTCCTCCTCCTCATCTTCTTCCTCTTCCTCCTCCTCCTCCTCCTCCTCCTCCTCCTCCCCCTCCTCTCCAGCGCCCGCATGCGTCCCCCACACCAATTTCGGCACATCCTTACACAAACCCAATACAGCGCTTCGTGGCCCCATAAGGAGCCCGACCGAAGCCCCCAGCGGGACCGCCCGCATGCGCCCCCCACGCCCAATTTGACATTTCCACCCTCCCTTTACAACGCTTCGCGGCCCCATGGAGAACTCCACCGAAGCCCCCAATGTGACCGCCCGCATACGTCCCACACGCTGAATTCGGTATTTCCACTACCCAGTGCAGCGCTCCGTGGCCTCATATGGAGTTTCACCGATGGCCCCAGTGCTACCGCCCGCATGCGCCCCCCCCGCCCAGCGCAGCGCTTCGTGGCCCCATAGGGAGCTTCACCGAAGAAGAGATTCACAATTGCGGCACCCACAACTTCATATTATTGGGTCCTTCGCCAGGATGATTACTGGAAGGTTGCAGGAATCCTGGAACGTTCCTGAGACAGGTTTTAGGACGGTTGTTCCCAACCATTCTGTGGTGTTGGGTCCCCGTTTTAAAGAAACAGAAATGTGGGTTCCTTTCTTGCTCTCCTCCTCTCCCTCCTCCTCTCCGCCGCCCGTGTCCGCCCTCCACACCGATTTCGGCACATATCTCACACGTGTCGTGGCCCCATAGGGAGCCGCACCGAAGCCCCCAGTGGGACCGCCAGCATGCGTTCCCCACACCCACTTCGGCATTTTCACCCACCTTGTACCGCGCTTCGTGGCCCACATAAAGAGTTCCACCGAAGCCCTGAATGGGACCGCCCCCATGCGTCTCCCACACCAAATTTTGCATTTTCGCCCACCCAGCGCAGGGCTTCGTGACCCCATAGTGAGCCCCATCGAAATCTCAAGTGGTACCGCCCACATGCGTCACCCACATCGAAATTGGCGTTTTCACCCACCCATTACAGCGCTTCGTGGCCAAATAGAGAGCCACCAGTGGGACCGCCCGCATGCATCCCCACACCCTATTTGGCATTGCCACCCACCCATCACAGCGATTCGTCGGCCCATAGTGAGCCCCACCGAAGCTTCCAGTGGGACCGCCTGCATGCGTCCCCCACACCAAATTCGGCATCGCCACCCACCCAGCACAGCGCTTCGTGGCCCCATAGGGAGATCCACCGAAACTCCCATTGGGACCGCCCGCGTGCGTCCACCACGCTTAATTTGACATTTTCACCCACCCAGCACGGTGCTTCGTGACCCCAGAAAATCTCCACCGAAGCCCCCGGCGGTACCGCCCACATGCGTCACCCACATCAAATTTGGCATTTTCACACACCTAGTACAGCGCTTCGTGGCCCCATAGGGAGCTCCACCGAAGCCCCCAATGGAATCGCCCGCATGCGTCACCCGAACCCAACTTGGCATTGTCACCCGCCGAGCACAGCGCTTCGTGGCACCATAGGGGGCTCCACCGACGCACCCAATGGGACCGCCCGCATGCGCCCCCCACATTTAATCTGGCATTTTCGTTCACCCAATACAGCGCACTACGCTCCGTGGCGCCATAGGGAGGGAGCTCCACCGAAGCCCCCAGCGGGACCGCCCACATGCGTCCCCCACATTTAATTTTGCATGTTCGCCCACCCAGTACAGCGCTTCGCGGCCAAATATGGAGCCACACCGAAACCACCAGTGGGACCGCCCGCATGCGTCCCCACACCCAATTTGGCACTACCACCCACCCAGCACAGCGCTTCGTGGCCCCATCAGTGGGGCCGCCCGCATGCGTCCCCCCACATCCAATTCGGCGTTTTCGCCCACCCAGTACAACGCTTCGTGGCCCCATAAGGAGCTCCACCGAAGCTCACATTGGGACCGCCCGCGTGCGTCCATCACGCCGAATCTGGCACTTTCACTCACTCAGTACAGCGCTTCGTGACCTCATAGGGACCTCCACCGAAGCCCCCCGCGGTACCGCCAACATGCGCCCACCACATTAAATTTTACATTTCCGCCCACGTGGTATAGCGTTTCGTGGCCCCATAGGGAGCCCCAACGAAGCAACCAATGGAACCGCCCGCATGCGTCCCCCACACCTAATTTGGCATTGTCACCCACCGAGCACAGCGCTTCGTGGCACCATCGGGGGACCGCCCGCATGCGCCACCCAAACCGAATTTGGCATTTTCGCCCACCCAATACAGCGCTTCGTGGCCCCATAGGGAGCTCCACCGAAGACCCCAATTCGACCACCCGCATGCATTTCCAACGCCACATTTGGCATTTTCACCCACTCAGTACAGCGCTTCACGGCCCCATAAGGAGCTCCACCGAAGCCCCCAGCGGTACCGCCCACATGCGTCATCCACATCAAATTTGGCATTTTCAAAAACACAATCAGGCGTTTCGTGGCCCAACAATAGGGCGCTCTACCGAAGCACCCAGTGGGACAGCCCGCATGCGTCACCCACATCCAATTTGGCATTGTCACCCGCCCACATAGGGAACTCCACCGAAGCTCCAAATGAGACCGCCCGCGTGTGTCACCCACATCCAACTTGGCATTTTCACCCACCCAGTACAGCGCTCCGTGGCCTTATAAGGACCCCACCGAAGTCCCCAGTGGAATCGCCCGCATGCGTCCCCCGCACTCAATTTGGCATACGTCGCGGCCCCATGGGGAGCTCCACCGAAGCCTCCAATATGTCCGCCCGCATGCGTCCCACAAACCTTATTCAATTTTCCCCCACCCAGTGCAGCGTTTCGTGGCTTCATAAGGAGGTTTCACCGACGGCCCCAGTGCTACCGCCCGCATGCGTCCCTCCGCCCGCCCAGCGCAACGCTTCGTGGCCCCCTAGGTAGCTTCACCGAAGATATTCAAAATTGCGGTACCCACAATTTGATGTGTTTTGGTCTTTCGTCAAGATAATTTTGAAGATGTTTCGGCGAAATTGCCGTCATGCGCGGAATGGCATCATGAGATTGTGTCAGCGTTCGGTTGCGATGTTTTGACCCTGGATGTGTTGGACGGGCGGTGAATAGATCGTTTGTCACAAGCATAGAATACCCAAATAGGAACATCGCATACACACATTTAAACCCCGAACACCGCGATTAACTTGGATACGTTGGATTAGGTCTTGGATAAAGGGATTCTCATAAACATGAATAATCAAATATATTACCGTGCGTCTGCGCACGCGTCGTGCGATATTGCTCCCGTCATAAATGCAAATCGTTCTATAGGTAGGTCATTATATATGTTTCGGTGTAGGTGGTGTTATTGCAATTGGCGCCGCATTAAGAACATTTTGCGGAACTCCAAGTAATGGAAATGCTAACGGGACTTTATTTTGCAACACAACAATGTTGGACTCGCTTGTCAAACTCAAATTGGCTGTAGTGATTGTCGAATTTTTGGCTGTCGTACCTCCTTATGCAATTCGTCGTGACAATTGTTTGGCCCAGTGGTCGCAAGCGAGAAAACAATCAAAATAGGTAATGTACTAGGTGAACTCAGAAAGATGTAATTTGGAGGCAACGGACGTAGGATGAGGGATGGTCCGGGCCGTTTCGCTTGAGACATCCTCACAACTCTCGTTTCTGAGTTGGCCGGGATTGGCCGTTTCGCTTGAGATATCCTCGAAAAATTGCGCTCCGGGATGCCGCCCGAGAGGTGGTGCGGGCCCTGTCGCTTGAGATGTCCACGAATTTCTGAGCTTTGAGATGCTTTGCGCGAAGTGGTCCAGCCCGTCTCGCCTGAGATATTCTCTAAATTCTAATCTCGGAAATGACGCGCGAAAGGAGGTTCGGTCCGTTTCGCTTCCCGAATGACCACATGTTATAGATCCTCCTTGGGAGCCCCAGGAGGCCCGAGGAAGCCTCAGAGACCTTCAAGAGGCCGCAGGACGCCCAGGACAGGCCCCAGGGGTCCCCAGGAGATTCCCAGGAGGTTCCCCAAAGGCCCCAGGAGGCCCACGATCAGATCGTTTCAACTTAATATAAATCCTGACGGCCACAGGTTAGATATCCCCTCTAGGAGCCCCAAGAGGCTTCAAGAAACCCTAAGCGTGGTCCAGGAGGCCTCAGGAGGCTCCAAGGAGCCCACACAACTCGGAGCTTTGAGATGCCGCGCTCGAGGTGGTCCGGCCCGTTTCGCTAGAATTTTCCTCGCAGCACGCTTCGCCCGAATTATCGTCGTAATTCTGGGGTCCGATATGCCGCGAGCGAGGTAGTCCAGCTCGTTTCGCCTGAGGTATCCTCGCAATTTTGGGTTCTGAGATGCCTTGCGCAAGGTGGTTTGGCCCATCTCGCCTGACACATCCTCGCAACTCTGAGCTCTGAAATGCCTAGCGCAAGGTGGTCCGGCCCGTTTCGTGTAAAACATTCTCTCGTTTCTGAGCTCTCAGATGTTGCGCAAAGGGGTGGTCCAGCTTGGGCGCCCAGAAAACCACATGTTACAGATCCTCCCTGGGAGCTCCAGGAGGCCCGAGGAAACCCCAAAGACCTTCAGGAGGCCGCAGGGCGCCCAGGACAGGCCCCAAGGGTCCTGAGGAGATCCCTGGGAGGCTCCCAAGAGACTCCAGGAGGCCTCCTATCAGAACCTGTCAAATTAATACAAAACCGGTGTCGATTCGTTGATTTTTCCTTTTTCTTGCTCTTGTGCCACCCCCCCGAAATGCCGCGTGCAAGGTAGTCCAGCCCGTTACGCTGGAGTCATCCTCGCAACTTTCAGCTCCGAGATGCCTTGCGCGAATTGATCCAGCTTATCTTGCCTGAGATATCCTCGCATTTCTGAGCTTTGAGATGCCGTGCGTAAGGTGGTCCGGCCCGTTTCGCACAAAATATTCTCGCATTTCTGAGTTCTCAGATGCTGCTCAAAAGGTGGTCCAGCCTGGCAGCCCAGAACACCACATGTTACAAATCCTCAACGTCCAGGACAGACCCCGGCGGTCCCCAGGAGATTCCCTAGAAGCTTCCAGGAGGCCCCAGGAGGCCTCCTATCAGAACGTATCAAATTAATATACATCCGGTGTCGATTTGTTGATTTTTCCTGCTCTTATGCTCTCCTTCATTTTGAGGGGGGACCACGGCCACATGTTAGATATCCCCCTCTTGGAGCCCCAAGATGCTTCAGAAAAAGCCCCAGGCGGGGTCGAGGAGGCCACAAGAATCCCAAGAAAGAGCTCCAGGAGGTCACCAAGAAATCGAGGAGGCACCAGGAGGCCTCTGCAACTCGGAGCTCTGAGACGCCGCGCTCGAGGTGGTCCGGCCCGTTTCGCCTGAGACTTCCACGCAACACGTTTCGCCCGAAGCATCGTCGCAAATCTGGGGTCCGAAATGCCGTGCCCGAGGTGGTCCACCCCGTAACGCTGGAGAGATCCTCGCAACTCTGGGCTCCGGGATGCCAGTCGGGATTAACAGGAGGAGGAGGAGGAGGAGGAGGAGGCATAATTTAACATGCCATGCCAGCCCGCACTGAACGGGCACGCAATCGACGTTGGAAACCGCAGTAGGTCTAAAAACCCTGCTTGGGGATATTGCACTCAACCATCTGGCGAAGGACCCAACCATATGGCGAAGGACCCAACCATATGCAATTGTGGGTATCTTCGGTGAAACTTATGAGGCCACGAAATGCTGCACTGGGTGGGGGGGAACGCTGTTTTGGGTGAGTGGTGTGTCAAACGAGGTTTCCGGGGCGCATGCGGACGGTCCCAGTAGTGGCTTTGGTAGAGCTCCCTATGCGGCTACGAAGCGCTGAATGCCAAATTGGGCTTCCGGGGCGCATGCGGACGGTCCCACTGGAGGCTTCGGTGGAACTCCTTATCAGGCCACGAAGCGCTGTACTGAGTTGGTGAAAATGCCAAATTGGGCATCCGGGACGCATGCGGACGGTCCCATTGGGGGTTTCGGTGGAGCTCACTAAGGGGCCACGAAGCGAACCCAACGTGGTTTCGGGACGCATGCGGACGGTGGCATTGGAGCCTTCGGTGGAGTTCACTACGCGGCCACGATATTCTGGGTTGGGCAAGTGGAAATGCCAGAATGGGTGTTTCGGGACGCTTGCGGACGGTCCCATTGGGGCTTTCGGTGGAGCTTTTTGTAGGGCCACGAAACGCTGCACTGGGTGGGTGCTTGAGAATGCCACATTGGGTGTGCAGGACGCATGCGGAGGAAGGCACTAAGGCTTTCGGTGGAGCTCCTGTGGGGCCACGAAACGCTGTAATGGGTGGGTGAAAATGGTGAAAATGCCGAATTGATTTTTTCAGGATGCATTCGGACGGCCCCAGTGGGGGCTTCGGTGGAGCTCCTTATGTGGCCACGAAGCATTGTACTGCGTGGGGGGGACGCACGTGGACGGTCCCACTGAGATTTTTGGTGGGGCTCCCTATTGGGGCCATGAAACGCTATACTCAGTGGGGGGGACGCATGTACACGGTGACACTGGGGCCTTCAATGGAGCTCCCGATGGGGCCAAGAAGCGCTGCCTTGAGCGGGGGGGACGCATGTGAACGGTGGCAATGGGGTTTTCGATTGAGCTTCTTACGGGGCCACGAAACGCTTACTGAATGAAAATGATTCATGTGCACGGTGGCACTAGTGCCTTCGATGAAGCTCTCTATGAGGCCACGACGCGCTGTATGGAGTGGAGGGAACGCATGTGCACGGTGACATTGGGGTTTTCGGTGGGGCCTCTTTATGAACCGCGAAAGGTTGTATTGAGTGGAAGGGATGCATGTGGACGGTGGTATTCGGCATCTCGGCCAATTTCTAGGGCCACGAAACGCTGTTCTGAGTCGGGTGGGTGAAACGCAGGGAACAGGAGAGGGAGGAGGCGGAAAAAGAGAAAAGAGGAAGAGGAGGAACGCGGGGACCGCTTCTCAAAAACAAAACGCATCAACACAAATTGTTTGGGACAAATGCATTGCAATGTCGTCAACGAAAGTGAGAATAAAGGTAACACTTTCCAGAAAAAAAAAAAACGACATTCAACTATCATTGGATGGCATCGCTTGTACAAACGTAAACATGTAATTGTACGGCTAGCATATAATGTACACACTTGGAACAAGGGAGACAAATTTGGTATCTAAATACCGTTTCCAATATCCATTGCAACGCTTTCAACATCTATCAACTTAAATTTCGGTATCATTCGATTAATTTCAGTAACGACGGTCGTCACCGGTTTAGGTATCTATCTTTCCCCGTTTCAGCATCTACCGACCCCGGTTTAAATATCGGGCAGAGGTTTCAATATCAGATTGCAAGAATTTCCATGCCGATGCCAATTTCCGTATCAATCGACACCATCTTTCATGCTTTGTTTCTCTGGTTCTCATTGTCCGATCCATTAGTGAAATACGCATCCGAATGTTATACGCATGATTTGGATCATTGTTTAGTATCGTTTCGGTGTATGTGTGTGTGTGTATGTGTGTGTGTGGGTGTGTGTGTGTGTGCGCTTTTTTGATTAGTACTGATGGAAAACTTCAAATAATCAAAACTGGGGGCAAAAACATGAAACATAACCCAATGCAATCAATAAGGTTCAGAATCGTGCCCATGGCATCAAACCATTCGAACATTTTTTGCCTATCGCAGTGATCATGGAGCTGGTAGCTGTCATAGTCGTGGCGCTCAACATTATGTTGTTTATGATAACAGAAGACCTGGTGAAATTTTGGCTCGATGGAAAAAAGGTGGTGATTCCCGTTAAATTCCATGCGCCTGAAATGGTCATGGAGTTGGTGGAACTGGCCGTGGTGGTTATGCAATTGTTAGTTGTCGTCGACATACAAATCAGTGTCGTCCTGGGAATGGTATTGGGATCACTTGACAAACTCCAACCAATTGTGGTGGTTGTGGAGCTCATGGCCGACGAAGCGTGGCATGGATGCGGCGTCGGGACTAAATGTCCGTGATGGCGTCGGTGCTTGAAGCGCCAAGACATTCTGGCATTGGCGCGCTCACCGATGCTTTCGTGGGCGCAGCCGTAGGCGTCGGCGTGGATATTGGCACTGTCGGACTTAGTGTAGATATTGGTTTGGACGCCGGTAGTTGTGCTGGCGTAGGTGTTCTCATCGATGTAGGTATTCTCGTCGATGCTTGGGCGCAAGCGCGGGCGCCGACGTTGACGTGGATACCGGTTTCATCAAAACCATCGTCAACATGGGTGTAATCGCCGGCATTCGTGCTCTTGTTGGCGCCGCCGTCAATGCTGTCGTCGTCGGATATAGAGTCCGTATTGGTGCAAGCATTGGCGGACGTGTTACTGCAAATGTACTCGTTGGTGCACCCGTGGGCGCAAATGAGGGCATTGGCCATGGCATGGATGCTGTCGTCGTCGGACCTAGCGTCAGTGTTGGCGTCGCCCATAATAGCGGTAATATGCACCCCCATCAATAAGGCTTGAAACCAGGCGGGCGCTGCCCAGCCGCCGCCGCCGAAACTGGTCTCAAGCTTGCTATCGTTGGACTTGCTGTCGGGCCTGATCTCGGAACCGTCGTCGGAACCGTTGTTATTAGGACCACCTTGGGCGCTATGGAAACCGCCATCGGATCTGCCGCCGTCAAAGTCGCTGCATGGACTCATGTCGCGGGAACTGCCATCAGAACAACTGTCAAGCCGTGTAATCGTTCTCGAAATTGCTGTCGGAGCCGCCGCGGGGAGTCCTGCTGACGGGGCCGCCACAAGAAAAACCATCATCCGAGCCACTACCGGAAATGCTTTAAGGGCAACCGTGGGAGCCGTTGTCGGAAGTGCTGTCGAGCCCGCCGCTGTCGGAGCTGCCGTGGATATGCAAGTACTGACGGGGCCGCCATGGGAGGAGCCGCCTTCCGAACAACCGCCGTCGGAAATCGGTTGGAGACTGCCCGGGGAACCGCCGCCGGAGATGCTGTCACGCCCACTGCCATCGGATGTGTTGTCGGGGCCCGAGAACCGCTGTCACAGCCGCAGAGTGAAGAGTAGCAAGGCGGGAGTGTGGGGCGGGAGCTGGCGTGGGGAGCCAGGCTGGGCCAAGAAGCGGCATCCAGGGAACCGGCACGCATCTGGGCAGGCGGAGTGGGAGGTGCAGTCGCTGGGATAGGGTGGTGCAAGACTAGTCAAACTCGAGTTATGGACAAGCAAGAAGCTGAGCAACTCCTCCTCCTCTGCCTCCTCCTCCTCCTCCTCCTCCTCCTCCTCCTCCTCTGCCTCCTCCTCCTCCTCCTCCTCCTCCTCCTCCTCCTCCTCCTCCTCCTCCTCCTCCTCCCCTTCTCCTTCTCCTTATTCTCCTGCTCCTTCTCTTTCTCCTCCTCCTCCTCCTCCTCCTCCCCGTGAGGTGGGCCCCTGCGCGCTCGATCAGAAGGGACTCACGCCTCGTGGTGGAGGGGTCGCCGCTCTCGGGCGCAGCCCCGGGGAGCGGGTGCGCAGCCACCAATTGTAGAGGAAGGAGAACTATGCACACACACCGACTCTGGCCAGGCCCATCCTGAGCCCAGGATCGGTGCATACGCCCTCTTACCGTGGCCAGGGAGGTATATGCACCGATCCTGGGTCGAGGATGGACGTTGTCAGGATCGGTGCATGTGCATAGTTCTCTTCGCCCGAAATTGGTGGCGCCGCCGCCCAGGGGAGCCGTGTGACCGGCACGCGGCAGGGGGCGCGATCGCGAGGCAGCGGCGCCCAGCTGCGGCCAGCTGTCGTCGCAGGGCGTCTCGACTGGAGGAGGAGGAGGAGGAGGAGCGGGAGGAGGAGGAGGAGGAGGAGGAGGAGGAGGAGGAGGACGAGGAGGAGGAGGAGGAGGAGGAAATACAAAGAGGAGGGGGAGGAGGTGGTGGAGGAGGAGGAGGACGAGGACGAGGACCAGGACAAGCCGTAGGCGGTGGATTCACGAGTAATCCGGTGACCAGGGCACCCAGCGCCGCGCCCAAGAGGCACCGGCCCCGACCAAGGGCAAAGGGGCCGAACCCAGAAGCCCCGAAATATTCCGGTTCCATCCCCGTGCAGACCATGGTGGCGGGTGGCTCGCCAACAGTTCCGTAGCAACGCCACCATGTAAGCTATCGTGCCATGCGCTGCCGCAAATGCCCAGCCCCAAAAGGAGGCGCCCCAGCCGGCCCAGTCCACAGGCGCGACGGCGGCAAATGTACCACCTCACCATGCCATCTGTCGTCACAATTTTTCGGCCCAGCGATCGCAAGTGAGAGGGGAGAACAACAAAGGTGGGGGATGTACTATGTGAGTTCAAAAAGATGTAATTGGTGAGGCAAGGGACGTAGGATGAAGGGATGTGGAACCCTGGAGCTCTGGACCGTCTTGAGCGAGGCATCTTGAACCACGGAATGGGGACCACACTGATAAACAAAAAATCAGGTCAATATTTTGTATCGTCATGCACTAACCGGAAGAGTACTACAGGATCACTTCTGGGCTAATTCGATCAAAAGCTTCTCGCATGAATCCGGTTTACGAGAATAGTGGTAGTCAGAGAATTTATGTAGGGGAGAGATGTGGAAGGAGAATTTTCCTGTTGCCTCGTTTGAAGCCCCAACTCAAAGCTTCAAAATTTAAGCCACAAATGCTCCGAACATGGAACTGAAAACATGCATGTGTTATCGCCCACGGTTGAGACTCGTGCAGACCCTACTGCGTCGAGCCCCGTGTGCAGTCACTCTTTCGGAATGACGGAACGGCTCCAGAAAACCTCTGGGGTCTAGCAACATTTGAATTCCCCAAATGTTGTGCTTCCGCAGAAGCCTCGAGCCGAACTTCGTCGGTAGCGGAAGACCGTCTCGAGGCAACATTTCACATCCTACTTCTGGCAGAATTTGGAGGCGAATATGTTCCGTGGCACGATGGCTCTCGGATCGGCGGCGCCTGTATACATATTTATATGTATATGTATATGTGTATGTATGTATGCATGCATGTATGTATGTATGTATGTATGTGTGTATGTGTAAATACATATACATTGTGCAGAACGCGTTATGTAAGTTGCTTCCACAGTTGCTTGGCGTCAAATTCCATAGTTGCTCCCATAATGGTCTGGTATAAGTGGCTGTTGGTGGCGTCCTCGCGGCTTGCCCAACAGTTGCGATTCACGTCTAACCTGGTGCCATGACATAATGCGTGAGATATTTGATCAACAAAAACTATTCGCACGTTCTATTGGCTTCCAACGGTGCTACCCCTAACTATTTTTATGTGACGATCTTATGGTCGGGAGTGTCGGAAACATATTTGCAATGGCCAGATCACGTCCGGCGCGTTTTTCCAATGCCAGTTCCTTGTTTGATTGCACTTGCCCCGCAATCCCAAGTGACCTGAAACACATGCGGTCCAATGATTGATTCTTGTCGCGCGCGGGAATCATGCAATTTGGGGCTCACATCCCCCACGATGAAAGTAGTGCTTTGCAGCGTGGTGGCCAGAATCTGCTTTCCTAAATCGCTGCGGAATGCTTACCTTGAACTGTATTCGTGTCCCGATTGCGGCGCATATTGGGTGCCTAATGTAAACATGCCTACTTATACTTCGCCGCAAATTTTGAAAGTGACCACTGCCGTAACTGAGATGCAACAATTCGGCCAAATCCCGCGTACGAGCGACTATCCAAACCCAACCTCCCAGACAAAAAGATCTTGAATACCTGCTGGTCAAATACTCGGATCCATTCAGATTTGTTTCTTGGTTGCACAATATATGGATGTACTATCTCTTCCTCAAAGGTGTCAACTCTTCCAACTTCATAATCGGAACTCGACGTATACCTTCTATATTCCAAAGGCAAAGTCTACGAATAAGCCCTGGTACGGACAACCTCCGCGGCGTGCATCATTTCGAAGGTGATGGGTGGGGGGAAAGGGCGGTAGAGGACGCTGGGAAAATGTAGACTGAAACTGCGGCCTCTGCAAAATAGTCTCTCCCACATGCGCTCGCTCGTGTTGCCATCGACGTTTACTGTGAAAACTAAAAAGGCCCGCTCACGAGATCTGGATCGTGTATGTGTTTTGCATGTCTTCTTTCAATTTATACTTCTATCCGAAACAAAAACTGCGTGCCGCCCTTTCGGTCGGTGCCCGGTCTTGCGTTCACCAAATAATATGCGCGCCTCGTTGAAATTTCGCTCTGTGCAGTTGTGCCACCACCGTGTCCCGATCGAGCATCGTCTCGAACTCGCTGAAAACCCATCCCAGTTATCAACGCGGAAAACAGGAAACAATGAAGACGGGGAGATGGAGAAATGGGGAGAAAAAGAAGACGATAACTGGGCGAAGAAGAACAGGAGACAAACACGGAATGGAGACGATGAGTAAAGCGAAGAAAACGCACCGGTGTCCGTTGTATTTGAAACGCGCATGTGCGGGGAAACTGGTGCCCTTTGCAATGGACAACTGTGTTATTTGATGCGAAACAATGCATCCAATTGTTGTCACGGAAGCGCGTACGATTTGCTATGCAGCCACATGTTATGTGTTATGACATCGCGTTCTCTTTCTCATGGATAAGCGTTTTCTTTGTCATGGGAACCAGTCTTCTTCATTATGGCAACCAAAGTTCCTTTCACTCACAACCCGTGTCTTTTGTTATGGAAGCCTGGGTCCGCTGTTGTGGAAACCAGTGTCTGGTTATCGAAGCAAAATTCCTAGTTATAGGAGCTGGTGCCCCCTGCTATTCCAAATTTGTGATCAATCATGGGGCTGAACCTGTGTTCTATTATGGATTCCCGTGTCGCCCTTACAATCAGCCTGATTCGTCTTAGACTACTGCACAGCACCGCGACTGAACCACCTACTCCAAACACTACTGCCAGGCACGGTACGCACGCTTGCCGTTGCATGCGATACGTTCATCTATGCACTGCTTTGCACACAGTTTGGGATCCCTGGTTCTCTGCATTGGCCTGTCACCCCATGTCGCTTTCCACAGATAGGTTACGCATTGTGTTACCAACATTGCATCAACATCTGAATGCACGCCACGTGCTCGCAGTCGGCCATCCCCTCATTTTCTCACCGAGTGCTGATATGCGTGGGCCTACAACATATGAGTCCGCTTAGACCGATCCAGTGTAAAGGCATTTGCTGTAACAATTTGTGATGTAGGGTCAACTTCACATGACTAATTGGACTCTGTGGCTTGCTGGGAATGTGCGCTCGCGACGGACGCGCGTACCCTCCCGCCACGTCCTGCTCCAGCAAATCACCCGCGCATGTCTGAAAGCACGATTGATATTGCTGCGACGGAATCGATATCGCCATGTCCAAAACTACCAGAAGGGGGCACGTTATGAACAAGGAGATTCGAGAAGCGGGCCAGCAAGAACATACCTCGAGAAATAATTGAAAACCAATGCGCAGAACACATATCCGTGCTGAGCGTGCTGGAGTTGCAGACACCGCTGCACGGCCCGACGCTCGGGCAGCGGCTGCGGCGGCAGCGGCTGCGGCGGCGGCTGCGGCGGCAGCGGGGGCGGCGGCGGCGGCGGGGGCGGCGGGCGGCGCGGCGGGCGGGCGGCGGCGGACGGCGGCGGCGGGCAGCGCGGCGGTGGCGGACAGCGGCGGCGGCGGCGGCGCGGCGGCGGGCGGCGGCGGCGGGCGGCGGCGGCGGCGGCGGCGGAGGCGGCGGCGGCGGATTCGCCCACAGTAGCTGCCCATCCAAAGACGACTGCTGAATGTGCTGCAGTTCGGGCTAGGCTCGGGTGCTACGTATGTGTCTGGAGGGCGGGTGGGAGTGAGCGAGACGGGTTGCGGGCGGGGAGGGAGTCTCGACCCCTCCCCCTACCCCCTCCCTTGGACCTGGACGGGGGGTTTCGAGAGGGGTTGGGGCGTCCAAGATGGCCTCGGCGAGGAAGCCCAAATCATTTGTTGTACTAGGGCTTTGGCAGCATTCTGGCCTCTCCGATGGGGGGGCCCTAATTGAGGGACCCCCCTTCTTTGATCGATCTCCTCCAAGATGGCCCCAAGAGGCGCCCAGGAGGCCCCAAGAGGCCCCAAGATGGCCCCATGCGGCCCCAAGAGGAGGCCCTCAGGATGCCCCCAAGAGGCTCCCGAAAGACCCCCAAGAGGCCCCCCAAAGGCACCCAAGATGCTCCAAGAGGCCCCGGCGATAATGCGAAAATCATTTATTTTACTCCGGCTTTGGGCACATTTTGGCCTCCTGGGGGAGCACTGCTTCAGATGACTCCAAGAGCGCCTGGGAGAGCCCAAGATGACCTCCAAGATGGCTGAATATATCCTAAGATGCCTCAAGATGGCTCCCACGATGCTCCAAGAGACCCCAAGACCGCTCCAAGACGGCTCCAAGTGGCCAGCGAGTTCCCCCAGGAGGCCCCGAAGATGCTAAAATCCTTAAAACAAGCCTAAGGACAATCCGCCGACCCTGTCGGCGTGTGTGAGGGGTGTCTCCGTTCGACTGGTCGTCTCCGTCGTCTCCGTTCTCCCCCTCCCAGGGCTCTCCTCCTCAAGCGCGCTACCCAAAGCGAAATTAAACGACGTCCTAGTGGAATCGAAGGGAAGCCCCTTCCCTTTGATCCCTTCCCCGCAGGGGGGGGGAGGGGGGGGGGTCCCGAGGCAGATGCGACGCCCGCCGGGGCGCACTTTCCTCGAGCGGGCACGCACAGGATGCCCTTCCTCCTCCTCCTGGTCCTCCTCCTCCTCCTCCTCCTCCTCCTCCTTTTCCTCCTCCTCCTCCTCCTGCTCCTCTCCTCCTTCTCCTCCTCCTCCTCCTCCTCCTCCTCCCGCAGAGGCGTCCCGGGAGCGGGCCCCGAGTCAAATTACGCTACCGAGGAACCCCACATACTTAACTTAAATCTTGTGTGCTTGCTTAAGTTTATAATATATGCGCAATTCTGCGTTCTCAGCCCTCGTCGCGAATGTTCCCCTATGTGTCATCCAACGCCATATTGCTTGAACCTCCTCCCTCTTCCTAGCCTTCTATCCTCCGTCGAGGACAGATTCGAGCCAGCCAGCGGCCGCGGTGAGGGACAACCCCCTGCGCACCCTCGATGGTGTCGAGAAAGTGCCACGCCTGCTATGCCCTGGACGACCGTCGTGCGTAGCGGCCGCGGTGAGGGACCACCCCCTGCGCAGCCTCTATGGTGTCGAGGAAATGCCGCACCTGCTATGCCCTGGACGACCGTCGTGCATAGCAGCCGCGGTGAGGGACCACCCCCTGCGCACCCTCTATGACGTCGAGAAAGTGCCACGCCTGCTATTCCCTGGACGACCGTCGTGCATAGCGGCCGCGCTGAGGGACCACCCTCTGCGCACCTCCTGTGGTGCCGAGAAAGTGCCACTCCTGACACGATCTGCGAGCGTGTCACGGATAGAGGCCGCGCTGAGGAACCACCCTCTGCGCACCCCCTGTGGTGTCGAGAAAGTGCCACTCCTGACACGATTTGCGAGCGTGTCACGGATAGCGGCCGCGCTGAGGGACCACCCTCTGCGCACCCCCTGTGGTGTCGAGCAAGTGCCACTCCTGCCACGATCTGCGAGCGTGTCACGGATAGAGGCCGCGCTGAGGGACCACCACCCTCTGCGCACCCCCTGTGGTGTCGAGAAAGTGCCACTCCTGCCACGATCTGCGAGCGTGTCACGGATAGAGGCCGCGCTGAGGGACACCACCCTCTGCGCACCCCCTGTGGCGTCGAGAAAGTGCCACGCCTGCCACGCCCTGCGAGCGTGTCACGGATAGAGGCCGCGCTGAGAGACCACCCTCTGCGCACCCCCATGTGGTGTCGAGAAAGTGCCACTCCTGACACGATCTGCGAGCGTGTCACGGATAGAGGCCGCACTGAGGGACCACCCTCTGCGCACCCCCATGTGGTGTCGAGAATGTGCCGCGCCTGCCACGCCCTGCGAGCGTGTCACGGATAGAGGCCCCGCTGAGGGACCACCCTCTGCGCCCCCCCAGTGGTGTCGAGAAAGTGCCGCGCCTGCCACGCTCTGCGAGCGTGTCACGGATAGAGGCCGCACTGAGGGACCACCCTCTGCGCACCCCCATGTGATGTCGAGAATGTGCCGCGCCTGCCACGCCCTGCGAGCGTGTCACGGATAGAGGCCCCGCTGAGGGACCACCCTCTGCGCCCCCCCAGTGGTGTCGAGAAAGTGCCGCGCCTGCCACGCCCTGCGAGCGTGTCACGGATAGCGGCCGCGCTCAGGGGCCACCCCCTGCGCACCCCCTGTGGTGTCGAGAAAGTGCCACGCCTGCTGTGCCTGGACGACTGTCGTGCATAGCGGCCGCGGTGAGAGACCACCCCCTGCGCACCCCCTATGGTGTCGAGGAAGTGCCACGCCTGCCACGCCCTGCGAGCGTGTCACGGATAGAGGCCCCGCTGAGGGACCACCCTCTGCGCACCCCCATGTGGTGTCGAGAATGTGCCGCGCCTGGCACGCCCTGCGAGCGTGTCACGGATAGAGGCCCCGCTGAGGGACCACCCTCTGCGCACCCCCTATGGTGTCGAGGAAGTGCCACGCCTGCTCGCCTGCCGCATGGCTTGCCGTGTGTATGTGTATGATGCGTGTGCGGCCATATCGGGACATATCTCACGTGTTGCCCAGTATGCCGTGCAGACGTCTTGGGTGTATGATGCAGTGAACATGCGTCTTGTATGTGCGAATGTGTGCATGCGTGCGGCTGTGTGCGAGTGTGTGGGTGAGGAGGCGGGAGGTGTGTGAGACGCGGGTGCGGCGCGGCAGGGAAGAAAACCAGAACCCCACGACGAAGCATGTGGGGAAATACCACCCCCCTAGGGCGCATTTTCCTCGAGCGGGCACGCCCGAGATGCACTTCTTCCTCTTCCGGGAGCACGTCCCAACTCAGAATATCACACTCCTGGGGAGCTCTTTCTTCGAGCGGGCACACAAAAGGATGCACTTCCTCCTCCTCCTCCTCCTCTTCCTCCTCCTCCTCTTCCTCCTCCTTCTCCTCCTCCTGGTCCTCCTCCTCCTCCTCCTCCTCCTCCTCCTCCTGCTCCTGCTCCTGCTCCTGCTCCTGCTCCTGCTCCTCCCTCCTCCTCCTCCTCCCCCCCCCTGCCCCTCCCCTCCCCCCTCCCCCTCCCCCTCCCCCTCCCTCCTCCTCCTCCTCCTCCCCTCCTCCTCCTCCTCCTCCTCCTCCTCCTCCTCCCCCTCCTCCCTCCTCCTCCCCTCCTCCTCTTCTCCTCCTCCTCCTCCCTCCTCCTCCTCCTCCTCCTCCTCCTCTCCTCCTCCTCCTCCTCCTCCTCCTCCTCTCCTCCTCCTCCTCCTCCTCCTCCTCCCTCCTCCTCCTCCTCCTCCTCCTCCTCCTCCTCCTCCTCCTCCTCCTCCTCCTCCTCCTCCTCCTCCTCCTCCTCCTCCTCCTCCTCCTCCTCCCCCTCCTCCTCCTCCTCCTCCTCCTCCTCCTCCTCCTCCTCCTCCTCTCCTCCTCCTCCTCCTCCTCCTTCTCCTCCTCCTTTTCCTCCTTCCTCCTCCTTCTCCTCCTCCTCCTCCTCCTCCTCCTCCTCCTCCTCCTCCCACTCCTAGCCCTTTCGATCAGGGTCGGCGGCACCGGCCGTCAGGCCTCTCCAATCAATATTTTTGGTTTTCCGCCTTTTCTTTTCCGATGGCCATGTGAAGCTTCAATATGGCTCCGAGATGGCCCAAGAGGGCTCCAAAACCGCTCCCAAGGCTCCCAAGAACGCTTCAAGAGAGCCCCAAGAGGCGCCCAGGAGGCCCCAGGAGGCCCCAAAAGGCGCCCCAGAGGCCTCCAAGAGGCCCCCAAGAGGCCCTGAGAAACTCTCCGAGGCACCCAAGACGCTGTAAGAGGCGTCCGGGACCGGTAAGAGGCCCCCAAGACGCTCCGAGAGGCCTCCGCTGGGTGACCCTTCCTCTATGTGCTGCCCACTTCCCTGATCGAGGCACGTCCTCTGGGCATCGTTTCTGGATGGGCTGGTGGGGTATTTTGTTTGATCGCAGCCGCAAGCGGACAGCCGCGCGGCGTCGTGAAGTCATGCGAAGAGCGTTAGCCGGTGCACGGCTGGTGGGGTTACTTTTTGATTGGCGGCTCCAAGGAAGAGTCCAATAAGCGGGGCGGGCGCGTCTGGGGCACAGGGCGAGATAATTGGTTACGAAGGCGCCTCGGCCAACGTAACAGGTGCACCTGCAAAAGGCAAAATGCCCCTCATTACGCTGCGAGCCACCCGCGAACAGAAAAGCAAACACCAGACAGGAATAGACGGAGAGGAGTCGCACAGTGGCGCCAGCTCAAACCATCCAGTTCACAGAGCACAGGCTGGGGCAGGGCAGCCAAGTGGCAGGACAGTGGGCACGTGAGGCCGCACCGCTCACCACTGCGAGGCGAAAGAGGTGGGAAAGCGCGGGCAGAAGAGGGGTGGCCAGGTAAACCTCACTCACATGGACTCCTGGGCGCGATCCGACGTGAGCCAACGACCGTTGCACTGACGTCGAAACAGCCGCAGAGTCTGCACCTTGACTGCCAGACCCGGGGCGACGGGGGAAACGGCAGCAGGTGTGGCCGAGCACCATGGACCAACCCGTAGGAGAGCATGGGTACAGTCAAAAGATGAACCACTTGAGCAGTACCAGGAGCACGATGATGGCTCCCGCCCAGGGGTGAATCACGTTGTCGGCGAACAGCGCAGGCAGCTTACCCCGCACGGTGGACGGTGGGAGCAAGCGGCGTGCGTCAATCGGGGGCTGTGGTGGACCAGAAGGGGGGAACGTCGACAGACGAGCAAAGGGTGTACCACTTGCCGTACCGCATTCACTCCAGGTCCAGCCCCCGGTGGCGCCGGCTCGGCAGGTGCCCGGGCAGCCAGAGCAACACCAGGTGGCAGTGCGGCCCGCCCTCACCACGGAGCGCTGCGGGAGATCCGCCAGGTGGTGCATAGACCCGAATGCTCCACGAGCCTCGGTGGGGGGGAAGTCGCGCGTGGCCGAATCCACAGGAGGAGGAGGGGGAGAGGAAGAGACGCAGCCGATAGCCGCACAATCCAATGAATAAATGGAGGAGGAGGAGGAGGGGCGACGCCAAAGCTTATACTGCGAGACCTTGGCCACAGTGATCTCTCCACCACGCGATGTGGGACCTCGACCGTGGGGGGAACAGAGCGCCTGACCACTGCTGGGGAACGCTGTCCCTGCTCCAGGGCAGCATCGTCGGGGGGAAGCGCGTGAGGTGCAGAGCGAAAGAGGAGGAAGAGGCGGCACCGCTGGCGATGCTGTGTGGTTGGAGGCACCTCTGTGATCCCTCCGCCGCTCCCTGTGCAGTGGGGGGTCTTCAGTGGCCACGGGGGGAACAACGCCGGCCGAAGTCACCTCTGTGATCCCGTCACCGCAACCTGTGGAGGGCCGTCAGTGACCACAGGGGGGGGAACGACAGCCCGAGTCGGAGGCGCCGCTGCGGTCCCTCCACCGATCCCAGAGGAGGGTCTTCAGCGACCGCGGGGGGGGGAGCCACGCGCCAGACCACTGGCGGAGGACAGCGCTGACACTTCGTGGCGCCCTGGATCCCCGCTCCACAGGCCTCTGCCTTCCTGGTTGATGCACGTGCGTCCCGGACAACCAGAGAAACCACGCACCGAGAAGGCGGCCAGCGAGCCGAAGCGGCGGCCTCGGCGACGCGCGAGGGGGGAACGGGCAGCGCGTCGCCCAGCCCCGGGGGGCGGGAAGCCAGGAGAAGCGCGGGGCGCAGGCGCCCGTCTGGGGGAGTTGCCTCCGACGTAGTCGGGGTGTGCGTATCTTCCGCTCCCGGGGGGCCGGTCGTTCGTCTCCCACGCAGCGTGTTGCCTCCAATGGAGAAGCAGGGCACGTCCGACGACAGCCCGCCAAAACTAAGAGGGGGGAGGCCTGCGACACCCAATCGCGCTGCAGAGTACGGTGTACAACTCGTAGTCAACAGAGAAGGTGGACCACAGAGCAGAAAGCCGAACTGTCCACAGTATAGCCACACGCGCAGCACGCAGACAGAGGAGAAGTGCGCTGAGGCCGACGGTATAGCCACACACGCAGCACGTAGACAACAGCCAAGAAAAGGACGTAGAAGTTCTGCAAGAAGCAGGTGTCGAGACATTACCACGGTAGCAACTCGCAGGGATGCCACGAGGGGGTAGCAAGGCTACTGTGGGGAGACGGCCCACCACTGTCTGCAGTGCTTCCTGGGGGCCTGTTTGCACGGGTGGCCCTTTACCGCATGGTGGCCACTGCTCACACCGCCACTCGGACCCAGGCGCCGCTGCCAGGCCCGAGTCCAGTCGACGTCGAGGCCCAGCGCATCGCTGAGGACCCGTACGTCGCCCTTGTGGCTGCGGAAGGATTCCAGGAAGAGGTGGCAGGGTTGCGGGTCGTGCCGATTCGGGTCGAGCGCGCCCTTGCCGCCAGGCACCGACTGCCGCTTGGCGAAATCGTGCCAGGTGCCAATGAACATTGGCCCCAGTGTGACTTGGAGTCGTCGTATCGCCTCGCCGGGTGCCTCCCCGGGGAGGTCCCACTGGACGTTGTTGATTCCTGTTTTGTACAGCTGTTGTCCCGTGTCGGGGTCCTTGGGCTCTGTCTATTGACGCGGGTCGGGCCCTTGGTGCCGCCTTGTATCCCGGCCGCCAGTCTCCAACGTAACGGCCTCGTTGTCTTGGCTGGGGGGATCGCAATCAGCTCGCGACAGCTCTGGCTGCCCGCCTGGCAGAATTTGGCGGAGAAGTGCAGGCCGCATGGTTGGCCGCCAGGCTGGGGTCGGAACGCGTCCGGCGGCCAAGGCAGACTCGGCCTTGTGGCTGGCGGGGAGGGGTCCCTTTCGCTGGCGCTCGCCTTCGAGCCTGCGCCCGCTGTCGCTCCCAGGTGCGCCCCCTCTGGACAGCGCCTGATCCTCTCCGTTCTCTAGGGTACCACTGGTTGTGCCGAGGACGTGCGCGCGCTGCGGCACGACTTCCGCAGCCGGGGCGCGGGCTGCGTCGCCAGTGGTGCTCTGGGCGCCTAGCGAGGGCGCCTCGGGTTCGCCGTCCGCACGGAGCTCACTAACTGGGGAGGGGGGGCGAATAGGGGCAAAGCGGTTTCCCCCGACTAGCCAGCGGATGGCTTCGCTGTCCTGCGTCTGGATGGTTGTTCCGTGGTATCCCTGCTGGGTGTGTGGCGGCCCCAGAGGACTCCTGGCGCTCTGATTGCCCTGAGGGGGGTATTCCGCGACTTCCGCAGCATCCGCCGTCTCCGCCGTGACATCCCACTCCTTCCCTCTGTCCTGCTGGTACAGAGGACTGATGACCATTGCCCTTCTGTCAATGTCCGTTTCGTTCCTCGGCGTTACATTCGGCATGGGGGCACTGCCCCGAGTCGCATCAACCGAAGAACCGACAACAGGTTGGGGGGCGTGTCCACGCACAGTTGGACGAACGTCCTGAGCAGAAGTAGGAGGAGGAGGAGAGGAGGAGGAGAGGAGGAGGAGACGCAGCCGATAGCCGCAAAATCTGGTGAATTAAATAAAGGAGGATGAGGGAGGATTGGCCCTGTGTGTCTGCGCCGCTGGGGGGGATCTGTTCGCCTGTGTACTTGGCGGGGGAACGGTGTTGCCTCCTTCGATGGGTTCGGCTCGCCTCTCGTCGGGCAAGCCCTCGGACTGATTGTCCTGAGGGGGGTGCTCCGCGGCTTCCGCAGCCTCCGCTGCCTCCGCCGTGACTTCCCGCTCCTTTCCTGTGGGCTGCTGGTGCAGCTGGAGGGGGGGTCGTTCGTATGAGCAGTGCCCTGGTCACCGCAGGCTACCTCCTCTCAGTTCCCCGCTGGGACGTCGTCGTCCGACCACGATGCGGGGGGTGGTATCGTGACCTCTGCCTCTACCGCCTCTCGATTCCCCTCTGGGACGTCTCCGTCTGTCGACGCTACGGGGGGCGGCGCGCTGCCGCTGCTGCTGCGGCTATGCTCCGATGTGTCGTTGAGAGTGATCCCCGGGATGGTCGTCTGTCGTTTGGTGGTCGCCGTCGTGGTCGACGTCGTGGTCGTGCTCGTGGTCGTGGTCATCGTCGTCGTCGAGGCGACGGCGTCCGTGGAGGTCGTGGTCGTCGTCATCGTGGACGTGGTCGTGGTCGTCGCCGCGGTCGTGGTCGTGGTCGTCTTCGTAGCCGTCGTGGTCGTGGTCGTCGTCGACGTGGTCGCGAACGTGGACCTCAGCGAGGCCGAACGGGCCCCTATAGCCGACGGGCCCCTGCACGCACAGCTTGCTCTCGAGGGCGCGCAGCGGCGAATCCGTGTAGGTCGCCCAGTCGCCCCAGGCGGAGCCCGTGAGGTTGTCCTGGAAGAACGTCCCGATGATGGCCGTCATGGCCAGGCGGCCTTCGGCCAGCTCCGCGCTCAGGGACCGCTTGTCCTTCTCAGGGTCCTCGATGCCGTCCCCCTTGAACGCGCCGAGGGCCCCGAAGTACGACTTTCCGAAGCCCGCCTCGGTTCTGCAGAGCTTGCCCGGAGGATCCGCGGGGTCCTGCCTGGCCGCGTGCTCGAGGGAGCCGTAGAACAGGAACATTTGACCCCAGTCGGCACCAGACACCTTGCCCGGAGCGCTCAGGCCATTCGGAAGACTCGCAAAGGCAGGCCCCCCGAGGACGACACCTCCCGGATACAGGAAGAAATCCTGCACGATGTACCCTATGGCGGCCCACATGGCGACGCGGTCGTGCTTGACCTCGGTGCGCCTCCTCCTGTAGAGGGCGCCCGCACCGACGTCCTTCGCAAGGCCGAGCGGGTCCCAGTAGCCGACGGGCGCTGTGGGTCCCACTCGCTCTCGAAAGCGCGCAGCGGTGAATCCGTGTAGGTCGCCCAGTCGCCCCAGGCGGAACCCGTGGGGCCGTCCTGGAAGAACATCCGTGTAAGGTGTGTGTGTGTGTGTGTGTGTGTGTGTGTGTGTGTGTGTGTGTGTGTGTGTGTGTGTGTGTGTGTGTGTGTGTGTGTGCGTGTGTGTGTGTGTGTGCGTGTGAACAGGCTCGCGGGAGCCAACGCCATGGAGCTGGAGAGCACCTTCTGCAAGAAGAGCCGTGGGCCAGCGCGGGCCCCGCGGTGTCCGGGGGCCTCCGTTCCCGCCTGGGCCGCTGTGCACCCGACGGGTTGCCCCGCGCAGGAAGCGCGATGAAGAGCGCAGAAGACCGACGAGAGGATGAGGAGGGCCATGCACGCGATGAGGAAGAAGCCCAGCATAGCACTGATCAAATAAATGCGGTTGAAGATCCCGAGCGTTGCCCCCAGCGCCAGGAGAAAGCAGGCGACCATCCAATGAGACGCCACAAAATACATCTCCGTCCGCGTGCGCAGCAACACTCCAGACCCAAGAAAAACTGCGCGATGAACTCGCAGAGGCCCGCCAGGAAGACCACCTCGAAGAAGTCCGGGCCGTGCTCCAAACCGGCGCCCCTGAGAAGGGCAGTGCCCACGAATACATAATTGTGCAAGCACACCATGCCCGTGCCCATGCAGCGGATGAGTATGCGGAAGAGAAGCTGCATGAGGAACACGCCGAAGGCCACCAGGAAGACGTTCCTGACAGGGACCTCATCGATAACAAACCCGGCCTCGTCAAGAAGAGCGGCACAACCAACCGTGTCCGAATTAGGCCGTCACACGATGGAAAAAAAAATGAGTAACCCATGCTGCACGCTAGCACGCCGACGCCGAGGGGGTACACGGAGGACATGATGAAGAACAAGCCGAGGGAGATAAACAAGGGGAATATGAAAAACAGCACGTACGAGACAACAGGGTATACCATACTGTGCAGACCCGTGCCGGCCACGCTCAGAGCAGAGGTCCTCAGCGGCCACGCTGCTCCGCCATCGCCTGCGCATCGTCCCAGCATTGCTTGTGGAGCTGAGTCTGGCCCCAGCGGTGGGGGGCGATCTTGAAGTCCTCTGTGTCCACCGCGCAGAGGTTGTCCAAGCTCTCCTTGAACGGCACGCTCGCGAGGCTCGAGATGGAGAGCTCCCAGGCCCACGCGCGGCCAGCCTTCGGGTCCGAGTGCCGAGGCTTGAAGCTCGCCACCCAGCGGTTGAGCGTCGCAATGGGCACTGACTTCAGCATCGCGATGCCGTTCCTGACGGGCTCCGGCTCCTCGTGCAGGGCACCCTCGAAGATCTTGAGCATGTTGGCGAACATCCAGACCCGCTACTCCCCGAGGTCGTGCGGCGCCATCGGGGCGGTCGGCTTGGACTCCGGCTTGCGGTCCACCCAGGTCTGGCCGATCTGCTTCAAGCGCTGCTGGCCCCCTCTCCCGCTTGACAATGACCGCCGCGTTCGTCGCGCAGGCCGTGGCCACTGCCTTCTCGGCCGTCTGGAGGCCCAACCGCAGCGTGCGCTCCAGCACCTCCGCGAGGCCGGCCTGGGACGTCTGCCGGTCCTCCGGGCATGGGCGCTTCTGCCTCCCGCCGCCCGCTGGCGCCGTGGAGCCTGCCGCTGCGCCCTCCTCCGCCTTGGCCAGAAGAGCGTTGATGTCCACGATGCCGGACGGTGCTCCGATCGATCAGCCGGTCTGTCGGGCAAGAAGTGCTCGAGCCAAGCCGGCGAATGACGTAGCGAGCATGTACGCGCGGGGAAACGCGTGCATGTGCATGTACAAAATGATGCTCTTGTACGTGGATAGTGATGTCTATGCCGATGAATGTACAAAATGATGCTCTTGTACGTGGAGACCATGAAGCCCTTGAACATGGTGCTATGATGCTCTTGTGCGTGGATAATGATGTCTATGCCGGTGAATGTACAAAATTATGCTCTTGTACGTGCAAAATGATGCTCTTGTACATGGTGATAATTGTGCCCGCGATGATGTCTATGCCGATGAACGTGCTGACAGTGTACAGAAAACAATTCGCTCAAAATGGTCCCTCCACCTTCCTCCGTGTGCAGTGTGCAATAAAATGATGAGCAGCATGATGAAGGAGGAAAAGGGGGACACTTGAACCACGAATCAGAATGGAAGTAGCCATCCCGCCTTCATTGCTGCAGCGCTCCAGGTTCGTTCTCCAGATCATGCCACTGTTCCAGTCGAGTCGAGAGCCCTGCTCGCCGCCCGCGCTTTTCGCACTGAACGCTGCGACGGCCAGCGCCTTTGGGAGTCAGGAGTCTGGTCCCGCAGTGTGGACAGGGATAGCCCGGTGCAGCGACTCCAAGTTGACAAACGCGTACACGCCATAACCAGCCGTCGTAAGGCATGTGGTCGCAGCCAGAGCGGTGCTTCATCCGAAGGCCGGACGTGTCGAAGCGCTTGTTGCAGAAAGGGCAGCTGGTCGCAGCGCGCCCCTCGGGCAGAGAAGGAGCAGGCAAGTCCGACGTGGTAACGGCCCAGGTAAGCTGAGCATCTGTAAGTCGACGTGCGAATTTCTTCCGCCGGTAGGCAGCCCTCACCTCAGTGGGGTTGAAGTTGGCACATAGGCGTACAGCTGCGCGGAGACCGTCGCCTGTCGGTGCTGGCGGCGGCGGCGGGGGTGGCGGGGCAGGCGCCGCTGGTGCTGCCTGCTTGCCCCCGAGGCGCCAGAAGGGCCCGGGGGCCGGGGGCGCCGCGGGAGCCGGCTGAGCTGCCGCGGGCTGCTGCGGCGGCGCCGGGCGGGCGCTGCGAGCACATCGCGCTGCGCGCTCCTCCTTCGTCAGATTACGGCGCACTTCAACATTTTGTCTCATTGCACGCAAGAAGAATTGCTTGGTGCAGCCTGGGGATCTACAAAGATATCGTCCGTCCGTGCCGCGAAGGCAGCCCAGTTCCGCTCTTGCCCGCTCTGCGGCCGCTACACGTCGTCCTTCGGTTGCGCCCTGCGCGTGCCGTTGCTGCCAAGTGTCCATGTCGCACGCCGTTTTCTGTGCAGTGGTCCACTTCCGGATCAAGGCCGTCCAAACAGCGCCGTCTTCTTGCCGTGCAGTCTCCCGCCAGCGGGTCTGCCACTCTGTGGAGGGCACGGAGGTGAACGCCATGAGCTCCTGGAGGCGTTGCCACAGCTGGTGGCGCGAGCACTCCGCCCATTTGTGCCCCGGGTGCGGGACCTCTTGTGGTAGCCACGCGAAGAGAAGCTTGCCCTCGGGCCTATCGTCCGGTAGCCGAGCCAAGCGCCCCAGGTAGCGGAGTTGCCCTTGCCCAATCTATGTGGCGACGCTAAGAAGACCGAGTCGGTTGTGCAGGTCCTGCTGGGTAATCTGCTGCTCTTCCATCAGGCTCAAACGTTGGCTCAAAGCGCCCCGAGCGACTCCGCTGAGAAACCGCTGCCACGTGGTCACAGTGCTCCGGCGGACAGAGCGGCTCTCGGAGGCAAAGAGCAACGCCCGGACAACGGCAGCCTGAATGAGCGAACCCACTACTTTCGGGGACAACCCGAACCGAGGAAGCTGTCGATGAAGTTTCTGCCAGACGCGCTTGGCGGCGGCCAGGCGGCGAGAATCGCCCTCGTCGTAGTGCCCGTCGTAAGAGAGCCATCCGCCAAGTGACCGCGCAGCTGCGACGGTGCCACCATCAGCCGCTTGGTCTTCGTCGGCTTGATGGTCTCGCCCCAGTCAGAAAGCGTGGACTGCAAGAGCTCCTCTAAGCGCGGGCGAACGCGTTCTCTGCACAGCATAGAGGTATCATCCGCGAACATGATGTTCAACAGCTGCAGCACCTCGATTTTCTGTCCCAGTCTCTGAAGAAGCCTGGACCAGGGAACTGTTGTACTGTTGACACGCCGATTGAATGCCCGGTCCGCCAAGGAATGCACCGTCACAAAGGCATCGGGATCCGCCGTCTGAAGACTCTGCGTCCTGCGAGCGAAGTCCTTCATGGCGGCGTCGTGGTACACCGTGTAACATCCGGGTGAAGTGCAGCAGCCCTCGCGGAATCCCACCTGCAGCTGATGCGCCTCCCCCAGGCCGGTCCGAGTCGCCATCTGATAGAATGTGCAATCATGAAGTCCGTGAAGCACCTGCAACAGAGCCGGAGGAAGACCCAAGCGTCCCAGAAGGTGGTAGGCAGCTTCCCTGTTCACCGAGGGAAGCGCCCTGCGGATGTCGAAGAACACCAGCGAGAGAACCTGTCCAAGATCCACCGCAGCCCCGGGGGCGTGGGCAACCTCTGCGGCCAGCTCCAGTACGACGCGGACCACAAACAGGGCATCTTGAACGCTTCTGTGTCGGCGGTTTCCGAATTGAAAATCGGATAATAGCTTATGATGTTCGGCGTAATTCATCACACGTGTGGCGACGATCCTGCCCAGGAGGCGAGAGATGATCGATGGCAGAACTATGGTGCGATAGTTGTCCAAGTCCGTTCGGGCACCTTCACCCTTGTATAGAATGATTCCCACGCCAGCCCGTAAAGAAGCCTCCCAATCTGTGGCGGGTGTAACCCAGAGATGGCACAGCAGCTGGTAGATCTCAGCACGAGCTCGTGGTCCTGCGTGGCGCAACATATTGGCGGTAACGCCGTCTTTGCCCGGCGCAGTCTCGCGAAGAGCCGCCAGCGCCGTGAAGAACTCCTCCCTGCTGGGGATGTGTCCCAAGGCGGGGCAGACCGGCCGCTCGGGGACCACAGCGTTGATGGTCTCCTGGCTGACATCCCCCTTTGCGACAGAGAGGGCAAGATTATGATCACGCAGCTGCTTGAGAGAGAACGGAGTGGCACCGGCGAAGTCCACTCCTGAGACGACGACCCCAAGAGACCGGAGGTGCACGTGGAAGCGACCCCAATCGTGGTGGTTCATCGCGATGTTCAGCTGGCTGACCACATTCTTGATGAAGCGCCATCGGGCCCTCCGTAAGAAATCTTTCCGCTTACGCTTGGCCTTCCGGAAGGCAACCAAGGCGGCCTGCTCTCCCTCGGTCTGCTGCGCCGTTCGTAAAGCCTCCCAGCACTGAGTCACCTCATGGTCGTGGAGCTCGAGCGCATCCTTGTCACGAGGAGTCAGAGGATCACCTGGGCGAGAACGAGGTCGTGGACCGGCCACTCTGTCGACCGCACCGCGGAGGAGCGCAGCCAAGTCGTCCCAGCTGACAGTGGGAGGACCAGGAGGTACGGGCGCCGTCTGCTCAAGCAGCGACGGGGAAGAGGGCACAGTCGTTTTGCCCACCACCCGTCGCCGAGGAAGATCCTGAATAATGCCATTCAATCCGCGAGTGGCCAACTGATCGGCAGCCTCGTTCCCTGGATTGCCCTCGCGTCCCTTCACCCACACGAAGTGCACCGAGATGCGAGCACGTACGCGAGCCAACAGCTTCTGAGCCCGGCGAATCAACGACCCGTTGGTCCAGGCCTGCCAGAGTCCCTGAGTAGATGAGGCTGCATACTCCGAATCATAGTGAATCACCAAACGAGTAAGCTGCGGTAGATGGTCCAGAGCATACAACAGGCACTTGACGATTGCACTGAGCTCCGCCGTGTTGTTCGTGTGCCGTCCAGCGCTCAAGAAAGCCGACCTCGCCTCTGAAGTCACGACCGGACCACAGTAATCAGAAGAGACGCCCGCCTTCCAGACCTGCAAACCCCAGCCGGCACGCGCAGGCGCCGTGACGACCCCCTGCTCGACAGTGGCGGGCTCAGCACCTCCATCAGTATAAGCGTGAAGAACATCGGGAGCGGTCTCAGTCCACCCTTCGTTCGGCTCGAAAGCTGGCTCAGCAGAGACACCAACTTGCTCAAGGCAGGAGTCCACCAGCGTCGCGTACCGGTCACGAGAGGCCTCCGCCTGCAAGGATGGGCCCTTGAGAACCTCAGCCTGGCAGCGCTCACGCCCATCAGCGGGAGGAGCTTGGCGCGCCCAGTTGCGATGCCTCTGGCCGCGGTCCCGGCGAGCAGTTGTCTTATC
The DNA here is from genome assembly GCA_963575745.1 of Prorocentrum cordatum. NCBI lineage: Eukaryota > Dinophyceae > Prorocentrales > Prorocentraceae > Prorocentrum > Prorocentrum cordatum. Next base: position 345,876 of record CAUYUJ010014232.1, read on the forward strand.
GGGAGTCGCCACATGGAGCGTTAATGTCTTGCCGAGGTGGTCGGCGACCCCCGCAAAGGTGTGCAGACCAGGCTGGACCCACCCGCGGAGGGCAGGAGTGAGAAGAAAGACGTCGAGTTCGTACCACTGGCCCGTCTGCGTGTGTCTCCACGTGCCTCGGTGACAACAAGGAAGCCAGCTATCAACATGTCGTAGCGTAGTTGTCTGCAAGAATTCCTTGAGAAGTCGACCTCCCGCCGTGGTAGGAGTGGAGAGGCCACGAGAACCAACTAAGCGACCATCGCCGTCCTCACTGCCGATGTGTGCATTGAAGTCGCCACCCCAGATCTGAGGACGATCCTGTTCGCGGAGCTGTCGTGAGAGAGCCGCTGCATGAGCATAGCGGTCCCGCTCGGGCCCTACCAGTGGGCCAGTCGGACTGTAATTACTGACGTACGAGACTGTGCGGTCGTGTGCGGTGATGGTGAGTGCCAGAAGCCGGTCGGAGTCGTCCCTCCAAACGGCAGCTCGGCCCTCCGCCTCCCAGAGAGCAGCCACGCAGTGTCGTAGGAGAAAGCCCACAGCACCTCGAGCGACCAGAACATACTCTTCGATGTAAGCGACGTGAAGTGTAAGATCACGATAATGAAGGCCAGACAGAAACAGTCTATCACTACGTTGTGAACGTGCAAGATGAATAAGATGACGTAGCTTACCAGCGGGCTGAATGAGATCCCACTGCAAGCCCTGCGAATTCATGAGAGAGATGCGAAGTGCACGAGAAGGAAGAAGATGACGAGAGATGCGATGGAGACGACGAACACGATCCCTGCGGCGGCCGCAGCGCTTTGTGCCACCTTCCACTGTACGCAACCACTGCGGGGCACACGGCTCGTTCCCCAGCTCCACAACGGGGTAACGGTTTCGCGACCCCGAAGAGTCGCCGGCACCAGGGCTCACCCCGCGAAACAAGCCCTGCAGCCGCAACGGGTACTCGTTGGCCGCAACCGCCGATTCAGTAGCGGCCTACCAGCACAGCCGGCGGAGCGGATCCCCTTCCAGGCATCGTGGAGCCCAGCACCCAGTGGAAGTGGAAGAACATCCCGATGATGGCCATCATGGGCAGGCGGCCGTAGGCCAGCTCCGCGTTCAGGGACCGCTTCATCTTCTCAGGGTCCGCGATGTCGTCCCCCTTGTGCACATTGAGGGCCCCGAGGTACGACTTTCCGAAGCCCGCCTCGGTTCTGCAGAGCTTGCCCGGAGGATCCGTGGGGTCCTGCCTGGCCGCGTGCTCGAGGGAGCCGTAGAACAGGAACATTTGACCCCAGTCGGCACCAGACGCCTTGCCCTGAGCGCTCAGGCCATTCGGAAGACCGTGGGCTTGCTCGGGGGGTCCGTGGGGTCCTGTGCAAGGCCGAGCGGGCTCCGGTAGCCGACGGGCGCCGGCACGCCCAACGCGTCATCGAAGGCGCGCGGCGGAGAGCCAGCAGCGCCACGGCCAGCTGCCACAGCCACCGACTGCGGCGGCAGCGGCCCGCCAGAGGCGGCCGCGGCGGCGGAGGCGGCGGCGGCCGCGGCGGGCGCGGCGTCACCGTCCTTCGTGAAGCCTGCGGGGTCACAGAAGCACACTGGCGCCTGCACGTCCATCTCGCTCTCGATGGCGCGAAGCGGGGAGCCCGTGTGCAGCGCCCAATCGCCCAACGCGCGGCCCGAGAGACCGTCATGGTGGGACATCCCGGTGATCGCCATTCTCGCCAGCCTTCCGTTGGCGATCTCGGCGTTCAGCATGCGGTACATGGACACATCGGCCGGGAAGGGGCTGCCGGTGGGCACGCCCAGGACGCCGCCGCACTCGAAGTCGCCGGGAGCCCTCGAGGCGGCCACGCCGCGGCCGGCCGCCGTGACGGCCGCGGCGGCGGCGGCGGCGGCGGCCGCCTCAGGACCAGCGTCACGATCAGTGGCCGCCGCCAGCGGCCCGTCAGGGGCGGCCGCGGCGGCGGCGGCGGCAGCGCCGTCCGCGGCAGGCGCAACGGCGGGCGCGGCGGCACCCGCGGCCGCGGCGGCCACGGCGGCGGCCGCCGCTCCCGCGGCGGCCGCGGCCGCCGCGGCCGGCCCCAGCGCAGCAACGCGCGCCACAGCGTCGGCGGCCGCGCCGGCCGCGCCGCGGCCGGCCGCCGCCACGGCCGCGGCGGCCGCGGCGGCGGCGGCGGCCGCAGCGGCGGCGCCGCCGGCCACGCCGAGGCCGCCAGGGGCCGTGCAAGGCAGAGGCGGCGGCCGGCCGGCCGGGCCGGCCGCTGCGGCGGCGCAGCTGGCGGCGGCGCGCCGCTGCCGCCGCCGCCGCGCCGAGCGCGACACCATGGCAGAGCGAGCGGGGGCGCGGAGGGGGGCGACCCCCTCGCACGCTCCCGCAGGCGGGGAGGCCGAGGACCGAGGGGCGGGGGCCCGGCCAGCCGCTGAGGCCCGCTTGAGCCAGCGGCTTGAGCCAGACGGCTACGGAGCTGGTGGGGTTACGCGAAGCGTCTAGAATGTCATTGGGCTGTGAGAAAAAAAGGCCTGCTGAACCTGACCGCGTAATCACAACACAAATGCGAGGCAGCTGCGCGATCATGGAAACGCAGGGAGGCCCGCAACAGGTGGAAGAGAAGAGTCCTCCGCCTCCTCCTCCTCCTCTTCCTCCTCGCCCGAGATCGGGTGTCTTGATTTTTAGATATGGAACTCCAGGGATTCTCGACCTTCCCCCCAAGGCTTGACGGTCCAGGGCCCGGCGAGGGCCCCCAGAGGCCGAAAGCGACGAACAAGCCTCCGCCTCGACTTCCCAAGAAGCTGGTTGCCCAGGTCCACCTTCCCCTCCTCCACCACCTCCCTCTCCCCCCTCTACCCTCCGACGACGTCTGAATCACGCAAATGCAATCTCGAGCGCCCGGGGCGTCGTCCCCGGCCGCCCTGCTCCGAGCCCGCGCCGCTCAGTACGGATTATAGCTGCGCTGGTAGCCTCCGCCGCTCTTGCCTCCGCCCTTGGAGTCGCCCTTGCCTCCACATGGGGGGCGGCGGGGCGGACAGGGGAAGAAGAGGAGGAGGAGGAAGAGGAGGAGGAGGACCAGCGGAAACCCAAGAGTCATCAACGATGTTGGAATAAAACCTCCCCCCAAGCTCCCTCTTCATAGGCCCCTACAACGGTTCACTTCCACTGAGGGAACTGCCTCGTTGGAAGACAACCGTTTGAAGACCATGCAGCATGCCCACACAGTGTTCTCGGCAATCCAATGCCACGGATCAACCTGACTGTTGCGTTTTGGCGATCGTGAACCGTGCCCGAACACCACTCCTGATATTTCAATACAACAAATCAGTGTAGCTGTTGCGCCCTCATAATCCTAAATCCTTCCAAGAAACACAATAATTGGCACGCTGATCATGTGAATCCGTGAAACTCTTGCATTGTGTTGCAACGAATGTGTGTGGGGCTCAAGCGAAAGCCACATTTTGAAAACAAGCCGCCCCCATTCCGTAAAACCCTTGCAAATATTTACTACGAGTGTGCGTGGCGCTGAAGCGAGAGCCACACTTTGAAAACGACCCGCACTCAATCCGCGAAGCTCTTCCACGTTTTTAAGACGGTATGCGCGGCGTTTAGGCGAGAACCACCTTTTGAAAACCACCCGCCCCCAATCCATGAAAGTCTTGTTTTTTACGACGAACGTGCGCGGCGCTAGGGCGAGAGCCATATTTTGAAAACCACCCGCCCTCAATCCGTGGAGAACCTGCAAATGTTTACAACGAACGCGCGCGGCGTTAAGGCGAGAGCTACACTTTGATAACCACCCGCCAGCAATCCGTGAAACTTTTGCACATTTGTAAAACTTCGGGGTCATGACTGGTGAGGAGGTCTGGGGCGAAGCGCCCGACCCGACCTAAAAACTGGCCTCGGGGTGCGACAGGGAAAAACCATTTATAAGGAAAAAGAATGGAGGAGGGCACCCTTGCCTTTGGGCACTCCATTCACCTCCATTCTGGCTCCCTGCTCTCATCCCTCCCTCCTCCCTCCCCTCCTCTCCCGCTCCTCCCTCCTGCTCCCCTCCTCTCCTTCCCTCCCTCCTGCTCCCCTCCTCTCCTCTCTCCCTCCTCCCTCCCTCCTCCCTCCCTCCTCCCTCCCCTCCCCTCCCCTCCTCCCTCCTGCTCCTCCCTCCCCTCCTCCCTCCTGCTCCTCCCTCCTCTCCTCCCTCCCGTCGCCCTTCTGCTTCTGCTCTCTCTGTGCCGTGCCTCCTCCTCCTCCTCCGCCTCCCGTCGGCCAGGCCGGGCCGCAAAGGCAGGGCGGGGGGAGCCACCGCCCGCATTGCCGTAGCCCCCGCCGCCGTAGCCGCCGCCGCCGTAGCCCCCGCCCCCGCCGCCGTAGCCCCCGCCGCCCTGCTTGGCGTAGTCCGAACCTGGCGCGGGGGCCCGCGGCACCCTCTCGCCTCGAACGCGCGTCGCGAGGGCGGAGGGGCCCCGGAGCGCCCACGCCCCGGACAGCGGACGTCGCGAGCCAAATCACGAGGGAAGGTTCGGGGAAGGCTTTTGGCCACTCTCGGCCTCCCAGGGGCCCTCGCGGGGCTCCAGGACGGGGCCAGGTCCCCCCGGAAGGAGACAGAGACCTCTGGGGGGTGGCACTGCGAAGAACTGTGGGGTCGGACGTCTGGGATCGTCGCCGCCGCCGCCGCCGTCGGCGTCGGCGTCGCCGCCGCGGCCGCTGAGGCGATCTCGGCCTCGGGGGGCCCATTTTTTGTCGAGCTCCCATTCGCCGTCGAAAGAGCGACCTCCTGGCCAGGGCGCGGGTCCCAGGGGGTCCCAGAACTCCGTCGTCGTCGTCGTCGTCGCCGCCGTCGTCGTCGTCGTCGTCGTCGTCGTCGTCGTCGTCGCCGTGTGCGTCGTCGTCGTCGTCGTCGTCGTCGTCGTTGTCGTCGTTGCATCGTCGTTGCGTCGTCGTCGTCGTCGCCGTCGTCGTCGTCGTCGTTGCGTCGTCGCCGCCGCAGCGGCCGCCGCCACCGCCAGGGCGATCTCGGCCTGCCAGCCCGGGCCCGTCTCTCGGCCCGTGGGACATCGAAGCACGCTGCCGCGGCAAAAGGGACCAGTCCTGGGGCGAGGGGTGCCACGCCCTCGGCGTACCCATCGACTGGAAGAACTACAATCACCAGGTATAGTAAGGATGCGCGATAAGGCTGCACGGGCCTTGTACGCCCATCTCGAAGCTTTTCGAGCGGGGCGCGGCCAGCGAAAGCGGCGAAGGCTGGACCGAGGAGGCAAGGATGCAAGGGTGCCCTTGGGAAGGTTGCCCACCCTTGCTATGCGGGTTGACTGTAGGCGGATTCAAGAAGCAGGAAGGCGTTGAAAGTAGATTGGGTGTCCGCCCGCCCTCTGTGGGAGGGGGGCAAAGGTGAAGCCACTCGATCCTTGAAGTAGGAAGGCGCTGAAAGTCGATTGGACTCTGGGACTCCAAAAATACCTACTTTCAACGACCGATGGGTAGGAGGAGGAGGAGGAGGAGGAGGAGGAGGAGGAGGAGGAGGAGGAGGAGGAGGAGGAGGAGGAGGAGGAGGAGGAGGAGGAGGAGGAGGGAGGAGGGAGGAGGGAGGAGAGGAGGAGGGAGGAGGCGGAAGGGTGCCACACCCTCGGCGTTGTGCCTCTTCCAGCTCGCCGCTCCCGGGCCTGGCCGCGTGACCTCGTGAGACCGACGCCAGAAGTTTCCGCCGCGGGGGCCGTGTCCCGAGGATCGCTCCCCTGAAGGGGCCCCAGGACACACAAATAAATGCACACAAATAAAATAATTCCCCATATTTTCCCATATTTTCTGGGTTCCTGTCTTCCCCCCCCCACTGCCCATATCTTCCCACATTTTCTGGGGAATCGAAGATTACTTGTGTCTGTGTGTTTTCTTCTCTCCTGCTCCCCCTCCTCCCTCCTCCTCCTCCTCCTCCTCCTCCTCCTCCTCCTCCTCCTCCTCCTCCTCTATCTCCTCCTCCTCCTCCTCCTCCTCCTCCTCCTCCTACTACTACTACTACTACTACTACTACTACTACTCCTCCCCCCCCCCTCCCGGCGGCGAGGCCTGGGCCCAGGGCGGCGCGCGGGAGCGCGCCCGGGCCGCCGGTGGGCGGAGGGTGGCGGGAACTTTGCACGTCCGTGTGGGGAGCGCTAGCCTTACCGTCGGGGCCTTGACCTTAAGGAACCCTAAATAAGGAACGAGGCCCCTTTTTTTCCATAAGTTAAACTTCGATTTCCCATGGAAACCCTAAGGACAACATTTTTTCCATAAGTTCAACTTCGATTTCCGATCGAAAGCCGAAGTAAAGCCTTGGGCAAGCTGCGAAACACTCAAGGAACACCCAGCCCCTTCCCAACAAAAAAGGATTCCTTCTTCAGGGCTCCGACTGTAGTTCGGGCCTGTCCCCCTAAAGGGGGCTTGTGGACGAAAGATAAAACATATTCAAGACATATCCCAAAGAAGCCCAGAAATACTACAACCCTCGTCAAAAATAAACTGAGGGATTCTGTTTTCGGTGATTGCATGGTCAGCGCTACTCCAATGCTGACGCTAGATATCTGACGTGGACGCAAGGGCTTCAAAAATCCGACGAACCCTCCGCAGCATTGAAGAACACAATTTTCAACAAGTGCCCGAGAAGATCGATCGTCGTGATTTCCAACTGCGTTTCTGTTTATTTTTGACGAGGCTTGTAGAAAAAATAGTCCCCAGACAATTTTTTGACCCTTTTGGAGGATTCCCCCACTGGAAAGGGAGGTCAATTCGAGGCCTTCGGGTTGGGTTGGGGTGGCTTGGTGGGTGGTGATTACCAGGCCCCGCCATCGAAGAACCCTTCTAGGCAGAGCCTAGGTAGGGAAAAAGTCCCCAGACTATTTTTGGACCATTTTGGAGCATTCCCCCTGTAGAGGGACATGCCCGCCTCTCAACACTGGCCTGGAAAATCGGCGAGGCGCCGCCGGCAGATCGGTGCTCGGCGCCTTACCCCTGACTACCTACCAGACCACCCCAACCCAACCCGAAGACCCCAATTTCGGGTTGGGGGGGGGGTACACCTTGCGAAATGCTTTAGAAATCATGGGTTAAGAAATTCATAGTCTCAGAATTTGAATAAAAACCCAACATTTCCATTAAAACCTTAAGATTCACATTGAAACGTCAAGAATCATCGAGATTCTGGCCGACAATGCAAGTTTTCTTAAGCATCGCCTAAGGTATACGGGTTCCATACGTGTTTCCTCGATGTTCCCCGACCCCCCCCCCCACTGGAAATGGAGGTCGGTCAATTTGAGGCCTTCGGGTTGGGTTGGGGTGGTTTTCGGGAGCGGCCAAGAGGGGGGTGTCCAGGAGGGGGGGGTGCAAATCATGACCGGCGGCATGTGCGCGGCCCAGCGGGGGGGCCAGGGACGTAAAGAAACAAGAAGAGGCGCCATGAGATCTGAGGAAAAATCATGGCCCCCGCCATGATCTCCCCCCCCCCCCCTAGTCATCACCCCCCTCTTTTCCGCCCCCGAGGTTTGGTGGGTGGTGATTACCAGGCCCCGCCATCGAAGAGGAACTCCCCCCCGAGCCAGCCATCCTCATCGCCTGCATCTTCGGGCCCTAGCCCGGCCCTCTGGCGGCGGGCCCGGCGTCGGACAGCGCCGAGCTGGGGCGTCGGATCGGGACGTGCGTCGCACTGTGAAGGGGCCCCAGGACACACAAATAAATACACACAAATAAAAAGATTCCCCATATTTTCCCATATTTTCTGGGTTTTTGTCTTCCCCCCACTTGCCATATTTTCGCATATTTTCTAGGGAATCGACGATTAATTGTGTCTGTGTGTTTTTTCCCCTCCTGACACTTGGCTGCATCGGAGCGAAGAGTCGAAGTCGGATCGGCTCGGCCGCGCACGGCTGCACCACGACGACTTGCGGGAAACGGGCCGGCCAGAATCGGTATCGAATCGGACCGACCGGCTCGAACTCGGCCCTGACGAGAGGAGGGGGGCCCAGAGCTTCCGCAGAGAAGGTGCTCGAAGCGCCCGCCCTTCCCAGAGCCTGCCTCTCCACCTCGCAGCTAGCTTCAGCACACCGCCGGCCCATCGGACGACCCTGGGGCTTTGCGCGCCTCCCCCCCACGCCTCCCTTGCAGCAGCAACGGCCAGCCCATCGCAGCCACGCAGATATTGCCGACCGAGCCTGATCGGAAGAGGGGCAAGCCAAGGCAGTGTGGTACGGTGAACCACCGCCGTAGCTGCCGCCCTGCTTGTTGTAGTCTGAACCTGTGAAGCGACGACCCATCGCACCCCGACAAGAATAGATGATTCCCTCTCCGGGCACATTGGCTTTTCAATGTATGCAACTTGCTGACGCGCCTGCGCTTTGCTGTTCCTCCCTGCTTCTTCCAAGGATCCCGACGGAGCGTGTATCCTCACCATTCAGAATGAGAGCCTTGCTCAACAATCCGTTAAGCACAACACGCGAGAGGCAAGATCGGTGGATAGGGAAGCAAAAAAAGATTAGTCCAACAAGGCGCACCGCCGCCATAGCTGCTGCCCCCTTTGCTGCCGTAGTCTGAGCCTGCGCAATCAAGGTTCGATGCTTCCCTGACTTCTCTCTCCTAAATTGTCCACTTCTTCCTGCGCTGCTTCAAAGGCGATGCAAATGACACATGCGCCCAGTGCGAACCATCTCTTGCTGCGCACGTTGAACATCTTACACGGTTCGGCCACATGCTGTGAGTCAAGATCAAGTCGCGGTATACGTAGGTGGGAAGGGGAAAAACATCGGTGGGAAGAATCAACGACACACTATTGCACGCATCGCGACACAATCAACCACATCCGCCCCGACACCACTGATCTGCAGATTGGAACCAGACCCCGATCCACCTGAACTCCGACATGCACTGGCTCTTGCGAGACAATGCCAGACATCTGGCGGCTCGATTTCTCGAGACGTGAACCCCCAAACCTCTCGATACCTTCACGGGGGCCAGTTTCAAATCCTGGGTCGTTGTGTTACTATTGTCCAGGGGCGCGAAAACGGCCCCCGAAGGCCCAACATAGGGCAATGCCGACCGTTCCGATCTGTTCGAGCCGTCGGACGTCTGGGATGAAAAGGAAGGTCCCCAGAACCCTTTTCGTAGAATGCGTTTTTTCTTTTAGTCGACTTTGCCAGAGGTGTTCCGCGGGACTGCGTGCAGGAGCGCCAGTGACGATGGTGGTTCGAGGATCAAGGATGAGCGGGGAGAAGGATGATCGAGGATTGGAATCCTGTGGCGAGCATCGAGGAATATTGAAAGGGGAAGCATCATAAACCCTGGCCATGTGAGGCACTAAGAACCCATGCGCAAACGATTACAGATCTAAGCAATGCAACATGAAGAACCAACGTGTGTATACAAATGCGTCTATCTGAATGTATATACAGTCGGAAACTTTTGCTTGACGTCTCGCGGCGGTGGCCCACAACGACACGCTATGCCATGCGAGCAAATAGCGTGCCGTTCCGCTCCGCGGGAGGCTGGGAAAAGCTCGGGACGTTAAAGATCGGGGGCCGCGACGTGGATAGCGTGTAACGCCAAAGCGTTGTGGGACAGAATCGACGACGCGACACGCTAAACCAAAACACCTGACCGTACATACGTCTGCTGTATATATATATATATATATATAGATGTATATATGTATGGTTGCCCTACCTCCAAGAACATACCTCTCTCTATTTCTCCGTTCCTTCTCTTCCTCCTTCTCCGTTCCTACTCTTCCTCCTTTCCCTTTCCTCCTTCTCCAGGCACACTTCCTTCTCTTCCTCCTCGCCCATTATCCTTCTCCTCCTTCTCCTTTCCGTTTCCTCCTCTGTAGCAGCACAGAATACACAGTGTTTGGCGCCCTGGGAGCAAGGAAACGCTGTGTATGTTTGATTGTTCTGTTTTCTGGTCTAGGATACAAGGAAGCATGGTGTATGTTTGGTTATTTTGTTTTTTGTTGGGTTTGGAAGCTCAAGTGCTCCCCGCCCCCCCTCCCAGTACCTCCTCCTTCTTCCCCTTCCTCTTTCCCCCTCCTTCTCCTCCTTTCTTTTCCTCCTCCTTGTTACAAAGCAAGAAAACCAAGACTACACCGTGTTTGGTGCCCAAGGTGCAAGGAAACGCTTTTTTTTGGGGGGGGGGGCGGGGGGGGGGCGGGGGTCTAGGATACAAGGAAACCTTTTTTGGGGGGGTTTTGGAGCGCTGGAAGAGGTTCACTGCCCATAAAGGGAAAAGTCCAGGGGAGAGAGGACAAGAAAGACTGGGGCGGGTGCCCATCAAAGGAGAACTTTTTGTTCCCAGGCAAGGGATGACCAGCCCTGCCTGGGCCCACCGACAGGGCACCCGTCCCCAAAAACAGCAACATCTGTCTCAGCCTTCAGCCTCAGGCTCGGCTCCTGCCGCCCTTTTGGCCTGGGCCTCGGCCCGGTCCGCAAGGACCTTCTGACCGAGCTCCTCGGCCTCAGCTCTGTCGTGAAACCCGAAAGCGAGCAGCACGGAAGCAAGCCCGAGTCTGGGAGCCACGGGCTGCTTCGAAAAAGGGACCACCCTCGGAGCTGCGTGCATGATCTGGTCTCCACCGTGGTCCAGTCCGAAGTGCCTCGAGAACCGCGCTCGAGTGACCTCCGCTGGAGCCTCACAAGGGCCAAGCGGCACGAGGGGGAACTCAGTCGGATGATGTTCATCCTGCAGCCTCTTGCGCACTGTATACGCCGAACCACCTTTGATCGGCCTTGTGCCCTTGCGCTGGCCCTTGAGGCCCCGCTGCATCGGAGTATTAGCATACTGCCAACACGAAGGGCAAAAAAAAATGGGCTCATCACCAGGCACAGCACACTGAACTATACAGTGCTGGTTAACCCTCCAAGGGCGCACGCCACGGCTGACAATCCACTCTGGGTCTCCTGAGGCTGCGCCCGAGGGGAGATCAATGGCAGTAGCAGCAGCAGGAGGCTCAACAGGAGGAGGGGCGAGAGGATCGTGAATCGGGTCCGCCTCAGGGAACTCTTCCACAAAATGCCCGGGGGGGCAAGTCCCCACATCGACCGTCTTCAAAAAATCGACACCGAGATTATCTCGCGTCTCCGAAGCTCCCATCGCGGCCGAGAGGCGAGCCGAAAACTTGCAAGCCAATCGGGCTATAAAATGGCATCCTTCCAACATGTGCACATCAGCTTGCGAAGACCTGCCGAAAGCCGCTCCTTTCTTTCAAATCGATCCGCCGCGGAGTTGCCATCCCGGTCGAACTCCGAGATTCGATCGCGCTCCACGTCTGAACCGGTAGCGTGGGCTTTGACGTGGTCAAACGGGCGATTCACGAAATCCTCCCTGCTATGAACTCTGCGCCACAAATGAGCGCGTGGGTTGCACGGGCTGGTGGACATTTCCACCGAACGGCAACAACTGAGCGTGCTCTTGCAGTCGGCGCGCAAAGCATATCTACCCAATACGTGTTGGGAACACATCAAGACAGCGTAATCCTCCCCGTCCTGGGCCGTGCCCGACACTCCAAATTCAGGGGGAACCCGCCCGAACAATGCTCCGACGTATCTGCGCTCGGCATCGTAAAGCACCACTGCCCAGCCCGCAACCCGCAGCGACGGGTGGAGCTGATCCAACCCCGAGCCGTCAGTGGAGCGCTGGAAGAGGAGGAGGAGGAGGAGGAGGAGGAGGAGGAGGAGGAGGTGCTAGGGGGAGGCAGCGGGGAGCACTTGAGCTTCCAAACCCCCAAACAACAAAATAACCAACCATACACCATGCTTCCTTGCATCGTAGACCAATAAAAACCAGAACAACCAAACATACACAGCGTTTCCTTGCTCCGCAACTCTTTTTTTTCTTGCTTTGCAACAAGGAGGAGGGGAGGAAAGGAGGAGAAAAAGGGGGAAAGAGGGAAGGAGAGATGGAGGCGGCGCTGGGGGGTGAGGCCGCGGAGAGCATTTGAGCTTCCCGAACCCACCAAAAACCCACATAAGCAAACATACGCAGTGTTTCTTGGCATCCTATACCAAAGAACCAGAACAACCAAACATACACAGCGTTTCCTTGCTCCGAGGGCGCCAAACACTGTGTATTCTTGGTTCTCTTGCTTTGCAACAAGGAGGAGGGGAGGAAAGGAGGAGAAAGAGGGGGAAAGAGGAAGGGGGAGAAGGAGGAGGTGCTGGGGGGGAGGCCGCGGGGAGCACTTCAGCTTCCCAAACAAAAAAACATACACAATGTTTCCTTGCATCCTAGACCCCCCCCCCAAAAAAGAACAGCCAAACATACACAGCGTGTCCTTGCTCCGAGGGCGCCAAACACTGTGTATTCTTGGTTTCGCGTTGCTACAGAGAGGAGGAAGCGGAAAGGAGAAGGAGGATAATGATGATGGGGGAGGAGACGGAGGAATTGTGCCTGGCGAAGGAGGAAAGGGAAAGGAGGAAGAGTAGGAACGGAGAAGGAGGAAGAGAAGGAACGGAGAAGCAGAGAGAGATATGATCTTGGAGGGGGGCGACCATATATTTTATATGTAGTCATATATATATAGAGATATCAACAGATGTGCGGACCCCAACACTCCATCCTCTCATTTGTGCTCGTTCCGCGCGTTCTCCCTTTCCTCCTTTGCTTCATCTTGGTACACCTTAGGACCCACACAAGGATTCAATAGGAAATGGTAAGGAAAATGGGGAGGCAATGCTCGATTCGACTTGTATAAGATTCACCAATAAGGATTTACTTGGAATTGGTGAAGACGAAGGGGAGGCAGGATTCGATTAGTATTGAACAGAACTCATAGAATTAATTCAATGAGACAGGGCGGAGAGAAGGATGGGGGGAGGATTCTACGGGATTTGAATGGAATCCAGATGGGAGCCCACTAAGAAAGGAACGTGAAGAAGAAAGGGATGGGAAAAGGAGGATGGGGGAGGAAGATAACCAATTCGATTAGGATTGCATCTGATTCAACAAACGATTCAACCGGACAGGGCGAGGAGGAGGGGGAGGGAGGATTCGACTGGATTTGATTGGGACCCACAAGGAGCCCAATAAGAAAGGTAATGGAAGAAAAGGGGAAAGGAGGATGAGGAGAGACAGAACAATTTCATAGGGTCTTAGCAAAATCACATAGACACAAATTATTCGGTGGATTCCCAAACCTTTGATAACACAGAGCTCTATATTTCCAATCTAAGAATGCCTGTGTGCTGATATGGACAATGCGATAGCGCCGTCTGCAACCAAAAAAACACAAGGGCTTGAGCCCATCAAGTGGGACTTCGATGCTAAAACGCAAGATTCATAGAACACATGGTATTGCCATACGAAAGCATGTCTCACCCCTCGGAGCCCGTGAACACCCTGGTTGTTCTGTTCCTGGCCCCAGGAAGCCATGCAATACATCGATATATATATATATATATACATCTATATATACATAGATCTGTATATACATGCTCTTCTTCTTTTGACAGATGCGAAACGCTGCTATACACTTGATTTGTCTTCCTTGTCCTTTTTTTCAGGCCCCGCAAATTTTGTCGAGTCGACAGTCAACGCCGTCTGGCTTGCAAACCATACTGCAACCCACATTTAAATACAGACTCTTGTTTGTTTACCTTTTCCGTTCTCAATATACCAATACAGCCTTGTAGTTTGATGTCTTTCTGTTTCAGCGTCGCATTGCAACATTGTGGTTCTTCTTTCCACGATAAATGGCACACGCAATGTCTTTTTATTTACATTTTGAAAGCGGACACAACCACCTAATACTTTATGGAGATTTGGGATAAACTATCAAGGAGACCGTGTGGTTTCAACGTTTTGAACCACGTGTAAATCACACCTGCAGCTTTTTTGTTGTGCCGCCCGCTTGCAACATCTAAATAAACCCTTGTGTTTTTGTCGCTTCAATCTTATACAGACAAAAGCCACAGCGTTTTATTTAGATTTTGACGGCGGGACAAGCAACAACCGTAAAGTTATTTTTGGGCGTTGACTGGCATATCAATGGAACCCTGTTTCCGCCGTTTGGGCCAACCACTTACATCATTGCCCCCCTTCCAACATATACAGCACACTATGTGTTGTTGTTGTTTTTGGGGGTTTGGTGTTTTTTTTTTTTTGATATTTCTTATCCTTGCATTATTTCGAGAAGACAAGCGGCACATGGTGCTACTGAGAGTTTGAAAGCGGAAGGGCAACACACACACGGTTTTGTTTAGAGGTTGATGGCAGCATGGCCTGTCAGCCAGCCGATGCTGATTGCAGGCTCGAAAATTTTGCGGTACCAGCAACTGGTAACACATAACAAACACAACATGTAGTAGTGCCTCGTATCTTACAGAACATAAGGACCACAATCTATTGTATGGCTTCGTGAGACCAAGAACAGAGCAACCTGTGTTGTCACACGTTTCGGGGGCCCCACTGGTTTTTTGACTTTGAAACATCATGTTTTCTGATTTGGACAGTGCACAGCCTTGTGTTATGGCGATCTCATTTCTGGAGCTCACAACCTTGTGTTGTCATTGGCGTCTGAAAGCGCTTGGGCATTGCCCATGTAAGCACACACGATCTCCCAGCTTCTGGAATATGGAACCTGGTGTGTCTCAAAGCTTTTGAACATCACAGCATGCTTGTTCATTATCTATGTTCTACTGATATTCAAGTAAAGTCCCGCCTTTCTCCTCCTCCTCCTCTTCCTTCTTCTTCTTTTTTCATGTGTTTTTTCTTGTCCTGCCTTAGTCGTTTCGAATTCAATAGGATCCTCCCCCTCGTCTCGTGCTCGCCCATTCCTATTGAATCCTTGTTTGAATTGTATGCAAGGCCAATCGAATTCTTGCTCCTCCTCCTCCCCCTCCTCTTCATCCCTTCCTCTTATTATTCCCTCCCTTTTCATTCTGTCAACAACATATTGTTCATTACGCTTGACCTTTGCACACCTGGCATGCCACAGGAGGAAACGTTACTTGGACGTCATGGCCAGACGAAGGGATGATGAGGAGGACGATAACGGGGAGGCGGAGGAGGAGGAAGAGAGATTAATGGCAGGGGGAAGGAGGGGGAGGAGGGAGGATAAAGGGACGAGGAGGGAGGATAGTGGTGGTGAGTTGGCGGAGGAGGAGGCCAAAGGAGGAGGTGGGCGAGGATGAGGAGGTGGGAGGGAGGGAGGGAGGGAGGGATGGAGGGAGGGAGGGAGGAAGGAGGAGGGGGAGGAGGATAAGGAGGAGGGGGGGAGAAAGCAGCGCGAGGGACGAGGAGGAAGAGACACAAATAACGGCAGCCCGAGAGAACAAGAGAGACGATCAAGAGTCTCGGGAAATCACAATCATTCGAGGTGGAGTGCTAAGGCCGTGTGTGTGTGTGTGTGTGTGTGTGTGTGTGGGCGCGCGTGCGTTTGTGTGTGAGAGAGAGAGAGAGAGAGAGAGAGCACGTATATACACATAATAATGCATATATATATATATATAGGTATATATATATATATATATATCTACAAACATGTGGTAATAGAGAGAGGGGGAGAGAGAGAGAGAGAGAGAGGGACAGAGAGGGATATATACAGAGAAACAGAGGGGATGAATCTGAGGAGCTTCCATTCGCGATAATTAAATTCGATGATGCGGTTGTGTACAGATGTATGTACTCCAGATTTCGTAATAAAGGGAGGGGGGTCTCATTTCGGGGGGGGGTCTCTTCCAGGCTATCTTGGAGGGCCTGGGGGGGGTCTGGGGACGATGTTTTGGAGGGTTCTCCCAGGGGGGGGGTCTAAAACTTCTCGTCTGGGAGGGTTGAGACCCCCTCCCTTTTATTACGAAATCTGGAGTATTCATGTACGTACAAAAGGCACAACCGTTGCATGTGCTCACCCATGCTTTTGACTGAGAATCGCACGTTTCCCTACTGCGCATCGGACCGACAACGACACATCTAATAATCATCGTGGCTCTCATACAACTGCTCATCAAGAGTTCAGACTGCTTGGTCGAATATAGGTTGCTAGGGCGGATCTTAATGCAGATTCGCCCAAGCGGCCAGAGCTGATTTGCAAGCGGCAGGATCCGGTTGCAGAACGCATTGAGCTGGAGATATTTCAAGACAGCCACACTGATTTTTCTTACCCCCATATCCAGAGATAGTGCTCCTGTTCTCACTCGGACGCCCCCCGACTTCTCAGTCACCTCCCTCTGCTCTGGCTCCTCTTCTTCCACACTAGGACTCACTCATATTCAGACTTTCTCGTTTTTCGAATCACTCATACTCAAGCTCCGTCGTCAAGCCCGGACTTTCTCATACTCAGGCTCACTCATATTCCGGCTCATTCGTAATCAGACACACTCACACTCCAACTCGCTCGCACTCTGATTCGCCCACACGCAGATTCGCTCACACTCATACTCATTCACAGTCAGACTCGCTCACGCTCAGACCCATTTACACTACTCGCACTCAGACTCACTTACAGTACTCCCAAGATGGGTTTCCTGTTATTCCTCATATTCTGGGATGGGGCTCTTGTCATTACTCAGACGCATCCGAATCCTCTGTTCGTTCTTTCCTTCCTTCCTTCCTCCTCCTTGTTCTCACACTCAAGGCTTTTCATTATGATCACTCACACTCAGGGTTACTCGTACTCAAGCTCACTCGCACTCAGCCTCATTCGTACTCCGATTTGCGACGTACTCGCACTCACACCTGCAGATTGTGAGGATGTCTCGAGCGAGCCGGTAGTTGCAGCATCCCAAGGGGGAGGCACCAGAGGCGGGGGCACTTCAAGATTCGCGCCCAGATTGAAGGTCTGGGGCGGTTTGCTTGTTTTGCCCACCCCTCCGACTCTCATAGCAGCTTGTGAGGATGTCTCATGCGAGGCGTTGGTTTCATACTGTGGGGATATGTGAGGCGGTTTGCTAGCTTGGTCCCCCCAGACTCCTTTGTTTTCGAAGCAGATTGTGAGGGTGTCTCAGGCGAGGCGTTGGTCTCAGCACTTGATATTCCAAACGGTCTGCCGGTTCGGGGGCCACCCGAACCCCTCTGCTTTCGGAATCAGGTTGTGATGATGTCTGGGGCGGCTTGCTTGTCTCAGGCGAGGCGCTGGTTTCATCATCGCAAAGGGGGAGCCGCCGGGATGTATCTCGCTCTCCCGCTGGCGCCCAGATTGTAGGGACGTCTGAAGCGGTTTGCCTGTCTGTTTTCAAACCATATTGTGGGGAAGTCTCGGGCGAGGCGCTGGTTTCAGCACCCCACATGGAAACCGTCAGGGGCGCCTGTACGGAAGAGTATGGAGGAGCAGAAGGAGGAATACAATGAGGAGGAGGAGGAGGAGGAGGAGGAGGAGGAGGAGGAGGAGGAGGAAGAGAAAGAAGACGAACGAGGACGAGGGACGGTGGGTCTTTTGAAAAAGAGCGACCCGGTCACCCGCCCGGGGTGACCTGAAGGGGCGCGCTTTTCGCGGTTTCTGCGCGAGGGGGCCTCGGCCAGGCAGCGAACGCTCCAGGTGACCAGAGAGGGGAGGGCGGAGGCCCGCCGCACCTGGGCCGCCTCGACAAGCTGCGACCACCAGCGCGCCCCGAGGAGGGCCCCCCACGTGGCCCAGGCGGGGGGGGGGTCTGGTTGCGGAGTGGGGCCCAGAGGGCCGCAAGGTGTGCGAACGGGCGGGAGGTCGGCGCCGCGCAGGGCCTGGCGCAGGCCGCAGGAGCTCTGCCGCCGCTCGGGCGCAGGCCGCCCGGGCACAGGGCTCCGTGCCGGTGGGGAGCCGCAGGCGAGGGGAAACTGGCAGGTGCCCCACTGAGGCATCTTGGGACATCTCGAGCCATCTTGGAGGTCATCTTGGGCTTTCCCAGGCGCTCTGGGAGTAGTCTTAATCAGTGCCCCCCCCCCAGGAGGCCAACATGTGGCCCAAACCTTAGCAACATCAGTGATTTGGGCATTCTCGCCGAGGCCTCTTGGAGCGTCTTGGGTGCCTTTGGGGGGGCCTCTTGGGGCCTTGTGGGGGTCTCTTGGGAGCCTCTTGGGGGGCATCCTGTCAGGGGCGTCCCCGAGGCGCGGGCGGGATGAGCCCCGCACTGCCGAGGGCCGTCCCGATGTCGGAGGGAGCAGCGCTCGGCGCGAGGCGGGCGGCGGGCGCCCTGCGCTGCGCGCAGGCCGCACACGGTGCAGGCGGCCTGGCCCAGGGCGCCCGGACGAGGGAAGCCGCGGTGGGCTGCGGGGAGGTCCTGGTGCCACAGTGATGCGGCACGGGTGCGACCCTCCTCGGGAAGCATCTGGGGTCGGAGTGGCCTCCAACCGCGTCGCGGAGTGGCCTGCCTTGGCGCGCCCCGGACGGGTGAAGAATCCACAGCATCCCGTGGCGTCCGCGCGCTCTTTGGCAGCTAGGGGGCGGAGCTCCGGGGGCCTCCTGTGTACCATGAGCCGCCTGCAAAACTCACGGACCGCGGACTCGTGATCATGGTCCCTCTCCTTCTGGCTGAGGACCGCCTCATAGCCTCAGCCATCCTGGGGTGCAGTTCTTGCGCTGGGTGAGTGGTCACGTGGCCCCTTATGCGGCTGATGACTTTGTCAAGCGGCCTGAGGTTCCAACACGAGTGGGTGAAGATGGACATCTACACACAATACACACAACGCACATACCATACACACCACACGCCAACACGTATACACACCGCACAGTAAGGCATATTAGTTCCTCCACCCGCGACATGACACCACAATCGTGATTAACAATATGAACGGGCGCCGAGCATATTGATTACCAACCTGCGTTGAGGCCAGCACTCGGGAGTGAAGGTGAACTTGGAAGAACTCCTCCAAAAACGAGCTGAG
This sequence comes from Prorocentrum cordatum, assembly GCA_963575745.1. Lineage (NCBI taxonomy): Eukaryota > Dinophyceae > Prorocentrales > Prorocentraceae > Prorocentrum > Prorocentrum cordatum. The sequence goes on from CAUYUJ010014232.1 coordinate 364,684, forward strand.
GACGACACAAACACGCGCACACACACGCGCACACAAGGACGCACGTGCACACACGCACACGGAACCCAACGCAGCAAAGCACGACGTAACACCACACAACGACACTCGGACGAGTGCCGCCCGCAACGTGAACCTCCCTGTTCCCCAACCTCCTACAGTCGAGGCGTTGACCTAAGGAACCCTAAATAAGGAACGAGGCCCCTTTTTTCCATAAGTTAACCTTCGACTTCGCATCGAAGCCCCAAGGAAAATCGAAGGCAAGCTGCCTAAACAATCAGGGAACACCGAGCCCCTCCCCGACGAGAAGGGCTCCTTCTTCAGCGCCCCGACTGTACCTCCCCGCTCCGTTTGCCTGCTGCAGGCGGAGCTGGAGCAGGAGGACGACCACGCCTCTCCAAGACCCCCGCTCCCCCCAGACGCTGCGGCCGCGCTCGGAGGGCGGCGGCTGCCGACTGGATGCGGGCGGCTCGGCGGGCGGGCCTTTCTTCCTCTCCCCCGGCCGCTCCACGCGGATGTCGCCGTCGCCGGGCTTCATCTGGGAGGGCGCGGGCAAGATTCGGGGAGACGTAAGACCCGGGTACGGGGGACTCGGAAATCCCCGACGAGGTCGTCAACAAAATGACGAGGCCGAGCCTGCATTTTGACGAGGCCTCCCGCTGCAGACATCCCACAAAACTCCTCCTCGTCAAAATCCGAGTCGCGGTCGTCAAAAAACGATGGCGAACCCGAGTCCTGGCAAACCCGGGTCTTACGCTCCCCCGAAAGATGGGGGAGGAGGAAGCTGCCTTCCAACGCTGCCCGGCGCTTCCCGGAAAGCACCCAGGAGTTTCTGGGCAGTCGAGGCCAATCTGGCGCCAATCCGGCAGGCCCCATCTGGCAAACGGGGGCAATCTGGCGAGGGAGCCAACGCGAATCCAGTCTGGCGCATAACCCAAATCATCCAGTTTGGCCGGGCCAGATTGGCCCTTGGGGCCCAATCCAATCAGACAGTCTGGCCTTCGACTACCCAGGTTGTGTCAAGTGAACAACGTCCGCGGCGACACCGACAGCGAGCCCTGCGTAAAGTGGTCAGGAACTGCTGTCGGCTTGCGTCACCGCTGTTCCGGTACACATTTCGATCCCCCTTCCTCCAATTTGCGGCGCCGCGTGGCGAGAGATTCCCCCCTCTGGACCTCCCCAATAAAAGAAGTATTCCCTTCCAGGCTGATAGGCGACGTCCATCGCGCGACCCTTCGAATCTAAGCGCGCTTCCTGTCATCCGCTAAGTCCCGATCGCGGAGCGATTCTGAGGGATTCACCTCCTCAGACCCCCCTATCAAAAATAATCCCCGTCCAGGCCATGTAGCAACGTCTATCACGCGACTCTCCGAGTCTAAGGGCACGCCTGTCATCCGCCAGGTGCGCGCCGGGAAGCAATCACAAGCCACTTCCCCCATGAACCCTCTAAATTGATATATTTTTCCCACCTTGCCTGAATCAATGTCCATCGCGCGAATCTTCGAGTCTGAGCGCGATTCCCTATATCCGCCCGCGGGTTTCCCGAAGCATCCCGAACCCCATTAGCTAGAGAAAATTACCACAACAAAACAAACGGTCCACGTCAAAGGCGCTTTCCGTCATCCGCCAGCGAATTTCGGGATGCGATCCAGACATCACTATAGTAAAAGTAAACGACTGCCGGATAACAAACGGTCCACGTCAAAGGCGCTTCGCGTCAACTAAAGAGGGCATCTTGGAAAGTTTCTGCCAGCCTTCCGCCAGCTTGTGCCAGCGCTAAGGAAACGACCAACGGCATAAACACATCAACTCGGAGCTCCGCGCGGATTTCTCGCATCGGCGCTGGACCCCGCCCCTCCGCGCCAGGGTTGGCGCCAGAGGCGCCGCCAGGGCCCCCCTGCGCCGATCTGAGGAATCCGCGAGGACCTTTGAGTTTTTACGCTTATGTCATTCCCTGTTCCCCTGCAGTCGAGGCGTTGACCTAAGGAGCCCTAAATAAGGAACGAGGCCCCTGTTTTCCATGAGCTGAACTTCGATTTCGTTTCGAAAACCTAAGGAAAATCCAAGACAAGCTGCGAAACACCTGGGGAACACGGAGCCCCTCCCCAACGAGAAGGGTTCCTTCTTCAGGGCCCCGACTGTAGGCGCAACCTCTCGGAGGTCCGCGCCGACTTCTTTCTTGGCTCAGTGCTGGGACCCCCCCGAGCGGCGCCTCCCGGACCCCCCCTGCCTGCCTCGCGCGATCGGCGCGCCGAGGACGGGGATGGCCCAGCGCCGGCACGAGAGATCCGCGCGGACCTCCAGGAGGTGATGCCGATGCCGATTCTTCTTCTTCGCGGGAGAGAGGGAGGGAGGGAAGAGGGGAGGGGAAGGGAGGGAGGAAGGGAGGGAAGGGAGGGAGGAAGGGAGGGAAGAAGGGAGGGAAGGGAGGGGAGGGAAGAGGGGAGGGGAAGGGAGGGAGGAACCCTGAGATCCTGGCGCCGCATTTTTGTTCTGTAAGTGAAGCCGTCCTCGCTTGACCCCCGCGGGCCTCCGCGGGCCCTCGACTTCTCGACGACGACGAGCCCCTTCCATGCCGTGCCCCACGGCGTGGAGCCACTTCGCGGGGCGAAGAGGCCGTCCCGGAAGCCTCTGGGCCCCTCCTCCTCATCCAGTTTTGTCCCCTCCTCCTCGACCTCTCTCTCCTCCTCCCTGTCCTCCTCCTCCTCCTCCTCCTCCTCCTCCTCCTCCTCCTCCTCGGACAAGGCTAGACTTAACTCCAGGATCACAAGAAACCCTCCCCCCCAGGCCTCCCCGAAACGACCGAGATCCCGCCGAAGACGCCACAAAACGCCCGAAAACCTATCCCGCCTCGTTGCCGCCGCCGCCGCCGATGCAGACGTCGTCGTCGTGGTCGTCGTCGTCGTCGTCCTCCTCCTCCTCCTCCTCCTCCTCCTCGTTGTCGTCGTCGCCGCCGCCGCCGCCGCCACCGCCGCTGCCGCCGCCGTCGTGGCCCACTCTCGTCGTGGTCGTCGCCGCCGCGGCCGCCGCCGTCTCCTTCCCAGGAGCGGCGGCGGGCCTGGTAGCCCCCGTTGCCGATGGCGGTGAGGCACGCGTCGGCGGAGCGGGCCTCCTGGTAGTGCACGAAGGCGCAGTTCTGGCCCGTCCTGCCCCGGCCGCAGCTCCGGCCCGGGCCTCCGAGGAGGGCGCCGCGGGAGCGCCCTCCGCGGAGGCCCCCCATCGCCCTCCCCCGCACCTTCCTCTCTCTGCTGCTCCTCCTCCGGATCCCCTCCCGCCTCCTCCTGCCAACCCCTCTCTGCATCCTCTCTCTCTCTCTCTCTCTCTCCCCCTCCCTCCACCTCCGCCTCCTCCTCTTCTCACCCCCTCCCTCCCTCGCTCCCTGCCTCCCTCTTCCTCTCTCTTGCTCTCTCCCGCTCCTTCTCTCTCTCTCTGTCTCTCTGCCGCTCCCTCGCACTATAGAAGCAAGTGCGATCCACAGATATCGCCCTATCTGTCTTTCCCTCAAAATATCAACTGTTTTTTGTATATGTATATACGCATCTCGTAAAGTATGTTTTTTTTTTGTCTTTCTTTCTCTCTCTCTCACACGCACACACACACACACTCTCTCTCTCTTCACACAATCATGTTAGATCTCTCTCTCTCTCTCTCTTTATAGCAAGTCTATATCATTCCTCCATCCTTCAAATCATAAGCCCCCCGGATGGGCGCCACAATGGCCAAATCGACCTACAGAGGTCGCAACAACAAATCGCTTACAGCTCGGGAACGACTTGTTTAACGAGTTGATGCGTTAATTCATGTGTAAGTTGATTTGATTTTTGAGTTGTTTTCGACGCCCAGTGTCGGCGCGGTTGGGGAGTGATTCTCTCGGGGTTCAGTTGGGAGTCTGTTTGGAGTTGGTTCGGGCGTTGCTTTTGAGCTGATGTGGGAGCTGATTTCGGAGTCGACTTGGGAGTTGCCTTTGACTTGATTTCGGAATGAACTGATTTGGGAGTTGATTTTTGAATTGATTTGTGAATGCATTCGCGAGTTGGTTCGGCGCCGCGCGGCCGCCACCCGCGCGCCGCGTGGCCGCCGCGCGGCGAGCCTCGAGGATATCGACCTCGGAGCTAGCAGCTTTTTCAGACCTCCAGGGGCACCCCCTCCTCGCCACGGGGCCCCCGTTGCGGGTCAAGAATGGGGTTCGGGGTCGGGGGCCCCGGACTGGACCCCTCCCGAGGGCCCTCCTCGTCGCCACAGGGTACCCGTTTCGGGTCAATAGTGAGGTTCGGGGTCGGGGGCACGGACTGGACCCCTCCCAGGGTCGGGAGGGCCAGGAGCTTCGGGGACACGCGCGACTCGGGCACGGGGGACTCGGGTTGGCCTGACGGGGCCGTCACCAAACCGACGAGACCCGATCTGAAATCTGACGCGAGCTCCCGCCGCAGACATCCCACGACGACCGGACCGTCAAAATCCAGGACGCGCGCGCCAAAAAACGTCGGCGAGCCCGAGTGCCGCTCATGAAGGGGCCCCAGGACACACAAACAAATACACACAAATAAACAGATTCCCCATATTTTCGCATATTTTCTGGTTTTTTGTCTTCCCCCCCACTTCCCATATTTTCTCATATTTTCCTGGGAGTGGACGATTAATTGTGTCTGTGTGTTTTTTCCCCTCCTGAGCTCACTCGAGTCTCGCGTCTCCCCGAGAGCTAAGGGGGCGCGTTCGGGGCCGGGGGCCCCGCAACCCGGAGTCCCACAGAGGCGCCCCAAGGGGAGCGCGCGCGGCGCGCCGCCGCGCGGCCGGCCTCGAGGACCGACACCCGAGGCTCGAGGCCTTCTGGCCCGCAGGGGCTCTCCTCGCCGTTTCGAGCCACGAGCGGGCGTGCCGGCAGGGCCGCCCCTGGCAGGGCCGCACCCCGCCCCCCCCCCCCCTCTGGACGCCGGCGGCGGACCCGGTCCAGGTGTGCCCTCGAGCTCTCCCCGGTGCCCTTCCTCGACCACCTGCGCAGCCCCCCCCTCGGCCACCGGCGCTGCCTCCTCCTGGACCACCAGCGCCGCTTTCGCCAAGGGCGGCCACCGGCTGCACGCAGAAGGCTGTGTGCCCCATCGCCCCGTGCAGCGTCTGCACGGGGCCAATCAGAGCCGAGTGCACCGGCTCCTGCTTTCCCCGTCCAGGCTGCACTTCTTTCAACAGCACCTGAAGGTCCACGTCGCCTCAATCGTTGGTCGCGCGTGTCAGCCCCTCCTTCGGCAGCGGGTGCTCGTTCACGGCGCCGAGGCGATCATGGCATCCGCGCAGGAGCAGTTCCAGATACAGGCATGCTGCTCGCGCCTCTCGCTCTGAGGTCCCCACAGCAGCGCCTGCCCCTGTGCGCCCGGCGTGCAGCCTTGGCGAGAGCCGTCGCTCGTCGGCCCCCACCTCGACGGACAACCCCGACCTCTCTCTCCTCAGGGTGCTCACCTTCCTGTGCCCCCTGGGGGTCAAGGAAGCACTGGAGACATTGCTAGTCAGCTTAGCGCATCGCGCAAGCGCGTCGCCGCACAGCTGGTGCTCCCAGAGAAGCCACGCGCGTTCCGCCGCTGCCGCTCGCCCCGTCGGCCTCCAGTGGTTAGGGAAGCGGAGCCCCGGTCGCGACGACGCACTGCCTCTGCCTGTCCGCCTCCTAGCTCTCGTAGTTCGGAGGCTCCCAGTCCCGAAGAGGACCAACCCCAGAACTCCTCCCCAGGAGCCCAGCCCCGCGGACACTGTCCACGGTTCCTGGGTCGAGCATACGATCGACGCTGCTCATCGCATGGGCCTGCCTCTCACTCGTGATCGCGCTTCAGCACATGCTGCAGTAGGCGCCTTGGCCAACCGCCTCTCAGCTCGCAGGTCAGCTCAGCGCGAGGAAGAGGCGACCGTGGGGCTGGCGGCCGGTAGAGCCATGGGCATTCTCTCGGCCCCGAGGCAGGCGATTGCAGAAGAGGCTGGCTCTATCCAGCAAGCCGCCAGCCATGCCTGCTGATTCGATGTCGCGCGGGTGGACCGTCCGCTTCACGACGTGCCAACTGGGTAGTCGAAGCCAATCTGGCAGGCACAATCTGGCAAACAGGAGCAATCTGGCGAGGGAGCCAACGCGAATCCAGTCTGGCGAATCACCCAAATCATCCAGCTTGGCCAGGCCAGATTGGCCCTTGGGGCCCAATCCAATCTGACAGTCTGGCCTTCGACTACCCAGGCTAAGAGCTCGCTCGGCCAGTCTCTCCGGGAGCAGGTCGGGAGCTGTCCTCTGCGGCGTGTGCCTCTTCCTGTCATCGGATGCCCCCCGTGCGCATGCCGCAGCGGACGGTTCCTGGGATGGCCCGTGGCGCGGCCGCCGCTTGTGCTGGGCTGCCAGGGGTTGTGCACGCCGTGCGTGCTGGACAGCGCCGAGCGAGCAGAATTTCTCTGGACGGGGTGGTTCGCCCAGTGGTCCAAGTCCTGTCGCGCGCGTCTCCACACCCGAAGCCCACTTACCACTTTGGAGGCTTCTCGGCATCCGGTCTGTCATTCGGTCTCTGCATGTCGCAGCAGGCCTCTTCAATGCGGCTACTGTTCTGTACATTGCCTTGTCGTGGGTCGCCCCCGCCAGGAACGCTCTGCTCGGTGATGTTTCTGTGAGCCTCGGTTTTGCATTTTCGAGAGCACCGTGCAGGCCCTCTACGTAGCCTCTCCGCCGTACCTCGCTGTTCAATGCTTCACTCGGGTCGGGCGAAAAGGGGGGATAGCAAAGGGGGGGTTTGAGAATCAGCTCACGTAGCTGATTTTCCCGGCGCCTCCCGGCGCCGGAGGCGGCTATGTATCGAGGAATGGGCCCCTCGGTGAAGCCGAAACCAGCTGCATGCAGCAAATTTCGTAACCCCCCCTTTCCCAATCCCCCCCTTTCGCCCGACCCGATTCACTCTGATCCTGCATTGCGCTTGACTTTCTTGTGACTGGCAACTGCTCAACCTGCTGACGCCGCGCCGCTGTCGAGCCGCGAGATCCGAGCTCCGCGTCCCCTTCGTCGCTCCCCCGCCCCGGAGGACCCCGCAGGTCCCCCAGAGGTCCCCGCTCCAGACGTTCCCGCCAGGAAGGTCCGAAAAAAGCCGACGAACGTCAACCAAGCCCGATCCTCGAACCTCGATCCTCGATCCTCGATCTCGATCCTCGACCTCGATCCTCGATCCTCGAGCCTCGATCCTCCATCCTCGATCCTCGAACCTCGATCCTCCATCCTCGATCCTCGAACCTCGATCCTCGATCCTCGACCTCGATCCTCGAAAACGACGACACCCCTGGGCGGCGAGCAAGCGGGGAGGCGCGAGGGGGCAGGCCTTCTGAGAAGGCCAGGGGGCCGCCGCAGAAGGGCACAGAGGCTACCAAGAAGGCTCCTTGAAGGCCTCCAGGCCCTTCTGAGAGAAGGTAAGGTCTCTGCCTTCTCTGGAAGACGAGAAAAGCTGCGCAAGCAGAAGCATTCGGAACTCCACGCGGATTCCTCGGATCTGCGCTGGGCCCCCCTGGCGGCGCCGCCGGCGCCGGCCCTGGCGCCGGAGGCGCCAGGGACGGGGGTCCAGCGCAGATCCGAGAAATCCGCGCGGACCTGCGATTCTAAAAGGCCTCCCGCTTTCTTAGAAGGCCCCCCCCCCTCGCGCCAATCCCCTGGTGCGCGCCGCCGAAGCCTCTGCCCCCCCAGCCGCCGCAGGCCGCCAGAGGTCCAGAAGGAGTCGACGAACGTCAGACAAGCCTCGACCCTCGACGCCACCCCTCGGGCTTGGGGGGCGGCCAAGAGGGGGAGCGTCTAAAGGGGGGGGGGGGGGGGCACAAAGCATGTCCGGCGGCATGTGCGCGGCCAAGGGAGGGGGGCGGGGACGCATTGAAATAAGACGAGGCGCCATGAAATCTGGGGAGCACCCCCCTCTTTGCCGCTCCCGAGGGTTGCACGCAGGGGGGGGAAGATACCAGAGGGAGGGCTCCGGGAGAGAAAAAATAGCATGAGCATTCACTCTCGGAGGTCCGTGCGGATTTCTCGGATCGACGCTGGAGCTCCCTGGCGGTGCCTCTGGCGCCGCCCCTGGCACGCTCCGCGCGCCAGGGAGGAGGGTTAACCTCCCAAAGTTTTTGTTTGTGTAATTCGTTGCTCCCCGAGGGTTCGCAAATACGCTCACGTAGCTGGCTTTCCCGGCGTCCACCAGCGCCGGGGGCGCACGTGTATTGAAGAACGCGCCCGTTGGCTGGGCCGAAGCCAGCTGCACGCAGCAAATTTCGTACCCCCCCTTTCCGGATCCCCCCCCCCTTCTAGACCGACCCGAACCGCGACGACGACGACGACGACGACGACGACGACGACGACGACGACGACGACGACGACGACGACGACGACGACGACGACGACGACGACGGGGACGGCGGTGGCGACGACGGCGACGACGACCCCGCCCCCCGCCCCCTCTTCGACTTGCAGGGCAGCAGGCTGACCTGCGGGGCGGGCGCGCCGCTCCGCCCCCCCCCCCCCCACGGGGGCGGCCGTGGCGGAGGAGCGGGGCAGGGAGCGGGGCGGGGAGCGGCAAGTGCCGAGCGACGGGAGGGCCGCGGGGGCGACGCCCGCGGCACAGGAGGCAGGGGAGGGAGCGGGGCGGCGGCGGCCCCAGGGGCCGCCGGCGGGAGGGGCGATGGGGCAACCGACGGAGCGACGGGGGCCGCCGAGGCGGAGGGGGCGGAGGACCCGCGAGCGGGGGGGGAGCGGAGGGGGCGGAGGCGGAGGGGGCGGAGGCGGAGGGGGCGGAGGGCCGCCGAGGCGGAGGGGGCGGCGGGGCGGCAGCGGGAAGCCCACGGCAGAAAAGGCTCCTTCACGGGAGCTCCTCGCCGAGGAGCTCCCGCACGTCGGGGCGGGCATCGCCCGCTGCGCCCCTCCGGCGTTGGATCGAGTCAGCAGCGAAAGGAAGAAGAGGCTACGCGTTGCCCCCCTGTGGGCCCTTCGCGGCAGATTGCCTGCGGTGCAGCAGCGAACCAGCATCGGCGACGCTGGGGCTGGAGGTCGAGAAGTCCCTGTACGTCGGGTGGGCATCCCCCGATGCGTCCTCCCCTCCCCCCTCGACTGATGTACGGTAAGAACGGTCACCATCGAATCGGTAGATCGGGCCGGGTCGGAAAGTATATCGGATCGGGCTGCATCGGCACGGACTCGGAATCGACTTGGATCGGCTGAGCCAGGATGCACAACAGCGTCACACAAGCATTGTGTCGTATCGGGTCGTCGAGATATCGAAACAGAATTGGATGGGGCCGGGCGAAGTCGGTATCGGATCGGATCGGTCGAATCGACAGTGGCCCTGCCGAGACGCACCACCACCCATGGCCCGCGACAGTGGCGTCGTTCCGAGACCCCCATTCCATTTTTTTGTGCCGTCGCGGACATTGACGCTGGCAAGCGCCGCAGCTGCAGACTCCGAATTTCTGGCGCTCCTTCCCTCCTCCTGCATGCTCCTTCTCCTCTCCTCTACTCGTCCTTTCCTTCCCCCCGCCTGAAGCTCAAGGCGGGCCTGTCAGAAGATTCTCCTCCTCCTCCTCCTCTTCCTCCTCCTCTCTTCTAGCGCGTTCCCGATCCGGAATTCGGCGTGTGACGTCGACGCCCGTTGCCTCCCATGGCGCCCATTCCTATGATTTCTGGATGTTCGTAATGAGACCAGCATTCTTGTAACCTGAGTGATACTAATACCAATCGCATGGCGTAGAAAGAAAAACTAACACGCAACTTGCAATTCAATGCTATCATTTTTCCGTATCCGTGTTCTTATCATAAGTCGCACTTAGGCTCAATAGTAGAGTTTGGAGTGATAACCGTGGTCGACTTATTATTATTCCCAACCCTCCTTGGTTGGGTATTCGTTTTGAATAGAGCAGTATGGTCGCGTCCTTCCTCCTCCCGCCTCCCGCTTCTTTCCTGCCTCTTTCTGTCTTGCCTGCGGGGGGCTGTGAAACTGTCGCCATTTTCGAGGCCTGCTGGGGGGTCCAGCATAGAGGGTAATCGCGGCAGATCCAAATTAGACCTCGCCGTTCCTGGGGGGCTGCGATCTGTGAAACTGTCGCCACTTTCGAGGCCTGCTGGGGGGCTCAGCATAGAGGGTAATCGCGGCAGATTCAAATTAGACCTCGCCATCCCTGGGGGGGGGGGGCTGCGATCTGTGAAACTGTCGCCACTTTCGAGGCCTGCTGGGGGGTCCAGCATAGAGGGTAATCGCGGCAGATCCAAATTAGACCTCGCCCTCCCTGGGGGGCTGCGATCTGTGAAACTGTCGCCACTTTCGAGGCCTGCTGGGGGGCCCAGCACAGTGAGGGCCACGGGCGATTCAAATTAGACCTCGCCATCCCTGGGGGGCTGCGATCTGCGAAACTGCCGCCATTTTCGAGGCCTGCTGGGGGGCCCAGCACAGTGAGGGCCACGGGCAGATTCAAATGAGACCTCGCCGTCCCTGCGGGGCTGCGATCTGTGAACCTGTCGCCACTTTCGAGGCCTGCTGTGATCCCCGTTTTCGAAGTGGCTGGGAGTGCGCAGGAATTGTAATTCATCAGCTTTATCAAGCCCTTTTCCTGTAGCCAGTGTCCTGCGAGTCTCCCGGATTCCGTCTGCAGACATATGTAACCCTCGCTCCGTCATCGCCCCCATATAAAGTATCCTAAACTATTTGCGCCCCGCTTTTGCGCAGGGGTTGGGTACGTCGCCAGGGTAATTATTAGTAGTAGTAGTCGTAGTAGTAAAAGTAGTAGTAAAAAATAGTAGTAGTAGTAGTAGTAGTAGTAGTAGTAGTAGTAGTAGTAGTAGTAGTAGTCGTAGTCGTAGTAGTAGTA
>CAUYUJ010014232.1:375616-388116 GCA_963575745.1 Prorocentrum cordatum
CTGGCCCTGCGCTGTTGACATTACGCTGTTGACACTGCGCTGTTGGCCCTGCGCTGTTGACACTGCACTGTTGACACTGCGTTGTTGACACTGCGCTGTTGACGCTGCGCTGTTGACGTTGCGCTGTTGACACTACGCCGTTGACACTGCGCTGTTGACACTGCGCGGTTGGCCCTGCGTTGGAGACACTGCGCTATTGACACTGCGCTGTTGGCTGTGCACTGTTGACACTACGCTGCTGACACTTCGCTGTTGGCACTACGTTGTTAACATTCCGCTGTGGCCACTACGTTGTTGACGCTGCGCTGTTGACGCTGCGCTTTTGACGCGACGCTGTTGACATTACGCTGTTGACACGACGCTGTTGATGCTGCGCTGTTGACTTTGCGCTGTTGACACTGCGCTGTTGACCCTGTGTTGTTGGCCCTGCGATGTTGACACTACGCTGTTGACCCTGCGCTGTTGACACTGCGCTGTTGACCCTGCGCTGTTGACGCCACGCTGGTGACACTGCGCTGTTGGCCCTGCGCTGTTGACACGACGTTGTTGACACTGCGCTGTTGGCACTACGTTGTTGACACTTCGCTGTTGACATTACGTCGTTGACGCGACGCTTTTGACACTTCGCTGTTGACACTGCGCTGCTGACACGGCGCTGTTGACACTGCGCTGTTGACCCTGCGCTGTTGACAATGCGCTGCTGGCCCTGAGCTGTCTACGCTGCGCTGTTGACACTGCGCTGCTGACATTACGCTGTTGGCCCTGCGCTGTTGACACTGCGCTGTTGGCCCTGCGATGTTGACACTGCGCCGTTGACGATGCGCTGTTGGCCCTGCGCTGTTGACACGACGTTGTTCTTACATCGCGGTTGACGCTGCGTTGTTGACACTTCGCCTCTGACACTACGTTGTTGACGCCGCGCTGTTGGCACTACGCTGTTGACACTACGCTGTTGACACTACGTTGTTGACACTGCGCTGTTGATACGACGCTGTTGGCACTGCGATGTTGAGGCGACGCTGTTGAAACTGCGCTGTTGGCCCTGCGCCGTTGACGCTGCGCTGCTGACGCTGCGCTGTTGACGCTGCGCTGTTGACACTCCGTTGTTGACACTGCGCTGTTGACACTGCGCTGTGGACACGGCGCTGTTGACACTGCGCCGTTGACACTGCGTTGTTGATTTTGCGCTGTTTACAGTGCGCTGTGGACACTGTGCTGTTGATACTGCGCTGTTGACACTGCGCTGTGGACACGGCGCCGTTGACACTGCGCTGGTGACCCTGCGCTGTTGACACTGCGCTGTTGACACTGCGCTGGTGACCCTGCGCTGTTGACACTGCGCTGTTGACGCTGCGCTGATGACGCTGCGCTGTTTACACTGCGCTGTTGACACTGCGGTGTTGACGCTGCGCTGTTGACTCTGTGCTGTCGACACTGCGCTGTCGACCTACACTGCGCTGTTGACACTGCGCTGTCGACACTGCGAAGTTGAAACTGCGCTGTTGACGCTGCGCTGTTGACTCTGCGCTGTCGACATTGCGCTGTCGACCTACACTGCGCTGGTGACCCTGCGCTGTTGACACTGCGCTGTTGACACTGCGCTGTTGACCCTGCGCCGTTGACGCTGCGCTGTTGACGCTGCACTGTTGACACTGCGCTATCGACCGACATTGCGCTGTTGACGCTGCGCTGTAGAAGCCGCGCTGTGGACACTGCGCTGTTGACGCTGCGCCGTTGACACTGCACCGTTGATTCAAGTCACTGTTAAGACGCACTTTCAGGAGGAAGTAGAGGAGGAGGAGGAGGAGGGAGAGGAGGACGAGGAGGAGGAGGAAGAGGAGGAGGAAGAGGAGGAGGAAGAAAGGGTGCCAGTGCCGCTGCTCGTCCTGGAGGGCCCTCGTTTCCATGGTTGGGCGTCGGCATCGTGCGAACCGTCCGTGCGATTGTACATAATTCCTTACTTGGAGTGCTCTAGGGTCGACTGGCGTCTGGCGATCGATTGGGTTGCGCCGAGTCAGCGTCGATGAACGTCGATTCAGCGTCGATGAGCGTCGATTGGCGTCGACTAGCGTCCATTCGCAAGAGCCAGCAGGATGGTATGGACGGCTTCCATGAGTTGCCACTGGAAGCGGGGCTCTCCTCGAGGTTCTGGCCAGTGCGTTCCGGGGAGGGTTTGGGGAGTGGCGGTATCTGGCATCTCTTGCTCCCCCCGGAGGCGCTCTGCAGGTGCTGGCGGCGGTCTACCGCGCCGCTCGCGCGCTCTTCCCGTGCAGCTCCCTGGCGGGCGCGGCAGAAGCCTGCGTCATCGTCCGCATCGACGCCCTCAAAGTGCTCGGGCCCCAGGAGATCGCGAAGGCCGCGCAGCTGCACGGGTGGTGCTTGCGGCAGACGTCCGACGTGTGCGCCGAGGTCGTGCGGGGCCTACCGAGCCTGGAGGCCGAGGGGCCCGCGGCACGGGTGGGGCCGATCGAGATGATCGAGATCCACGCGGAAGCCCAGGGAGTCTTCATCTGAAAATGCCAGCACCGGAGGCGCTCCAGGAACACAGGCAGGACAGAGCGAACCTCATCAAGTGAGTTTGGTCTGTGGCTGTGTGGCGCTGGTTGGTAGGCCTGGCTGGTAGTCCAGATAGGCTTCGAATGGGTAAAACCCCCTCGGTCGAACATTTCTGAAATGTCCAACAGCCGTTCGCCGTTCCGGAATCATCGACCCTGTCCATTGTTCCCAGGGACCATGGTTGTCCCGACGGTTGTCCCGATGGTTAACCCCATTGTTGTCCTGGTAGTTGTCCCGATGGTTGTCCCCATGGTTGCGCCGATAGTTTTTACCGATGGTCGCCCCGATGGTTGTCCCGATGGTTGTCCCGATGGGCCGTTTTGGGGCGATCTGGGGCCGTCTTGGGGCTCTCCCGGGCAACGGCAGCCCACGTGCGACAACGACGTCGAACGACGAACGACGGAACAAAAACGACGAACGACAGCAACGACGGCGACGGCGGCGACGACGACGACGACAACGACAACACAACGCCGAAAACGACGAAGGACGCCATTTCGGCGACAACGACGACAACGCCCGTCTCGGAGTTCTGTTGGGGTTCTCTACGGGACGTTCCCAGATAAACTTCGTGGACGAAACGGCGCTTCCCGTTCTTGTCCGATCAGGTTTCCAGGGATTCATGGACCCCTAATCGCTATTCCTTGTGGATGCAGGGCGGGGAACCCAGGGAACCAGGGGAACATTTGAGGAACGGGCAAAGTAAGCCCCCGAGGCACCAACCTTTTACCAAGTAAGAACCCCTTAGGCAACCTACAGGATCCTGCGCGGCCAAAAAATCCCGGGTGCGGCATTTTGCGAGAATGCTGGGCGCACTATTTTGCAAACGCTTCTCCGACGAAATGCCGGACAGCATGTGATCTTAAATGTGGTTCGCGCGCAATGCCACGATATTATGAAAGAATGAAAAAGCGCACTATCGCTTCCCGAATAATTCCACCGCCCGAGAGGCCAGAAACTTAAAATGCCGGAAGGTTTCCGGAACCTTAAAATGCCAGCAGGTTCCGCCCAAAATGCCAGGGTGGCATCAAAACGTTGATCTCGCATTGTATTTTACAAGGGATCCAGCGCCAAAGAGGTCGGAACCTTAAAATGCCCGAAGGTCTCGCCCAAGACGCCGCGGGGGCATCAGCGGATTGACTCTGTATGTTCTTGTTCTATAACAGAAAATCCGGGCGAAGGGCACAACCATATGCAGTTGTGAGTCCCGTCGTTGTGGGTACCGCCTTCGGAGAAACTCCTTGTGAGGCCACTAGGCGTGTGAAGGGAGCGTCGAAATAGGCGGGGCCGCCATGCAGGCGCTGCAACTGGGGTCTTAGGTGGAACCTCCTATGCGGCCACCAAGCGCGCGTGGAGTTCGCTGAAGCGGGGCGGGGCGGGCGCTGTCACTAGGGGCCCCGGGTCGAGCTCCCTGTGGGGCAACGAAGCGTGGCATGCGGGCCCTGGCGCTGGGACTCGCGGTGGAGCTCCCTGTGGGGCCACGAAACGCTGTACTGGGTGGGGGGGACGCATGCGGGCGGCGCCGCTGCGACCTTCCGGGGCAGCGAAACGCTGTGCTGGGCGGGGGAGGCGCACCGCCAGTGGGACCTTCGGTGGAGTCCCCTATGGGGCCACGAAGCATTGTCCTCGGGGGGGGGGGGACGCATGCGAGTTTCGCCGCTCGGACCTTTGGTGGAGCTCCCCACGGGGCCACGAAGCGCTGTACTGAGCGGGGGGGACGCACGCGAGTTCCGTCACTGGGACCTTCGGTGGAGCTCCCTGTGGGGCCACGACGCGCTGTCCTAGGAGGGGGGGGCGCATGCGAGTTCCGCCACTGGGATCTTCGGTGGAGCTCCGTATGTGGCAACGAAACGCCATAGCGGGTGGGGGGGACGCATCTTCCGCCAGTGGGACCTTGGGTGGAGCTCCCTATGGGGGCCACGAAACGCTGGACTGGGCGGCGGGGGCGAAACGCTGTACTGGGTGGGGTGGGCGCTGGCGAGTTCCGCCACTGGCTTGGGTGGGGTTCCCTATGGGGGCCACGAAACGCTGGACTGGGTGTGTGGGGGACGCATGCAAGTTCCGCCACTGGGCCCTTCGATGGAGCTCCCTACCGTATGGAGCCACGAAAGGCTGTATTGGTGGGTGGGACGCATGCGAGTTCCGCCACTGGGACCTTCGGTGGAGCTCCTTACGGGGCCACGAAGCGTTGTATTGAGCGGGGGGGGGGCCCATGCGAGTACCGCCACTGGGACCTTCGGTGGAGCTCCCCATGGGTCCACGAAGTGCCGTACTGGGCGGGGGGGACGCATGCGAGTTCGGCCACTGGGACCTTCGGTTCAGCTCCCCACGGGGCCACGAAGCGCTGTACTGAGTGGGGAGTGGGGGGGGGGCGCATGCTAGTTCCGCCACTGGGATCTTCGGTGGAGCTCCCTGTGGGGCCACGAAGTGCCGTACTGGGCGGGGGGGATGCATGCGAGTTCCGCCACTGGGACCTTCGGTGGAGCTCCCTATGGGGGCTGGAAGCGCCGTGCGGGGCGTGCCGAAACAGAGACATGCGGAGGTTAGAGGCAAAGAGGGGGAGGAGGGAGGAGGAGGAGGAGGAGGGAGGAGGAGGAGGAGGAGGAGGAGGAGGAGGAGGAAGGAGACGCGGGGCGCTGTCTCTTCAAAACAAGGACCCAACACTACAGGATGGCAAGGGGAAGAAGTATCCATCGCCAGGCCAGAAGTTTCAAATACCGAGTTCCGCCCAAGACGCCGCGGCGGCATCAACACATTGACTTTCCATGTGTTTTTTTCAAGGGACCCAGCGCCCTAGAAGCCGAAACGTCAAAATTGCTGGAAGGTTCCTCCCAAAGCGCCGCGGGGGCATCAACATGTTGAGTTTGCACTTGTTTTCCCGAGGGTTCCATCGCCCAAGAAGCCAGACCCTTAAAGTACCGGAAGGTTCCGCCCAGAGCGCCGCGGGTGCATCACAACATGAGTTTTGTATTGTCTTTGCATGAGATCTAGCGTCCAAGAGGCCGGAACAGTAGAATGCTGCAGGGTTCCGCCCATGATGCCGCCAGTGAAACGGTGCGCGTCTCCTACGCTCCTATGTTGTTCCATTTTCAGTCGTAGGGGTCGGAGGAGTACGCAAACAATTCATCGAAATGCTGGGCGCGGCATTTCCCGAAGGCGCATTTCAAAAATGTCAGGCCGCGCGGCAAAAAATGCCAGATGCGGCGTTAAATGCCGATGCGGCAGAAAAGCTCTGGAGGGCATCCTGTAGGAAGCCTGATAGGGGAACCGACCCTTGTCCGTTGTTCAGGGAGTAACTGATCCCTGCCTTTTATTCCGAGGGGGTAATTTCCCAGGGAGTGATCATGCTTCTCCCCCCCTCCTCCGGCGAACGCCAGTTCAATGATCAAGCCCGATTCGCTGTCCCACAATCTCGAACCCCTAGTGGTCATTCTGGAATGATTCAGGTTTTTGGCATGGGACTCCCGTGGGCCACTCTCTTGACTCAGTTTGATGGCATCTACTTCTCGTTCATCCTCCTCCTCTTTCTTTCTTCGTCCTTCTGTAAAGGATTGCGAATTGATTTTCTTCTGTGGCGGACTCCAAATTGATTCCTTTTGTGGCGGATTACAGATGGACTCCTTTGTGCCAGATTACAGTCGATTCCTTTTGTGGCGGATTATAAACTGATTTCTTTTGTGAAGGATTACAATTTGATCCCCTTTTGTGGCGGATTAGAAATTGATTCCTTTGTGGCGGATTACACATTGATTCCTTCTGTGGCAGATTACAAAGGGAATCCTTCCGTGGCGAATTACAAAAGGAACCCTTTTATGGCGGATTACACATTGATTCCTTTTGTGGCGGATTACAAGAGGAATCCTTTTGTGGCAGATTACAAATTGATTCTTTTTGTGGCGGATTACAAAGGAAATCCTTTTGTGGCAGATTACAAAGGGAATCCTTTTGTGGGGATCTTTAGCGGCCTGGACGCGCGAGAGGTTCCCAAGGTCTTTATTTTTTTGAATGTTCATTTTTTTTTTTTTTTTTTTTTTTTTTTAAAAAAAAAAAATAAATAAATCGGAAAACCAGGTTTCGCTTGAGACTGTCTCAAAATTTTATATATCCATGGAGCTTGGCTGATGTAAAATTCAAAGGGAGTCTCAAGCGAAACATTTTTCATTGTTTTTTACATTGATTTCACACAGAAAACACAGTTTCGCTTGAGACTGCTTCTGAATTCTACATCAGCCAAACCCAATGGATTTATAAAATCCCGAGATAGTCTCAAGCGAAACCTTGTTTTCCGATTTATAAAATTTTAAAAGTTTTAGAAATTTCACAAACTGAAAAAAAAAACCTTGGGAACCTCTCGCACGTCCAGGCCGCCAAAGATCCCCACGAAAGGATTCCCTTTGTAATCTGCCACAAAAGGATTCCTTTTGTAATCCGCCACAAAAGGAATCAATGTGTAATCCGCCACAAAAGGATTCCCTTTGTAATTCGCCACAAAAGGATTCCCTTTGTAATCCGCCACAAAAGGGTTCCCTTTGTAATTCGCCACGGAAGGATTCCCTTTGTAATCCGCCACAAAAGAAATCAGTATGTAATCCCACACAAAAGGATTCCTTTTGGAATCCGCCACAAAAGGGGTCAATTTGCAATCCGCCACAAAAGGAATCAATTGGTAACCCGCCACACAATGAATCACTGTGTAATCCGCAACAAAAGGAATCAAGTTGTAATCCGTCACCTAAGGAATAAACTTGTGATCCGCCACAGAAGGCTTCACGTTGTAATCCGCCACAAAAGGAAACATGTTGGCATCCGCCACGAGAGAGAGAGAGAGAGGGATAGAGAGAAGGAGGGAGAAGCATTAAGGAGAGGGAGAGGGAGAAGGAGAGGGAAGCATGAAACCTTCAAAGTGCCGAAACCGCCATACCCATCCAGTCTGGAGCTCCTCAGGCGCCAGGCTGGATGGGCATGGCTGGCTTTCGGTCTTCAAAGGGTTTAAGGGCAATTCTTTGTCCAACTCCGTTTCGCTCTTCCGTTCTCTCCCAATCGTGCGTTCCTTCCTCCTCCTCCTCCCGTGGACTCATTTGACGGAGATGCTTTCTGACGTTCCTATTGCAATCAAATGGACATGCGGACAGGTTAAACTCGTGAGTTATTTTCAGGTGCGACGGCTATTAAGAACACGCGCGTGCAAGTTGTGAACGAGCAGCGATGCCTACATCGCAGATTCCCCCGTCTCCTCCTCCTCCTCCTCCTCATCATCATCATCATCCCCTCATCTTCCTCCTCTCCCTCATCCCTCCTCCTCCTCCTCATCCTCGTTGCCGTCGCCGACGTCGTCCTCCTCCTCGCCCACCCCCCCTTCTCCAACTCCTCGTCGTTCGTTTCTTGTTCCTCGGCCCCACCTCCGCATTTTACCCCGCGCTCGCCTCCTCCCTCCTCTCTCTCTGTTGCGGATTTACAAACTGATTTCTTCGGTGATGGATTTACAATTTGATTCCTTTCGTGGCGGATTTACACATTGATTCCTTTTGTGGCGGATCCGCCACCACCACCGCCGCCACCTCCTCTCCTATTTCCATTTCCCATATTTCGGCGTTCCCTTCCCCCCCTCCCGACATCCCTCCACCACTAACGACCATGAGGGAGGGGCTGGTGGTGGTGGTGTGAGCAAGGAGGGAAGGAATTGCTGTTCTCCCGCCACCAACACCTCGCCCTTTCCCCCCCCACCCCAATTCCCCCTTACCTCCATTCGTCCAGATCGGCCGCCCCCCACCGCGACCACATCTCAATGTCCCCATCCGCTCCCCCCATCGTTCCCTGTCCCCTGCCCCATCCTTCTCGCCGTCTCTCGCGCTCTCGCACGCCTCAAAAAAAGGGAGGGATAGGGACTAGGAGGGAGAGAGGAATGGGGGAAGGGCCGCGGTGCGAAGGGGGGAGGGAGAAAAGGCGGATGGAGGGAATTGGGATGGCATCCGCGAGGGAGGGGGAAGGGGGGCATGAGAGGACCATGCCCCCATTAACACGACTACCTGCAGCTCTCTCGTTATCTCTCTCCCTCTCTCTCTCTCTTTTTTTTTTTTCTCTCTCTCTCTCTCTCTCTCTCTCTCTCTCTCCCTCTCTCCCCTCTCTCTCTCTCTCTGTCTCGCTTTCTCTCCTTCGCCTTCCATACCACCCTCATTGGTTCCCTGCAGCACCACCGCGAGTCCCCCCACGTGCCTCGCATCCTTCCACTAGCTGTTCATGACTCCATACATCGAGGGTGGCGGTGGTTGGAGAGGGAGAGGGGCAGGCGGCGAGGATGGTTTGAGCGGCTGTCATCCCCCCTCCCCGCCTCCCTCCCTCTGCAACGCAGCCACTACCATTTTTTTTTGTTCTCTCTCTCTCTCTGTCTCTCTCTCTCTGTCTCTCTCTCTCTCCTCCCTCTCACCGTTCCTCCCCCCTTCCCTTCATATTTGAGGGCGGTGGCGGCACGGAGGGCGAGGGCGCGGGGTAATGGGGGGAAGTTGAGGGGGGGCGGGAGGTCAATGTAGAGAAGGAGAAGCATGGTGGTGGGAGGGCATCATACCCCTCCCGCCGCCCGCCCATTCTCCCCTCACAAACGCCCTCCACACGCATTTCTTTCATCTCCCATCCCTCCCCCCCTTCCCTCCCTCTCACCCTCTTTTCTCCCTTGCGTGCACATGCATATGTGTATGTGCGTGCGTAGGGATGCCTGGGCTTGCAAGAAGTGTGCGCGTGCGTGCAATTCCGCGTGCATGCTATATATAACTAAATTATATATATATGTGTATATATAAATATACAAATGCATATGTATATATAGTAAAACCAACGCGAAGGGATCGGATGGGGGAGGAGGGGGACGCAGGATGCAAGCGGAGGGAGGAGGGGAACCATGATTATGAGGGAGGGCCATGTGGATCGGGGATGGGGGGGAAGGGAGGAGGCGAGGAGGGATCAGCGATGCCAGAAGAGGACAGGGGGAGGAGGGAGCTGGGGTGGCGGCGGGGAAGGGGGACAGTGGGGTGAAGGAGAAAGAAATAGAGAAAGAGAGAGGGGGGGAGAGAGAGAGAGAGAGGGAGAGAGAAGAGGAAAAGAGAGAGAGAGAGAGATAGTCATTAAAAATGAGCCAAGAGAGTGGCCCACGGGAGTCCCACGGCAGGTTTTTCCCTGCCAGGAAGTAACCGGATTAGGATTCCGCTCAACTTTGCTACTCCACTGTAGCGATTTTTGTTCACACGTCCCACGGAGTAAGCGGACAAGGGTCCGATTCGGCTCTGGGCCCCTTTCGGCTTTGGGCCAGTTTCGGTTTCTGTCCGTTTCGGCCTCAGACCGTTTCGGCTTCGGCGCGTTTCGTCTCGGCTTGTTTCGGCTCCCCCCGCTTCGGCTTTGGCTCGTTTCGGCTTCGGCCCGTTTCGGCTCCGCCCGTTTTGACTTCGACTAGTCTTGGCTTCGACCTGTTTCGGCTTCTCGGCCTGGGTGGGAGCGCGAACCTGGAAGCCGAACTTGGCCGAAGCCGAAATGGGCGGGGCCGAAACGGGCCTGGAAGAAACTGGCCAGAGTCGAAACAGACCGGGCCGAAACAGACCGAAGCCAAACCGGGCTGGGACGAAACGGGCCAAAGCCGAAACGGGCCAGGACGAAGCGGGTCAGGACGAAACGAGCCGAAGCCGAAACGAGCGGATGAGGCCGAAACGGGCTGGAGCTGGAACGGGCCTCGGGAGCCCACTGCGGCTCCGGCCTGTTCGGAGGAGGTCACGATGGGCTCGGGAGCTTAAACGAGGTTCGGGAGTTTGTGGAGGAGGAGGAGGAGGAAGAGGAGGAGGAGGAGGAGGAGGATGAGGTGCCCCTAAGCCCCTCTCGGTTGGGGTTGCGGATCTGCATCGCTACATCGCGATATGTTTTCACTTGGCTCGTGATGCGAGCGAACGGCACGCGCGCGAGCGAGCTCCATGCTATTTTCGTTGGTGGTGGTGGGGGGGAAACAAGACAAAACAAACAGCAACAAGTGAGAGAAGGCGGGGAGGGTGGGCGGGGAGCGGGAAGGAATGACACCCTAGGGTGGAGGGGGGCGGGGATGCAAGTCAGCACGCCCGAACGCTTGCCGAGCCTCTCAGGTGTCTCTGCGCCGCTTGTCTGGGTTGAATTCCCTTACGCAAGCGGGTTACGTCTCACTAATAATTATTCAATTGCCACATCTTGATGCGCGTTCTATTACGTATACTGATGGGACTTCCGCATTCCCGTCTGGGGGGAGGGCCTCATACGCTAAATGAGGCGCATGGCCCGTCGAGCCGCCCGCTTGTTTCGAGCCGTGCGTGCAGAATGGAGTACCCGGATATACCAGGGGGTCCCAACCTCCGTTCGCACTGCAGACCTCGCTTACTCCATTGTTCTTAGAAGCGTTAAGCGCCGCAGGCCTTGCATGAGCAACAGCTCTCATCGTCCCGCTGACGTCTTCGTCATCCGTCCTCCACATTCCAATCCTGCCCCTTCGGCACGCCCACGTGTCCGCGGAGCCCTGCGGCTGTCCTCTGCGCCGCTGGTCTGAAATGGGTTCCCTTACATGAGCGAGTCACCTTTCTCAAGCGCTTCCTCTGATGCCGCATCTGGATGGGCGTCCTGTCGTAGGCTTGCCTCACTCCTGGTTCCTGTCAGGGCGGGGGAGGGGGCGCATCCGCTCCCGTGAGCGCCTGGCCCCTCGAGCCGCCCGCCTGCTTCTGCCAGCAGGTCCAGGCCAGGCCTTCCTGATCCTCAGCATTCCCGTCCTCGAGCTGTGCTGATCGAGCTGGCTCGCAGAGTTATTGCATCAGCTGTGAGTGTCGAGGGAGATGCCCCCCGCGTACAGCACGGGGGGCCAACGTGCATCCTCACGCATGGCTCCGCTGTCCTTCTAATTACCCATCGCCGCAGGCTCTGTACGGGAACAAGCACCTTCCCCATCCTGCGAATGCCCTCATCATCCATCCTCCACCTCCCCATTTTGCCCCCGTCTCCCTCCTCTCTCCCCCTTCTGACTTCCGCCCCGCTCTCTCTCCTCTTCTTGTGTTAGGACTGCGCCACTCGCGCGAGACAAGCAAGGAATGTATGGTATCTCCAGCTGCCAGCGGCAAGTCCTGCCACCGTGCCAGCCGAGGGTGGCGACTGAGCGCGGGGCCCAGAGGAGAGTACGGTATGACACCTCGTCCCCCCTGGTTTGGGAGAGCCGTGACATGTGACGCGCTTTATTGCGTCGTGACGGTGTATGGCTTAACAACGATAATGATGATGTTGTTGATGATCATGATGATGGTGTTGTTGCTGCTGAGGATGAAGTTGATGATGACATTGATGATTATGATGATGGCGATGCTGATGGTGGTGATGATGATGATGATGATGCTGTCGATGGTGACGATGATACTGACGATGATGATGATGATGATGATGATGATGATGATGATGATGATGATGATGTTTATGCTGCTAATGTGGGTGGTGATGACGACGATGACGATGACGATGACGATGATGATGATGATGATGATGATGATGATGATGATGATGATGATGAGGCTGATGATGATCATAAAGAGGAGGATGATCATGCTGTTAATGATAATGATGATCATCATAGCGATGGTGGCGACGATGATGATGCTGATGATGACGATGATGATGATGATTATGATGATGGTGATGCCGATGATGAGGATGATGATGATGATGATGATGAGGATGCTGATGCTGATGCTGATGCTGATGCTGGCGATGATGATGATACTGATAACGGTGTTTCTGATGATGACGATGCTGATGACGATGCTGACGTTGTCGATGATGATGATGGTGTTGATGCTGGTGCGGATGATGTGGATTATGATAATGGTGGTGGTGATGGTAATGACGTTCATGATGATGATGATGATGATGATGATGATGATGATGATGGTGATGATGATGATGAT
>CAUYUJ010014232.1:390616-424900 GCA_963575745.1 Prorocentrum cordatum
GTTTCCGATGGGGCCTTCGAAGCTTAACTCATGGGTAGAGGGGGCCTCGTTCCTTATTTCGGGTTCCTTCGGTCAACGCCTCGACTGTAGCTTGCGCCGCGTAGCTGACACATCACAGCTCGCACCTCGGAATCTGGCCACACCACATGGCTTACACAGTCTAGCTCACACTAATTACATCTAATTACATATCTGGCACAAGTTGGCTTGCACAACATAGCTCACACCGCATAGCTTACGCCGCGTCGTAGCTGGCACATCATAACTCGCACCTCGGAATCCGGCCACACCGCGTATCTTACACAGTCTAGCTCACACCGCATGTCTGGCACAAACTGGCTTACATGGCTCGCACAGTATAGCTTGCACCACATACCGTGCTCCGTATACCTTCCACATCCACATTGCAGTAACCCACTGTTGGGGTTCCACGCTGGCTGACACAGATGAGTCGTGTTTGAGGATTTCCACCCCGCCCGCAGCCACATACTAGTTGAAAGCCATCCACAGAGGGATCCCACAATTCTGCATGGAACCCCACCCGCCATCGGGATCTATGTCAAACATGTAAACCATCCTCGTAACTGGTCGGTGTGTAAGCAGCGGGCGCCCCTTTTGCCCCAAGGCGGCGACAGGATGGCTCCTGAGGCCCCCGGGGGCCCCAAGAAAGCTCCAGCCAGCCCCACGGAACACCAGCTGGGCCCCCCAGACGACTCCACGAGCGCTGCACAAGAGCCCCAGGAGTTACCCTCGGCCTTCCGATCAAAGGCGCACGGCCTGGGCCGACAGGAGGAGGACGCCCCTTGCGCCGCCCTGTGCTCTCCTCTGCCCCCGCTCTGGGGACGGACCGCCAGCCCGACTGCGCAGCGCCTGCGGCGGCAGGAGGAGGCAGGTATGAAGGAGAGAAGGGGAAGACGACGACGACGAGCCTTGGATCGCAGGCCTAGAGGTTGACACCGACGCCAACATCGGCGGTCTTCCTCAACCGAGGGAGGAAGATCCCGATCTCGGTGATGGTGGTCATTTTCTGGCTTCCAGGGTGGCCGAAATAGCGCCACCAACTCCAAACTCTAGGATCATCTCCCCCTGTCTTGGTGTTGGTGCCCATTGCCAGGCCTCCAATCGGAGACAAAGGGCGACGGCACTCCCAAGAAGAAGAGCAGAGCACGGCCGAGCAGCACGCCTCTCCAGCACCGCGCTGCAGCGCTGCCGGCTCTCGTGAGCCTCGCGAGTTGGACACCTCAGAGTCGCAGCCCTTTTCAGGAGGGGAAAAAGCAGACAGACACAATTCACCTTAGATTCCTCAGAAAAAATGGGAAAATATGGGAAGTGGGGGGAATGACAAGAACCCCGAAAATATGGGAGAATACAGGGAATCAGGTTATTTGTGTCGATTTACTTGTGTGTCCCAGGGCCCCTTCACCTTTCCCCAGCTCTACGAACGGCAGCAGAGGTCGCGGAGGCGGCAGCACCAGCAGCAGCAGCAGCAGCAGCAGCAGCAGCAGCAGCAGCAACAGCACCAGCAGCAGCATGAGCGGCAGCACCCTCCCTGTCGGGCCACGAGAGTTGAAAGCGGTCCCCCGACCGCGTCCGGGACCAAGCCCCAGCATGGTACCCCGCTTGCGGCGTGGGGTAGGGGAAGGGCCAAAACAGCCACCCAGAAGGGAAAAATAGGGTTTTGGACGAGGGATGAGAGAGCTCGCCAGACCACCGACGCCCAGAGAGCTGGTGGGACGAATCATAGCAACATCGGGCGAGAGAGAAGATGCAGCGGGAAGCCTCGGCTTGCTCGTGGATCTGGCTCCAAGACCTCCTCCGTAATTGTGCGCCAGCGACCTCTGTAGATCCCTGCCGCCTCCTGGATCATGCTCGACGCCAGACATCGGACGGCGACCGACGACGACGACGGACAACTGATGGCGACGGACGGCGACGGCGACGACTGCGACGAGGACGGTGACAACGACGACGATGACGACGGCGACGACGACGACAACAATGACGGTGACGACGGCGACCACGACTTCGACGACGATGACGACGGCGACCACGACGACGACGGCGACCACGATGACGACGACGACGACGACGATGATACCGTCGCGCATCCCGAGCCGCCCCCCCTCGCCAGCAGTGCCCCGCCAGGCAACTCCGCGGCGCTGGCCTCGCCTGGCGCGCAGCCGGACGCCGCGAAGTCGCAGCTGCTGGCGCGCGAGGCGCTCTCGGGAGCGTGCGGATCACGGCGGTGGCGACGGCGACGGCGACGATGCTGACGACAATGACGACGACGACGACGACGACGACGACGGCTACGACCACGACGACGACGACGACAGACATCGGACGGCGACCCGACCGACCGACCCACCGACCGACCCACCGACGACGACGGCGGCGGCGGCCGCGGCGATGCAGGATCGAGCATCGACGACGACGACGATGACCGCAGGTCGAGGATCGAGAATGACGGCGACAGTGGCGGCGGCGACGACGGCGTCGATTGGGGGGTTTTGGGTTTGGCGTTTCTGGGGACTTTCGTTGCCGCCGACGATGACGACAATGATCGACGATCCAGATTTCATGGCCACGGCTGGGTTCTACTCCAGATTCTGGTGAGAGCGCACACTTGGACAGGTCGGGGCTTCTGGGGGGGAGGAGGAGGATGAGAAGGAGGAAAAGGATACATAATATGAGATACGATAGCAATAGCAGGGGACGGAAGAGGGGGAAAAGCAGGAGGAGGAAAAATATCAACAAGAGGAAGAGTGATAAAGAGGAGGAGGAGGAGGAGGAGGAGGAGGAGGAGGAGGAAGAGGAGGAGGAGCAAGAGGATGATGATGATGATGATGATGATGATGATGAGGCGGAGGAGGAGGAGGAGAGGAGGAGGAGGGGTTAGGAGGAGGAGGGAGGAAGAGGGAGGAGGAGGAGAGAGAGAAGGAGAAGGAGGAGGAGGAGGAGGAGGAGAGGAGGAGTAGGAGGAGGAGGAGGAGGAGGTAGGAGGAGGAGGAGGAGGAGGAGGAGGAGGAGGAGGAGGAGGAGGAGGGAGGGGATGGAGGGAGGGGAGGAGAAGGAGGAGGAGGAGAGGAGCAGGACGAGGAGGAGGAGGGGGGGAATGGGGGAGGAGGGGGGTGGAGAAAGGACGGGGGAGACGGGTATGCACAGGGAGAGCAGCAGGAGCAGCGGCAGCAGGTGCAGCAGGAGGGGAGGGGAAGCATGAGCATCGGGGGAGACGCGGGGTTGCCCGTGTGCTCGACCCCTGGGTGGCGCGCCCGGGCCCGCTCGTTTAGCCGCCCCGCCCTCTCCTCCGACCCGCCTGCCCGCGTGCTCCGCTCCGCCAGCCTCCCCTCCTCCGCTTCTTCCCGCCCTCCCATGTCCGATTGTCCCCTTTCGCTCTCGTCCCCCCTTCCCTCCTTCCTACCACGCCCCTGCCCCGGCGCCTCTGTGCTCCCGCATCACATGAAGAGCGTCGTCTCCCCCCAGGCTTTCTCCTCGCATCCCCTGTCCACGGCCACTGCCCATCCCTCCCCTCTGCTTCCCCTCCCCATTTCCACACTTTTCCCCTTCACTCCCCAACTCTCCTTCTCCCCAAATCAGTTTTTTGTCCCGTTCCTTTTCCCCATGCCTCCCCTCCCTTGCGCCTTGCCCCCTGCTCCAAGTTCCCACCTTTCCGCCCCCCCGCTTATACGCATGCTCGTGCCGCGACGACGCGGCGACGACGCTGGCGCGTGCGTTCAAGGCTGAGCGCCGCGAGTGGTCCAGAATCGGCCGACATCGAAGGGCCTGCGCTATCGGGAAATTGCGATCCTGTGCCTGTAAGGTCGAACGATCCCCGCGGTGTCAGAAACCAAAGTACAGCACCGGTCGACCTCACAGGAACTAGCCTTACGCACTTCCATCCGACCACTCTGGATGGGAAGGAGGCAGAGGATGATGAGGAGCTGGAGGAAGCCCCCCAGCCTGTGCCTGCCCCCGTCTTCGCGCCGCGCAATATCTGTGCCGCCCTCGTTGAAGCCACTTCCCCTCTAGCCAGCCGACCCTCCTGTCGTCGCCCCCGTCCCCCCGCTCTCCCGCCCCCCCCTCTTCCCCCGCCTCCTGCCCCGAGGGCGCCCGGGGGCCCCCTCCCTCCTCGATCCTCGAAGGGGCAGAAGGGGCAGAACTCGACCTGCCAGTCCCTTGCCGTTCCTCTCCCTGCGCCTGCCCTGGTGCTCCTCTCCTCCCTCCTCTCCTCCCCCTCCACCCGCCCCCCCCCGCCTCTCCTGCCTCTTCGCCCCTCCCCTGACGTCCGGAGGCCTCCCCTTGTCTGGGCTTCTCACGCCGAAGCCCCACGCACGAGGGCGAGGCCTGCCTCGTGGCCCGTCGGCGGGCCCACCCCGTCTGCGGGAGGTGTCTCCTCCTGCACACCCCCTGGCAGCAGCTCCCCTGGTGGAGCTCGTTCGCAGGCCCTTCCGATCCGACCCGATCTGGTCTCCCCTCTGCCCCTTTCCTCCTCCTCCTCCTCCTCCTCCTTCTCCTCCCCCTCCTCCTCCTCCTTCTCCTCCTCCTCCTCCTCCTTTTCCTCCTCCTCCTCCTCCTCCGTAACCGTTTTGGCTCAAGGTGTCTGCTCTGCGCAAGCAGGAAGTGGATACGCTGGTCCGCGGCCAGCCCGATCGACTTTCCAGCCACACTCGCGGGTGTGCTGGCACCCCATTCGTTCCTTTCGTTGTCATACTCGCTCAGCTCCTGACGATCGAGGCCCTCTCGTCGCGGAGCACAGACCTCCTCGAACGGCACACCCTCGGGGGCCCGAGGGACACGCTCATACGTAAGGCCTCTCTGACTCGGCTCCATCGGCAGGCGATCGCAGTGCCTCGCGCAGTGCTGGCGAACGTCCTCCGCGTCGGCGCCCCAAGCACTACGACAAGCCTCGTGGAGACGCAGGTGGCCGACTCCGAAGCAAAGGCCCGAACCGTCCGAAGCAAAGGCCCGAACCGCCCCTTGCACGAAGGAGAACGTGCTGCAGCCGCTCGGTCTGGCGGAGCTGGAGGTGGATCAGTTCATGTACAAGGTGTTGCCACGGGACCTTTTTTCCTGCAGCTGTACCAGGTGCCGCTCGCTCCGATCCTCTCGCAGCCGCCATGGAGGAAGGAAAGCCACCCACTTTCTCTGCATCTCAACAAACCGGAATTGATTGTGCAAGGGCACTTACCATGGCAAGCACGGGCCAAAGAAGAGGTCCAGCTGCCACCGTGGTCCCTGGAGCGGCGCCACCACCTGCCCCAGCTGCAGGCTCCATCGAGGCGCCCACGGCCTCCCTGTACGACCAGCTCACTCAGCACGTGGACTCGGCCATGGGCACCTTCAGGAAGGCCACTGCGCGGACAGTCACCTCCACCATGCACGGGTACCAGCAGAAAACGGACCAGCGACTGGGCGCCACCGATGGGGAGCTTGCGCACCTCAAGCGCAGGACCGCCGTTTCTGAAGGGAAACAAGAGCGCCATCGACAAGCCATCGACAGCATCAATCGGACATTCGCCATCGCGGAGGCCGCCATCCCTGTTGTCGATTTGGCCGCAGAAGCTGAATTTGACCGACAACCCGACCTTGCTGTGTTCTCCATAGGATGTCAAGAATTCGTCTCGCCTCAACCACTTCGGGATGACCTTCAGAGCTGGTTTCAGGAGTCTGGCGCTGACTGGTCCTATGCCTCTCTTATTGGCGATGTGCCTGCCAAGCGTTTCACCCTACGGCTTCTCGGCGGCAAGAATGCGGTCGCCCCCGCGGCTACGGCGCTTGCACGTGGTCTCAAATTACGAGGTGGAGAGTGGAGATCTTTCACAAGTACCTCAGTGCTGGGACAACGAGCCCCTCTCTATGTCAATACTGACCGCAGTGCCCGACACATTCGACGAGAAATTCACACCCGACGGCTTCGCAAGATTCTTGAATCTGACTGCGCCAACTTCTCGCCCTATAAGCAGCGTGGACGAGTCACTATTGACGGTGTTCCACTGGTTCGCTAGGAAATTGGCACTGCCGCAGCTATCCCCACCAAGGTTGAATGGACTCGCGAACTCGCAGCTCAACGCGGCATCAACTGCCCCGCCTTGGAAAAGCGCTTCAACGACTTCTTCGACGAGGACAAGGCCATATCGCGGGGGTAACATCCAGCGGACTGCTCACTCCAAACAGGGCCTCAATATCATCACGTGGAACGCCCGCAGCTTGCTCGCCATTGACCGCTGGGGTCGCCAAGCTAAGCCACAACTACTTCTTCCCTATCTGCGACAGGGGTATATCATTGCTGTGCAAGAGGTTCATGGGAATACAGCTCGTCTTCAGCGACTCCTGCAGAACACCCCCTACCCCTAATCGATGTCGCGGACCTGCGCGGCCAGTCGCCCCATGTTCCCGGTGCCCGGGCACCGTCGACTGCCTCCACAGCATCACAATTTTCATTTACATCTACCAGTCCAAGGTCTTCCTCTTCGGCCACATCCTCGGCTTCGTTATCTGATCATCTCCCAGGTGAATTCTCCCGGCTGGGTCTCCTGGGCCCGCGCGCTCCTCGTGACCAAGGGGCGGTGCCCGCGCTGTCTGGGGAGGCGGCCAACTAATCGCACGATGCTTCTCCACCGCGCTCTCGTTCCAGGACGTGCTCGAGTGCGCGAGGTCTACCATGGCAACGTCTGTACTGCTGCCTATATGTACGTCCACAACTTTGAGCTCGCGCAGGACCAAGGGCGATCCATCCAGATTGACTGGCACAAGTGCCAGCGGCGGGCGCGGGTCGCTCCGCTATCGCGGATTTTCGTTGCCCTCGGCGGCATCAGCATCCGCGACGAGCCCGTGGTTTCCTTTCTGGGCCCGCAGCCCATGATCCTCGCCAGCATTGGGGGCGGCCAACACCATCGGTCCTTGTGGAAGAACCTCTTCGCGTCGATGACCGAGGTCTCGAGTGGCGAACCCACGCGCTTCGACGCCCATGCGATGAAGGAGACCAGGATCGATCGCGTCTTCGTCCGTCTTCCTGCCCATGCTTACTCGAATCCGTCGCTAACGCTGAAGGTTGTTAAGGATCCTGCCGTACTCAGTGACCGTCGCCTCAGCGATCATGCGCCGCTGGACCTTACGATTGCGACTGCTGTTCCCAAGACGGACGACATCCAACCGATCCCCGCTTTCATCTTCCAGGCCCCCCGCTACAAGCAGAATGTGTCGCTTCTTCTTCAGCGCTCGCAGCTGCAATTTGCGGCGGCGGAGCGAAGTTGGCTTGGTTTCAAGGACATGACTGAAGCGGCTCGCCTCGCGCGCAATGAACTCACCGCGTGTCCTGGCGCGGCGCGCCGCCAATCTGCTGCGGAGGCACGCTTGCTCACGCGCCGTTGAATTTCGCGGGCTATATGGAGACAAGATCTTTCCCTGGCCCGCACTCTCATGGACACCGCGGAGATTGGCAAGGACTCCCTTTTCATCGCTGAAGGACTGGCCTACTGGACGAACCCAAATTTGCGGAAGCTTCGCGACGTGCTCATCTGCCACACCTCCGTCTTCGCGAAGAGCAAGTGGTCGCTGCGGCGCAACGCGCTCAGCAACAAGGCCGCGCGCTGGACATTGATTATCAACGCAAACAAGCTCGCATACTACAGAAGCGTAGCAGGACCTGGGCCCCTTTTGCGCGGGCGCTGTCTCTGACGGGGATTCGTCTGGCGAATGAGGGAGGTATAGCCACGGACACCGCAGCGCAAGTGGAAGCCTTGCAGGATCACTGGCTGCCCATCTTCTCGCACAAGCAAGTTTATGACCAGGCCCTCAAGGACTACTTCAGCCAATTTGCTCCGCCGAGCACCACCTCGTCGAAGCTCATCATTCTTTCGCTGCTTTCATGCGCCGCGTTGCCCTTCGTGCTCGTGCGTCAGCGCCTGGTCCTGATCGTCTCCCATGCCGAGCCTGGGCAGAGACTGATGGGGCTTTGGAAGCTCTGGAAGATGTTACATGGAGCCTCTTCGAGACCGGCGTTGCCCCGCCCGCGTTCAACGATTCGATCTTCTCGTTCATCCCGAAGGGCGAGGAGGGGGCCGACCACATCTGCAGCGCGCGCGAAACATGAAATCTGCGTCCGATCTCTCGGAAGAACACCGACTCCAAGCTCTTCGCGGGGGCGCTCAACCTACAGCTCAGGACACACGTGGAAGAACATGCTCATCATGATCAACGAGGATTCTCATTTGCGGACGCAGCTTTTACAACGACATCCGGATGATGGGCGCCAAAGGGCGCATGGCAGGTTGGAATGATGATCCTTCACTTGATAAGCCTGTCCTGGTTCTCTTCGATGTTGCTGCTGCCTTTCCCTTTCAGGGGAGGCAATGGCTCTTCCAGGCCCTCGACCAGTTCCAGTTCGAGATGGGCTTTGTCAATGCGGTCGCTGCCCTGTGCGACCAGGCTATGGGCTTCACCATTCTCGATGGCCAGTACTACTCTGTCTGCCCCTTGGCATCAGGAGTAGCCCGAGGCTGCCCCTTATCTGGCACCACCTGGGCCATCGCGATGGATGTCATCATCGGAGCTGTCAATGTTGCGATGCCCGCCCCCAAGGGCGGCAAGACGGGCGCCTGCGCCGATGATGTCGGTCTTTACCTTCAACGCATGGCTCTCATGGTTCCGCTGGCTGACGTTTTTTTTTTTTTGTCATAATAAAAAAAGCTGCGGTGCTCGGCAATCTACATCTCGATGTCAAGAAATGTGTCACCATACCCCTGTGGGCGAAGCTGACCAGCGCGATCCGCGACGGCGTCGCCGCCTTCCTCCAGGGCCACCTTCCCGACTGGGCCCCCTTCAAGATTGCGGCTGAAGGTCTTTATATTAGGGTGCATGTGGGCCCCGATGCGGACAGCGATCTACAATGGGCTGCTGCTGGATCCAAGTGGTGGCAGAGAGCGATGGCCATTGGCAGTGCGACAGCCCCCGCGAACCCCAATGCGAGGCTTTATCAGATGTCGGCGATCACCGTCCTCGGCTACCTGGCGCAGTTCTTTGATCTCCCACCCCAGCTCAGGCGAAAGGGCACCCATGCAGTTCACAAGGTTCTACGTATGCCTCCCAGCACCTTTCGCCTCAAAGATGTCCACTCGTTCAACAACTGGATGCTTGGCATTGCGCCGCGCTCCCTGCTCGCGCACTCGCTTGGTACTCAATGGCGGGCCGCTCACTTTACCCTCAACCTGGTGCAGCCCCTGTTCCAGGAGTCCTTCGAGATGGCTCAATCCGCATGCGGATTCCCTGCGTTGGCGATGAACAAGTGGTCGCCTGTCTTCTGGAAGGAACCACCGGCGATTGTCCAGCGCCCCAACGAGATGATGCAGGGCCGCCCCGCCCAAGTTCCAGCTAGTCGCCAATCTGGTCTTCTTCGCGCTGGTGTCATTGCTCACCGAGCGGCGCGGGACGCCGTCGAAGCTGGTACCAAACTCAAGCCGCAGCGCGCATTCATCACGGCCCTGACCACCGACAGGATGAAGGACGATTTCGAGATCACCATCGCCGAGCGGCTCACGGCCTGGTATGGGGCTGCTATCGTTCCGCACGACCTGAAGCTGCGCTGGACGACCCTCAAAAGCTTGCTGTTGACGGTAGCTCCTCCATGGCGGTGGATCACTCTGCGGACTCTCGCGGGTGGCTGGCGCACGAGCTCTCGCATGCACGTGACACCCGATGTGGATCAGTGCCGTTGTGGATGCTTCTAGCAGCCAGACGCGATCGCCCACTACCTGGTCTGTGATCTGTGATCGTCTCCCACATGTGGCGGGCCCGCGCAGGGATCCGCCACTCTCGCCGCCCCGCTGGCCGCCGTCTCTTGAGCGGTCCCCTGGGTCCTCCTCTCTTCCTCCT
Source organism: Prorocentrum cordatum (assembly GCA_963575745.1). Taxonomy (NCBI): domain Eukaryota; class Dinophyceae; order Prorocentrales; family Prorocentraceae; genus Prorocentrum; species Prorocentrum cordatum. The sequence goes on from CAUYUJ010014232.1 coordinate 400,487, forward strand.
CCGCTTCGTCCTGCTCCTCCTCCTCCTCCTCGACCTCGACTTCGGCCTCGTCCTCCTCCTCCTCCTCCTCCCTCCTCCTCCTCCTCCTCCTCCTCCTCCTCTCCTCCTCTTCCTCCTCATCATAATCAGCATCATCCTCATCCTCATCTCATCCTCATTCCTCATCCTCCTGCTCCACCACGCGGATTATCCTCCGTTTCTGCTCTCCTGCTCCTCGTCCTCCTCCTCCCCCTCCTCCGCCTCTTCCTCCCCCTCCTCCTCGCCCTCCTCCTCCTCCTGCTCCTCCTCCTCTCTCCTCCCCTACCGTCTCTCCCTACTCTCCTCCTCCTCCTCCTCCCTTTCCTCCTCCTCCTCCTCCTCCTCCGTCCTCCTCCTTCTCTTCCTCCTCCCCCTCCTCCTGCTCCTCCTCCTCCTTCTCCTCCTCCTCCTCGTCCTCGTCGTCGTCGTCCTCCTCCTCCTCTTCCTCCGCTTCCATTGTTCCTCCTCCCCCTCATCCTCCTCCACCTCCTCTTCTTTTTCTGTTTCTTCTCTTTCTTATTACTATTATTAGTAGTATTAGCATTTGCAGTGCCATTATTATTATTATTATTATTAGTATTATTCTTATTATTACTATTATTATTAGTATTATTATCATTATTATTATTATGATTATTGTTGTTGTTGTTGTTGGTGTTGTTGTTGTTGTTGGTGGTGTTGTTGTTGTTGGTGTTGTTGTTGTTGTTGTTGGTGTCGTTGTTGTTGTTGTTGTTGGTGTTGTTGTTGTTGTTATTATTGTTGTTGTTGTTATTAGTATTGTTGTTATTATTATTATTCATAATATGTTTGATTAGTAGTCTTATTAGTATTCGTATTATGGTTAGTATTGATCTTATTATTGCTAGTATTATCATCAGTATTTTTGTTGTTATTATTATTATTATTATTATTAGTATTACGATTCTCACTATTATTTGTGGTGTTGATAGTATCATTATTATTGTTGCTATTATTATTAACAGTAATAGTACTATTATGATTATTCTTAACATTGTTAGTATTACCATTATTATCAGTAGTCTTCTAAGTCTTAGTATTCGTATGTGTCTGCGTATGCCTCTTCTTACTAGTATTCGTACTATTAGTACTATTATTATTCTTATGTTTATTGTTTTTCCTCCTCCCCTTGCTCCTCCTCCTCCTCCTCTTTTTCTCCTCCTCCTCCTGCCCCTCCGCCTCCTCCTCCTCCTACTCTTCCTCCTCCTCCTCCTCCTCCTCCTCTCCGTTTTCCTTCTCCTCCTCCTCCTCCTCCTCATCGTCATCCTTCTCCTCCTTCTCCTCCTCCTCCTCCTCCTCCCCTCCTCCTCCTCTCACCTCCTCCTCCTCCTCCTCCTCCTCCTCCTCCTCCTCCTGCTCATCCTCCTCCCCTTTCCTCCCGCCTCCTTCTCCTCATCCTCCTTTTTCCTCCTCCTCTTCTCCTCTCCTCATCCTCTCCTCCTCCTCTTCCTCCTCCCTTCCTCCTTCTTCTCCTCACTCCTCCTCCCCCTCCGCTGCCTCCTCCTCTTCCTCCTCGTCCTCCTCCCTCTTCCCCCTCCTCCTCCTCCCCTCCTCCTCGTTCCTCCTCCTCCTTCTCCTCCTCCTCTTCCTCCTCCTCTTCCTCCTCCTCCTCCTCTCATCTCCCTTCTCCCCCTCCTCCTCCTCCTCATCCTCCTCATCCTCCTCATCCTGCCCCGAGGGGGCCCCTCCCGTAGGGGAGGGGTCGGGACCCCAGGGTCCTCCTGGCGCAGGCGGGGAGCGCCGGGCCCGAGGGGCGAAAATCCCCCGCACCCCGGGGGACGCCGCCAAAGTGCGGTTTCCTTCCCCCGGGGGGGTCGCCAGGCCCCGTGTGCTTCCCCAGGGCGGTGCTGGGTCCCCCCCAGCACTCGCCGCCCTGGGGCGGGGCTGGCGGCTCGTCTCCGTCGTGTCGCTCGTCCGTCTCGTGTCGTTCGTGTCGCGTCGTTCGTTTCGTCCCCCTGTCGTGTCGCGTCGTGTCGTGGTCCCGGGGCCGTAAAACGCGGCCACCCATGGAGTGGGTGGTGGGTAGGGTTGGCGCTGAGCACGGCTCGCGCCCCCTACCCCGACCAGGGAGCGCGGAGCACGGTCTCCCAGCGCTCCCTGGTCGCGCTTAGGTCGCGCCACGGGGGCATGGCCCCGACGGTGGCGCGGCCTGCGCCGTTTTTGGTGCATCTCGCTGGCACTCGCCACGCCAGCGGAGTCATGTGGCTGTTCATGGGTCGACCATAAAAAAAAATCATCCTCCTCATCCTTATCGTCCTCCTCCTTGTCCTTACCCTCCTCCTCCTCCTCCTCATTATTATTATTCTTATTAGTATGATCATTCTTCTTATTCTTCTTCTCATTCTCCTCCCCCTCCTCCTCCTCCTTCTCCTCCTCCTCCTCCTCCTCCTCATTCCTCCTTCTCTTCCTCCTCCTCCTCCTCCTCCTCCTCCTCGCCCTCCCCCTCCCCTTCCTCCCCCTCCTCCCCTCTCCTTGTCCCCCTGGGCGATCAAAGGATCCCCCATGCACCCTGCGGTCTTGCTTTGCATATTACCAGCAGCCACTACCAGGCACTGACACCACCCCTCCCGTGCTGGAGCAGGAAGAGCCCGCCCTGCTTTCTGGCACGACCTGCTGCCCAGGTCCCCGCTCCGCCCCGCACTCCCGCCAGCTGACGTTCTGCTCCCCCTTTGGAGGGGGGAGAGCATGACGCGGCACCGCCCGACAATCGAACGGGCTGCGGGAATCCCAGGGTCGTCGGTGTTGGTGTGTATTCTCATCGATGATCTTGGGGTCCAGTGATCTGTGCCGCGTGGACGGCATCCTCTCGAATCTTTCTAGGTGAATCCATTACCCCTTCTTCTCCTCCGCCCCCTGGCTGGGCAAATGGCGGGGGGGGAGACGTTGGAGCTCGCGTGCTTCCTCTCGATCCGCCGCCGCGACGTCCAGGGCTTCGAGAGGCGCCCGGGGGCGGTGGGTGCACCCCGGATCAGGAAGAGGGGGCCGCAAAGGGGAGGCGCAAGAGGACGAGGAGGAGGAAAGGGGGAGGAGGATACTGATGATGATGATGGTGATGATGATGATGATGATGATGATGATGATGATGATGTTGTTGCTGTTGATGACGGTGGTGATGATGATGCTGATGCTGATGACGATGATGATGATGATGATGATGATGATGATGATGATGATGCTGATGCGGATGCGGATGCTGATGCTGATGCTGATGCTGATGCTGATGACGATGATGATGAGGAGGAGGAGGAGGAGGAGGAGGAGGAGGAGGAGGAGGAGGAGGGGTAGGTGTTAGATTGTAGCGTTCCGATTGCGTGAGCAGGATCGACCAGTGTGACGGTATTGTTTGTATAACAGCTGTGTCACGCCTGGAGTGGGTGGGGGGGTGGGTCACATTTTGTAAATCGCTGAAATCGCGCTGTCTGGGTCTATTTCCACAAGTGATTGCCTCAATTTTCCTCCAGGAAACAAAGCTCCTAGTATATGTTCACTGTGGCAGAGCCCGTGGTCCGTCCCAGTCGGTACCAGGACGGTTGACGATGATGATGCATTCACGGTGTTGAAAATGAATTACAAGATTATGTTTTCTGATCTCGGTCGTCAGCCGCAACTTGTACTGCGAAGAACCGTTCAACAATTTCAAACGTTAGGCCAGGACCCCAACGTCAAGCGAACGCCTCGGAGCATGTTACTAAGATCGCCAAAACTATACAGTCCGCTGGAAGCACGAGGGCCAGAGGAGGTGAAAGCTTATCCGCTAGCGAAATGCAGCGCCCGGTCCACCCGTCCACCCCCCCTCTCTCCTTTGTTTTCCTGCCGGTGGCTGGCCAAGTGAATCATGCGGGCAGGAAAAGCGGCCGAAAGGAGCCCAGGCTTTCCTGCTGGTGGCTGGCCAAGCGAACCAGCTGGCCAAGTGCACCACCCGGCAGAATGAGCGGCTGCAAGGAGCCCAGGGGCGGCGACAAGGTCGCCGTCCCACTGCCTGCAGAGCGGCCGCGTCCCCGGGCAGTGCCAGTTCGCGTCGCGCGCAAGCCCCCTTGCCCATGTCCGGGCGCGATGCCACGACGCGTTGCGAGCGCGAGGGGCGCTTTCGGCGGCGGGGCTGGCACGACCACCGCTGCTGCATCGCTGCAGTCTGTTCGCGCGCACTGTGCCAGTTGTCCTGGGTTCGCTAGCGAGGAGCGCTTGGGCATTATGTTTCTCACGAGCGCCCATCACACATCACTTGTCGATGCAGGATACGCTGCGGGTTCGATGCTTTCGGGCAAGTCGAGGATGCCGACGCCTTGTCGTCGTTATAGGCGCGATGTTGCAGTGTCTCGTATGCTGGTCCGTGCAGCCATAATGGCGTCGGTCGATCACGGCGTTCCGCCGCTTTGTTCATCACCATACCAGTATCGGTTGCGGCGAAACATCAAACTCGTTTGCGGTGTAATCGGGTTGGAGCGGGAGAGGTTGTCATGGTGCGCATTGGTCCATCGACGAGGCTTGCCGCGAGTCGCCTGGGACCGCCTATTAGGTCACACGTTGAGTCAAACTGTGGCCACGCTGCTGCAAGTTGTTTTCGCCCACCCATTGCGGAAACCATTGGGTGAGATTAGAGACCATTCCACGCAATGTTTGTAAGCCTGTGTGGACAACCTCGTTGGTTTCGAGGCATTCCGACGCCTTCTTGGGAGTTCTTGTTGGAGTGTCTCGGCAGCCTGGGGGCAATCTTGGAGGTGCCGTATGACCCGTTTTAAAGTCATGCGTGGGGGGGTCCTCTGGGCCTTGTCATGGCAAATGACAATCGGTACGATCGAGATGGGTACGGAAAGAAAAGGCGCAAAGATTGACAGCGGTTCTTGCTCATTCTGGACAGGACTCGCTGTCGACGTCGCCGCGGACGTGGTCCACTCGAGAATTCGAGACAGAAGGTCGCCTGGCCAACAGCGGCCGCTGTCGGGTCTGGAGAGCATCTACTGTTGGGCATCGTGCCCATGTGTTCCGTACCCGTCTCGGGCGTTCACAGAGAAGAGGAGGAGGAGGAGGAGGAGGAGCAGGAGGAGGAAGAGGAGGAGGTTACTCTAAAAAGGAGGAGGAGGAGGAGGAGGAGGAGGAGGAGGAGGAGGGAGGAGGAGGAGGTAGGAACAGGAGGAGGAGGAAGAGGAGGAGGAGGAGGAGGAGGAGCAGGAAGAAGAGGAGGAGGAGGAGGAGGAGGAGCAGGAGGAGGAGGAGGGGCGAGGGCCCAGCAAGGCCCCACGAGGAGCATCATCGGGCCCCAGCGGGGCTCCAGCCGTGGGCTGAGCCTGGGAGGCTGGGCGGCAGAGGGGCCCGGGACCCGGCCCCCTCAGCTCGCCGCGCCCCGTGGGTCGCCACAGCGGCGCTGGGCGGGCGAGGCTGGAGGCGGACTGCCTCCCAGATCCGTGCAGCGCTAGCTCCCAAAATCCTCTGCACGGGCTCCAATGCCACCCCCTCAGGCCTTGCCGCGTCCACTGTTCCAACTCCTTTCAACGCCTCTCCTCCTGTTCCAGTGTTCCGACGGTGTTCGCGCTCTGCGCTTCCACTGTGCCCACGCCAGAAACGACGGTGTGGTCCCAAGGCGCCCCGAGGTGGCCTCCCATACGACCCGAGATGACCCAATATATCCTCCAGCATGGCCCAGAGAGGTCCCAATCAGACTCCAGGGAATTCATCCCGAGCTATTCAATCACAATGGCGTTGTTTTCTTGACTTCGACGCTTCCGAAGCGCCTATCTCAGCAGCCTCGAGGTGACCTCAGAAGCGCCAAAAAAGCCCTCGCGCGAAGGCCGGAACGAACCCCGGGGCTCCCATGAGCTCCCCGAGAGAGGCCCAGGAGGGCCCCACGACGGGCTCCGAGGAGCCCTCGTGCGGTCGGGAACTTCTGCTTGGCGCGTCGCGGCGGCGGCCCCGGCGACGCGCTACAGGGCAGGAGGAGGAGGAGGAGGAGGAGGAGGAGGAGGAGGAGGAGGAGGAGGAGAGGAGGAGGAGGAGGAGGAGGGAGGAGGAGGAGGAGAGGAGGAGGAGGAGGAGGAGGAGGAGGAGGGGAGGAGGAGAGAGGAGGGAGGAGGAGGAGGAGGAGGAGGAGGAGGATTTTTTTGTTTGAACGCAACGCTCCACCTCTGTATCTCGACATGGGAGGTCGAACGAGCCGAGGACGACCAGCACGAGCACCCAGACGAAGTAGAGCAGCGGCACGAGAGGGACGTACAGCTGCGCCTCGATGAAGGCGAGGCCACCTCTGATGCGTTGACCTTCGATGACGAATTGACCACACCCCATGCCCAGCGCCGTCCAGCGCGTGCAAGCCCACGAGCGGGAGTCACATACAATACCAAGAAGCCTTCGGCCACATACAATATCAGGAAGCACCCGATTCGCAGAAAAAGACACAGCATGACGCGGTGAAAACTACCAGGCACAAGAAGAATAATTCAGCGTGAAAGCCAAGCATACTTAATAGAGTCACCCGAAAAGCCGTCCTTCGCCTGGATCTGGAGGAAGCCCGGAAGGCACCCACAGCGGACGACCAGAGTCGGCATCGGGTAGGTTCAGCGCTGCAAAGGCCCTCGCCACGGCCTCCCGCTGGGCCCCCAGGGCCCAAGGCGAAGCACGCGCGGCCTCCAGCGCCTCATACTTCAGCACCTCTGCCTCCAGGAGCTCGTCCAAGGTGCTGCAAAAGCCCCCCTCCGCCGCAGGTCCTGGGCCAGCCGGCAAATCTAGAAGACTCTCAGCGCGAAGCGGCTCCCTAGGAAGAAAAACACGAACTGGAACCCCACCTCCCTGGCGTAGCCCTTCGACAGGACAGAGGCCCATTGACCGCGCCGAAATAGAAGACGACTTGCGACCAGCTGCGAAAAAATCGGGGGTGATCTCCTTAGACGGCACGTCGCAAGCAGGGCCGAAAACATGCTCCTCGCCGCCGTCGCCAGCGCAAGCCAAGGAGAAGCCCTCGACGGCCTCGATCAAGCCCGACTCCGAATAGCCAAGCACACCACGCAGCGGCAAAGATGCCCAACACGAGCCGAGCGAGCCACAAGGGAAGAGCTCCGCAGCGTCCGCGTTGAAGGTGAAGCTCTCTGCCTCAGCACGGGCCTCCAGCCTGGCCCCATATTTCTGCAGCCGCCGCAACTGCTCGATCGGCGTAGTCGACACTCGTACACCGCGAGCGCCGGAATGCAGGGCAACGTTTCTTCTCACAGCTGGCGCCGCAGACGGCACGCGCCCTGCTAGCTTCTCCCCCAAGGCCGGCGCCAGCGCGAGGATGCGATCGGCCAGCTCCGCGCACCCGAAGATGGTGGTGAGGCCACCGATGATCGCCTCGAAGTCCGCCTGCACCCGCCTGAGCTCGTCGGAGAGCTTGATGATCGCACGATCGGCAGACTGCTAGCCCACAGCTTCCCTGCCTTGCGGTCCTCGGGGCTGCGGCGAATTGGGCGTGCAATTCCACACCCTCCCGTCGCCATGGCTGTGCCCGAGCGAAGGGCCCGCCGTTTGGCTTTCGCCAGAGGCAGACCCTTGAACCCGGGCGGGAGCTGGCGAGAGCCAAAATGGCTTGAGCCAAAATGGCTTGAACCAAAATGGCTACGGCAGGAGGAGGAGGAGGAGGAGGAGGAGGAGGAGGAGGAGGTCCGTAGCCATTTTGGCTCAAGGCTAAACGTTGTGAAGGGCTATAGACGCCCGAGAATCAGCGATTAGCTTTGCGGCCCGTCCGTAGGCCGCTCTCGAGACCATTTCGGCCTTCAGGAGGCCACTGATTTCGCGACCTCTCGGACCTGTCATCGTTTGGGTGCCGTCTACCAGCGTAGACAGGCGACGATGGCGCGCCCCAGTCGGTCCGACCTCGAGGCGCTGGCGGCTTGCGAATTCGCCCCCACCTTCCCGTCGCAGGAGCGCAGAGGTGCAGCTGCGCGCGGTCCCGAGGATGCCCTGGGCGGCTCTGGCACTCCTGCTCGTCGGCGTGACCTTCCTCCTGCTGATGAACGTAGCCGCTCTCCACACGATGAAGACAAACGAGCCCCACATGGCGAAGACATACGCAACTACGTGGACCACACCCGCGACTCGATCATGGACTCCCTCGGTAGGCTTCAAGCATCCATGGGGGACATCGCAAAGCAGGTTCACAAATCATGTACTGACCTCAGCATGCAAGTCGAACGGCGACTCGCAGACGTCGAGCGGCATCAGCAGCAGACCGACTCCAGCGTCCAGCGCCTGTCCGACAAGATCGAACGGCTCGAGCAGATCCTGGGTCTCATGCAATCTGAATCTCCTCCTGTGCGTGTGGAAGACTCCAGCTTCGACCGAGATCCTGATCCAACGGTGCTTGTCCTGTGGGCCAAGGCTATGCTGCCAAAAGCCAACATCGACAAGGACGTGGTGCAGTCCATCCTCGAGAAAAAACAATCTCAACCCAGCTGATGTCCAGCTGGAAGGTGATCCCGCTGGCCGCCGCTTCGTCCTCAGGATCAAAGGCAACGCTCAGGTGGCCGCCAGGCGTGTTCGGCAAATCACGGGCAGCTTCAAAATATCGGCATCTCAATGGCAGCGATTCTCCACGGCCGACACCACGGGTGCGGCAACGGAGGTGTGCATCCCCACGGACAAGTCCCAGAAGCAGGTACAGACGGAGCACCTCACGAAGAAACTCAAGGCCACGCTCTCAAAGCTCTACCCGACCCACCACTTCCACGGCAACCGTGATCGTGGCGAGATCTCCACGCAGTGGAAGCCGCTGGTTCGCGCCACTCCTCAGCCAGGCCAGGGCCCCGAGCCGACTCTCGAGTTCGTCCGCGCGAACCTGGCACAGCTCGGCTTCAGCGCCGACCAGATCCGCGCCAAGTTCAAGCTGCTGGCCCCGCCCGCAGAACCCGTTCAGTGGCGTATTTAACCCGATTCTAGCCGCGTGGTGCGGACGTTCTTCCTCTCCTACTCCGATCTCTGTGGGGACGTGGAATGGGCAAGCTTTATTCCATCATAAAAACCGAGTTCGAGCCAGGAAGACCAACTACATGAAGCAACTGCTGGGCAAAGGTTGGATTCTCGGGATCCAGGAATCTCGCGGGACCCTGGACGAGCTCAGGGACCTGCTCTACCACATCCACCTCCCTACTCAGGCCTACTACTCGATTATGCCAGCCTCGCCGCATGCCGCGGGAGGAGTGATCACATGCATTCCCGATTTTGATATCACGCATGCTGCAGACGACAGGCCGTCTATCTCGGAACGTAGTTTGACCCAGGGGCGTGCGTTGAATGTTCGAATTTTGTGTCCAAGCGGGGGTCTCATTTCGCACTTCGACATTCATAGCCACGGGCTGTCGTCTCAGCAGCGCGCCGAGATCCTAGATGCTATCGCCTCCGACCTCTCCCTGGCCTCCGCGGACCCCCTCAAAATCTTCGTCATCGTCGGCGGGGACCTCAACTTCTCAGAGGATTCTTCTGTGGCGCTCGATTGCTTCGAATATTTGGATCCTTCTGGTTTCTCGGTTCCTGTGGAGCCATCCGTGAGCCCATCACAGCGTGGGACTGGGAACGGACGTCTGGGTTCGGAGGGTCTGGCTTGGAATCGTATCTTGGGACAGATGACGGAGGTTCAGCTTCAGGGGCCTACTCATCACTGCGCCGCGCAGGGGGCCCTGCGGAAATTGGATAGGATTTATGTGTCTGCGCCAGGGTGGAGCCTTACTCAGTGGTGCACTGGCGGCAGGGTGCACGGCTACCCAGAGGTGCTCAGCCGCACACGCATCTCTGATCATTCTGCCGTCTCCGCGACCTTTTCTGCCCGATCGTCGAAACCGCCAGGAGAGCAGCCCATCCACCAGGACATCTTTCGGAGACATGAGTACCAGAAATTCATCCAGGACGTTCTCGGACAGGTCGACGACTCCGAGTTGTCTCCCCCCTTCCGCCTCGCTTTCCACAAGGCAATCATGATCGAAGCTGCTCGGCGCACTCGCGATCGACTCCTCCGATTTCGACATCACGACCCCCTCTCGAGATACATCGCCATTCGCACCATCGCTCGAGCTGTACGGGGGCAGAACGTGCTGCTGGCCCAGAAGATTATGGCGTCTCACCCGTTAGGCGCGCAGTTTCTGGTCGTCGATCCGCTGACCGCGCAGGTCTCGATCAATGACCCTGCCAACCTCGCGGCGTTGGCCGCTGAGATCCACGCCGCTATGTTCTCCAGAGCCCAGTCGGAGACAAGGCAGAGGCTCCAGCAGGACAGCCCAGAGACCGTCAGGACCAAGCTCAAGAAGCGCCTCCGCAGCCCCATTACCCGTTCTCGTCTTTGGGGCCCATTTGGTCCAAAGCTGCCCTCACAAGGGATCCGAGACCCCTTTCCTCATCAAGGTCAAGAATATTCGGGCCCCCACAATAGAGTTCGTGCAGACCCTGCTGGGATGCTCTCTAGCCTCTCCGACTACTGGGGCCAGGTTTTCTCCGAGAAAGATGTAGACCGTGCCGCCGCCTTCCAGTGCATCAATCGGTTTAAGCCAGCTGTTGACCTGTCAGGTTAGCCACCTCCTACCGAACGTGATATAACCCGCTTCCTGGAAAATATTGCCCCGAGCGCTCCGGGACCTGATCAACTTCCGTACTTTGCCTGGCGCTTCCACCCCAAAGGATCCCAAGTTTTGTATGAAGCGCTCTCCTGGGCTTTGGATGGCAAACCTCTTCTCTTCGGCTTCAATGCGATGCTGGGAGCGTTCTTGGCCAAGGGCGACGAGCCTGGCGACGAGGATACAGTGATCCGAGATGCTGCGGCCACCCGGCCACTCGGCTTGAAAAACACTGATTGTAAGATCATGACGGCGGTTTGCGTGAAACCCCTGAGTCGGTCCCTGCCCGACTTCATCGCAAAGGCCCAGCGGGGCTTCGTCCCCACGAGGAATTTCGGGATGAACATCATCGAATTGGACACGCAAGCTCGGATCACTTCGATGCTGCCAGATGCGAATGACAGGTTACCCGCCCTGGTATCGTTCGACTACGGACAAGCGTTCCCATCGATCGCCCAGTTTTGGATCTTCCTCACCCTCAAATCGCTCAACACCCCCGCCCCGCTTCGCCTCTTCCTGGAAATGATCTACCAGTTCGTGCTCTGCTACGGGAGGATCGGGAGCGAATGCCGTTACATGTACACAATACTATCGGGCATCGTTCAAGGGTGCCCAGCCAGCGGATGTCTCTATGCGATTGCGAGCCACCCGTTCGTCGAGCACTTCGATTCGCTGATCGAAAAACGAGGACTAGGTATGAGTAGACTATGCGCCGACGCTGTAGGAAGTGTAATTCATCAAATTAAAGTTTTGAGGCAACTATACACTGTTTTTCGGGCGTCAAGGCGGGTGGCTAACTTAGAGCTTAAGCACAATAAATGTAAGATAGTTCCGCTAGCTGGCCCCTTTTCTGAGCCCTTGGCCAGACGGTACCGCGACTGGCCCCAGGTGCATCTGCCCGACTGGGCGGAGTTCCAGGTGGTCCCTCGGCTTCTGTACCTCGGGATTATCATGGGCCCCTCGGCGGCCCCGTCTCCGTGGGACGCCCCTGTGGCGAAATGGGCTCAACGTAGTTCGGCCATAGCTTACAACGGCGCTCCCTCGGCCGTTACCGCGTTTCAATACTCGTCCCGTGCTCTCAGCTGTTTGGGGTGCGTCGCGCAGTTCGCTCCGCTTCCCCATTCAGTGATTGCCGAAGAGCACGCGTTGCTGGCGGCCCTCTTTAAGCTTCCCCACTGCGCCCTTCCGAGGCGCGACTACTTTAATCTCGACTCCTGGGGAGGCCCCCGTATCAGGAGTGCTCTAGCTGTTTCCTTGGCGTCGCTTATTCGAGCGTCTTTAAGCACGTTCCCTGCATGGCGGCAGCAGTATGACAGACTCCAGGAGGCTGGAGTCTATCTCTCGCTCGAAGACATTGGAAAGGGCCGCATGTCTCCCAGGTTTTGGGGGGGGCCTCCGTTCGTCCAACACCTGCAGGCGGCGTCACAGGGTTTTCCAGCCACCAAATACAGGAATGCAGGATCAGCTGCGCTCCCAGCGGCGCAGCAGGCCATGCTCGAAGGAAAGAAGATTCAGCGTGCAGCCGCCGCTGCTCTGACCTCCTCCCTTTTCCCTCTGACCTCGCCTCGACCTTCGCCCGCCGCCTTTCCCACCTCCTTCCACAGCTCGAGCTCGCTGCGATCCAGCGCATCCGGTGGCAAGATGTGCAAGCAGCGGTCTGTGCCGCTCCGTCGCCATGGCGCATGGCCATAATCAAGACTTTTGCTGGCGGCTGGATTACAGACTCTAGATTCCAGCAGAAACAGAAAAGTTGCGTGTTCGGATGTGCCAGTAGCGACTGCCAGGCTCATTATTTTATGTGTCCTGTCGTAATTTCAACGGTAGGGAAATTAACTAGCCACCCGCCTCCCGAAGACATCCTATCTCGTCTTGGGCTGAGCTCCCCCCCCCCTCCAACTTCGTGTATCTAGTTGCCTCTTTTTACCTGTACACCTTGGCTCGGAACTACCAGCCTCCCCTCTCAGTCGGCGACGTGACTGCGGTGCCCCCCCAGCTTCGAGCGTCAGTGTTCCGCTCATGGGACGCCCGCGTGTCCAGTTCTCAGGAGGCCCATCGTTTTGGCTCTCCCCCCGCTCCTGTCCGCCCCTCCCCCGAGGCTCCCGCGTCTGCCGCTGCTGTGCCCTCCCCTTCTCCTCCGCCTGACGTTGCCGTTCATGACCTTCTACGCCGCGGGCGAGGCCCGCCCCGCAATTGCAGTAGTAGTAGCAATGGATGAGGGAGCTGTCCGCCGTGGTACGAGCGCAGGAGGAGGAGGAGGAGGAGGAGGAGAAGGGAGGAGGAGGGGAGGGAGGAGGAGGAGGAGGAGGAGGAGGAGGAGGAAGAGGGGGAGGAGGGAGGAGGGAGGAGGAGGAGGAGGAGGAGGAGGAGGAGGAGGAGGAGGAGGCTGAGGAGGAGGAGGAGGAGGAGGAGGGGGAGGGGGAGGAGGAGGAGGGGGAGGAGGAGGAGGAGGAGGAGGAGGGAGGAGGAGGAGGAGGGGGCACCTTCGGGCTTCTGTGGCCCACCTCGGGCACACTCCAGGAGCCACGCTGGAACCGGCGGGGGGCAATCTTGGAGCCTCTTTCTTTTTTGGGGGGGAAGTGTTTGGGCCATCGGGGGGCCAGCTTGGGACAGGGCGGCGACATCCTGAAGCGGTCGTTCCCTCTGCGCGAGGGTTTTGAGCAGAATCATGCTGCGTGTTTGTCGCAGTTGTGCGTTTGCCTTTTTGTGCGGAGAGTTCGGACCCAGGGGGGTAAGCGACGGCGAAGCGGGATATGTCCGATCAATTTCCGGACATCTTTGTGATTCCTTTTTGGGTGCGCGCTCGCGGGTTGAAGGTTATTGTTTGGTGTCGAACGCGATCGCGGGCGTTCTCGGATAAGAGAAAGGCGGGAATGTTTGAATTGGATTGCGGCGGCGGGTTCAGGCTCGCATTTCGCGGTCCGACGACTTTTCAAGTCCGAAACATTGAATAGAAGAATGCGCGCACGCATGTGCGCGACGTAAGCACGTCTACATACATTGATGTCTTTCCATGTCCGTATCATGTAGTACACATCGCGTGCGCAGAGCCCGTCGCCGTCGTTGCTATATTGTCGCCTTGGCTTTTGCATGCGGCCGCCCCCAGTTCTTTTGTAACGCTTACCTGGTGTCCGGGGCGTTGGCCGCCAGATTTGGGGACCCCCCGCATAGTGTCTTACGTTTCTTCGTCGCCGCCGTGGGAGTCCTTGTGAATACCTTCCCTGGAGTGTCGACCTGGTGCTCTGATTCCCTTGGTTCATCCCTGGAGGAGGAGGATAAAAAAGGAAAAGGAGGAGGACGACGACAACGACGACGAGGGACGAGGGAGAGGGGGGAGGGGAGGTGAGGGGGAGAGGGATGGGGGGGAGGAGGAGGAGGAGAAGGAAGAGGAGGAGGAGGAGGAGGAGGACGAGGAGGAGGAGGACGAGGACGAGGACGAGGAGGAGGAGGAGGAGGAGGGGGAGGAGGTAGGAGGAGGAGGGGAGGAGGAGGAGGAGGAGGGAGGAGGCAGGGGAGGAGGAGGAGGAGGAGGAGGAGGACGGAGGAAGGGGAAGGGCGGAGGGGAAGGGGAAGAGGAGGAGGAGGAGGAGGAGGAGGAGGAGGAGGAGGAGGGCAGCGAGGAAGAGCGCAGGCACGTCTCCACTCTCAAGATGTACTACAACGACAACCCGAGCAACCTGCAGGCGCCCAGGGGCAGCGCCTTTTACTTGGCATCGCTCGGACGTGTGCATTTTTCCTCGTTGGGGACCGTCGAGGAGCATCCTTGATCATTTGGCGGAAAAACCACGCACGAAACCGAAAAAAACACAGGGAATGGACGTCCGAGCGATGGCGAGTTCAGGACAGGCGTGGGCTGCACCTGCCCGCGATTCGCCGTTGAGCTTTTTCCTTTGATATCGAAGACGCCTTTGGTGAACCACGGCAGCCTCCTGCCTTGTTGGAAGCGTCCATGTGGCCAGACGTTCGGCCGACATCTTGCCAAGCGATTCAGCTACGTGTTTCCCGGCGCGTTGTGGAAACCCTTTGGGAGAACATTTTGGGAATGAAGAGATAGAGAAGAGAGAGAGAGAGAGAGAGAGGAGAAAGGAGGAGGAGGAGGAGGAGGAAGAGGAGGAGGAGAAGGAAATGGAGGAGGAGGAGGAGGCGGAGGAGGAGGAGAAACACGAGTATCCATAACAATAGTACGAATCAAATCACCAATCATAGCAATGACAACACCAGCAACAGCAGCAACAGCAATAACAAGAACACTAGCGATATCAACAATGATAACACTACTACTTATATTACTAAGAGGAAGCGGAGGAAGAGGAGGAGGAAGAGGAGGAGGAGGAGGAGGAGGAAGAGCAGGAAGAGAAGAAGGAGAAGGAGGAGGAGGCCTCTTGGGGCCTCCTGAGAGCTTCCTGCTCCCGGGGCCTCTGCGTGGCCTCTATGGGGGGCTCCTGCGGGCCTGTAAGGGGCCGCTCGGCCTCCGGAGGCAGTAGGTCGGGGCCGTCTCGAGGCCCTCTTGGGGGACGCGTTGGGGCTGTCTCTGGGCCCCCCTTATAAGTAATGCGACCCCCCCTTCCCCTTAAGTAATACGACCGCCCCCCTTAATGAGGGCCAGTAATACGACCACCACCACCCTTGAGTGGTTTCGTTCCGTGCGTCGCCCGTGCGCCGGCCCTGGTTTGCGCCTCTGTCCCGGATCTCGGCCCCTCTCTGGGCCCCTGGGCCGTCTTGAGGCTCTCTTGGGACGCTTTGAGGCTGTCCTTGGGCCCCCTGGTGGTATGGCCCAGTAAAACGACCACCTCTCCCTTACGTGAGTAGTTTCCTTCAGTGCGTCGCCCGTGCGTCGCCCGTGCGCCGGCCCTGGTTTGCCCCTCTGTCCCAGATCCCGGCCTCCCAGAGTGCGTGGGCGACATATGGCGCGATTTCGCTGGCGACGTGTAGGTTTCCGACGATCGTGCAACAGCAGCCAGCTCCACCACGGGGCCCCTGGTGGAGTTCTGGGGCCGTCTTGGGGCTATCTTGGAGGCGCGAAGTGGGGCCGTCGTCGGCTGTGGGAGGCGCAAAGTGGAGCGAGGGTGCGCAGCACATGGAGCCACCGAGTGCAAGTCACTGGTTTCGGCATCCTGGAGGTCCTCTGGGAGTCCATTTTGGGGCTTCTCGGGGGCCTCCTTGAGCCGTCTGGCTCGCATCTTGGGCCGTCTTGGAGTTCTCTGAAGGGCCGTATTGGTGGCATCTTGGGCCCTCTTGGGGCCATCCTGGCCGTCTTGAAGGCACTTGGGAACCATCTTGGAGACCATCTTGGCCGTCTTGGAGGAACTCTTGGGACCCTCTTGGGCGGGAACGCCGGTGGAGTTGAATGGGGTGTACTCCGCCCAGGTTCTTCCAGGGCCAGCGGGTTGAGCCGTACGCCACTGGGAAATTGTTTGGCTTCCCAACGGCCGCTCTTGCAGGCAACAGGGGGCGGCGGATCGATAGTGCCCTTCGGCCAAAGCCGCCACCCGCGCCCGGGATTGTGGACCAGAGGCCTCTTGCCTGCCTCTCGGGGTCTGTTGGGGCGGCTCGGGGCCCTCTTGGGGGTCTCGGGGGAGCCTCCGGGGGGGGGGGGGGGCCGGGGGGGCCTCGGAGGGGGGCCTCGGAGGGGGGCCTTCTCGTGGGCGTCCGGGCGAGCTCCGTTTTTTTTTTTTCCTGTGGGGGAGGCTGGGGATCCCCGGGGGCCCGCAGCACCCGGGGAGTTCCCGGGGGCCCTCTCCCTCGGCGCCGAGGGGGGGCGCTCAAAAGCCCACGAAGTGCCCTCCGAGGGGCGCCCCCGAGGAGGGCCCTCGCGGCGGCCCCGCGGGGTTGCTCCCAAGAGGCCGGCCCGAAGAAGCGCCCTCGGCGCTCCAAGATGGGGCCCAAGAGGACCTCCGAGGCGGAGGGGGGCCCAGGAGGCAAACGGGTGCGATTCTCGCGTGGACGTTGATGGATTTTGGCGTTAACTATGTGTTTCCGCCCTCCGACCGCCCAAGAAGACGGCTCGAGAGGCCTCCAAGACCGCTCCAGCACGGCCCGAGAGGTCTCAAGGAGGGCCTTCCAAGCCGCCCCCGGACGGCAGAAGAGGCCCGCAAGACGGCCCAGGAGGCCCTCTCTGGGGCCGTCTTGGGGCTCTTTTAGGGGGTGGGTGGTGGGAGAGAGCAACAGCGGGGGTGGGATAACTGCTTACTCGAGTGCCTACTTGCCTGACCCGAGCCCCCTCGATCCTGCCTGACGCCAGATGCCGAGACAGGTCGAACTTCAGCGCGCGAGTCTTCGGGGAACAAACAATGATATAAACATAATAACTCGGAGGTAGGTCCGCGCGGATTTTTCGCATCGGCGCTGGGGCCCCCTGGCGGCGCCTCCGGCGCCGCCCCTGGCGCGCTCCGCGCGCCAGGGAGGGGGGACCAGCGCCGATCCGAGAAGTCCGCGCGGACCTTCGAGCTTTTGTGCTTATGCCATTGCTTGGTCCCTTCAAAGTCTCGCCAAGTCGACTACCTACTGGTCTGTGCAGTGCCCAGACGTCCGGCTGCTGCAAATTTTTTTGAGGCGTGGGCCCCCGAGGTCCTGACCACTTCCCCAGGGCCGGTCTCTCGCCCCGAGTCGTCTGCTTTACGCCCTCGCGAGGCCCGGCGAGGGCCACAAACGGCCAAACACCGCCCGCTCCAATTCTTGCTGGGGCGTCGGATCCCCAGAGATCCGACGTCGTGATTTTTGTCAATGCGCGGTCCCCGGAAGTCTCGACCCATTTCCCAGCACCGGTTTTTCACCCTGAGTCGTTTCTTGACGGTCCCGAGGCCCGGCGAGGGCTCCTAAAGGCCGAAAGCGGCGAAAAACCTCCGTCTTGTTTTTTTCAATACGCTGGATCTCTGGGAATATTCATCACATCCGCTTTCTCGGGCGGCGGAAACTTATGCACTGCACATGCACAGATGCTGGCCGGGCCTGCCTCGGGCCACGGATCGGTGTGCACGCCTGCGCACGCCTTCCTAGCCAGGCTAGGCCCCGTGATTCGAAGGAGTCTACCGCTGCTGGCGGAAAACCGGGGGGGGTCACTGGGGGTCAGGGGGGGTCACTACCGGTTCGAACCTCCCCCCCCCTCCTCGGAAACCAGGGGGGGTCACTACCGGTTCGAACCTCTCCCCCCCGTCCTCCTCGCCGCCAGCAAACGATGCCCGCTCCTCGGGACAGTTGGAGAATAGTGGGGATGTTGGGACAATGGTGGGAACGATGGTGGTGGGGACAGTGGTGCGGGGACAGTGGGACAGTGGTGCGGACAGTGGTGGGGACGGTGGTGGTGGTGGGGACAGTGGTGAGGGGACAGCGGGACAGTGGTGGGGATAGTGGGACAGTGGTGGGGACGGTAGTGGTGGGGACAGTGGTGAAGGCGGTGGTGAGGACAGTGGTGGGACAGTAGTACAGTGGGGAAAGTGGTGGGGACAGCGAGGCCAGTGGGACAGTGATGGGGACAGTGGGGACGGTGGGACAGCACAGTGGGACAGCGGTGGGGACAGTGGGACAGTGGTGGGAACAGTGGGGACAGTGGTGTGAACGTGGGGAAAGTGGGGAGAGTGGGACTGTGGTCGGACAATGGCGGGGAGAGTGGGGACAGTGCGACAGTGGTGGGGGCACTGGTGGGGACAGCGGGGACAATGGCGGGAACAGTGGGGACAGTGGGACAGTGGTGGGGACGGTGGTGGTGGGGACAGTGGTGTGGGGACAGTGGGAATGTGGTGGAAACAGTGGGACGGTGAAGTGTACAGTGGTGGTGGCGACAGTGGTGAGGGCGATGGCGAGGATGGCGGTGGGATAATGGGACAGAGGTACAGTAGGGACAGTGGTTTGGACAGTGGGGACAGTGGTGGGAACAGTGGGACAGCTCAGTGGGACAGCGGCGGGGACAGTGGGAAAGTGGGACAGTGGGGACAGTGGGACACAGGATGGGGCCGTGGAGAAAGTGGGGAGTGGAACCGTGGTGGGGTGTGGGGACAGTGGGAATGTGGTGGAAACAGTGGGACAGTGGAGGGCACAGTGGTGGTGGTGACAGTGGTGAAGGCGGTGGCGAGGACGGCGGTGGGATAATGGGACAGAGGTACAGTAGGGACACAGCGGGGACAGTGGTTGGAACAGTGGGACAGCTCAGTGGGACAGCGGCGGGGACAATGGGACAGTGGGGACAGTGGGACAGTGGTTGGGGCCGTGGAGAAAGTGGGGAGTGGAACCGTGGTGGGAACAGTGGTGGGGACTGGGGACAGTGCGACAGTGGTGGGGGCACTGGTGAGGACAGTGGTGACGGTGGTGGGAACAGTGGGGACAGTAGTGGTGAGGACAGTGGTGCTGGGGACAGCAGTGGGGGATGTGGTGCGGACGGTGGTAGGACCCAGAGTTGTTTGCCGGCGGTGAGCGTTGGGGGGGGGGAGGGGTTCGAGCCGGTAGTGACCCCCCCCCGGTTTTCGATGGGGGGGGGGGGTTGCACACGACGAACTGGTAGTGACCCCCCGCGGTTTTCGAGGGGGGCGGGGGGGTTCGAATTGGTAGTGACCCCCGCCGATTTTCGAGGGGGGGGGGTTCGAACCGCGATCAGGCCTTAGCCCAGGAAAATCGGACATTCCCCGGGAAAAACGCACATTCCCTGGTAGCACCGGGGAATGTCCCATTTCTGCGGCGCCTTCTTTGCGAATGTTTCGAGCGGGGTCGGGCCGCAAAGTCTTCGAAAGCAAATTGGTTGGCTTACGTCTGACCATTCGGTTTCCGAAAAGCATACCGTGGAATGTCTGATCTCGGTGTGCTCGCGCGTTGTAGTAAAGGTACTGGTAATAGTAGTGGAAATGGTAGTGGTAGTGGTAGTAGTAGTAGTAGTGGTAGTGGTAATGGTAGTGGTAGTGGTAGTAGTAGTAGTAGTAGTAGTAGTAGTAGTAGTAGTAGTAGTAGTAGTCGTAGTAGTAGTAGTAGTAATAGTAGTAGTAGTAGTAGTAGTAGTAGTAGTAGTAGTAGAAGTAGAAGGAGAAGTAGAAGTAGGAATAGAAGTAGAAGTAGTAGTAGTGTAGTAGTTGTAGTAGTGTAGTTATAGTTGTGTTATAGTTTTGTTTTTTGTATGTAGTAGCAGTAAGTCGGTCGTCGTCGTCGTAGTAGTGGTAGTGCTCTATTATAGTAGTAGTCGTTAGGTCGTAGTAGTCGTAGTATAGTCGTAGTAGTAGTAGTAGTCGTAGTTGTAGTAGTGTTAGTAGTTTGGTCGTTAGTAGTAGTAGTAGTAGTAGTAGTAGTTCGTTGTGTTCCATGTAGTTGTAGTTAGTAGTAGTGTATAGTAGTGGTGGTGTTTGGTAGTTGTGGTATAGTAAATACTAGTTAGTTGTAGTAGTAGTAGTCGTAGTGAGTCGTAGTAGTAGTAGTAGTAGTAGTAGTAGTAGTAGTTTGTAGTAGTTAAAGTTGTTGTAGTTAGTAGTTGTAGTAAATAGTAGTGGTAGTAGTTGTGGTTGTCGTAGTAGTAGTGTGGTTGATAGTAAGTTGTAGTAGTAGTAGTAGTAGTAGTAGTAGTAGTAGTAGTAGTAGTAGTAGTAGTAGTAGTAGTAGTAGTAGTAGTAGTAGTAGTAGTAGTAGTTGTGGAAGGAACCCGTGTAATACCCTCATATATACTCCTTATCCTTACCTCTCCCGCACATGGCCGTTTGGGCTCAGGTACTGAGTTGGAGCGATCGTACCTTGATCGCGTGGGAGGGAAAGATATCCATCTACCCCTCCATCTCTCTACCAACGGACTAGGGGTTCTGTACCCTTGTACTTCAACCCCATACACAGGTTATCAGCCCTTTAAAGCTCACCTTCACCGACTCGACCGCGGTGACCTTGCATGCGAGCCTGATGGAGCCACTTCGGCGCATGCGCCGTAAGGGTTCCATTGGGGCTTCGCGTCCAAGCTCTCCCACGGTGCGACGGCTCGGTGGCGAGTTGGAGAGCATTAGTGCGGACTGTGTTGGTGTCCCCGATACCCCCTCCAGCTCCCGAGGACCCGAGGCGCGTCTAGCTGCTGAACTTCGCCGCAGCGCCGCCCGCGGGGGGACAGGAGAAGGAGTAGGAACAGGAAGGAAGGAGTTTCACACGCCGACCTTTGATCCTCCCTCCCCTTCCCCGTCGGGAGCAATCCCAACCGCGTCAGGCGAAAGCCTAACCGGTCTCGATACTCCAGGGCGCTTCCGCGCTAACCGCCGATGGACCTCAGGTGCTGGAACCCCCAGCCCTGCGACCGTCCCTGTGGCGGAGCACGTAGCTACCTTCGAGGAACTCTGTAGACCAGTGTCGGCACAGCCACAGACGCGGTACCCCAAGGTATCATCGGATGAGACATCACACACACATGGTCCGAGTCGCAGCTCGTCCGCGCGCAACCGCCGTGGAGCCCCAGGCCCATACGGCGAAAGCAGGTCGAGCCCGCGCACTGCCTCTCAGAGGCCATGCGCTCCCCGCGACAGGGGACACAGGGAAGCTGACGCTCCCCACCTCTCCATCTCAGACGACCAGCTGGCGGAGACGTCCGCCGCAGGTGACATTGCTGAGCTCAGAGACCAGGTTGAAACCTTCGTGTCCAGCCAATACTCTGGACTACTACAGAGCGTTCAGACGAACGCCACCGATGCTGCAGCCATACGCCGCGATCTTGACGGCGCCTTAGGGATCATCGATTCCAGGATCGCCGAAGATCGCCGCATCATAGGAGAACTGCAGTCCCAGGTTGATCGTGAGGTGTCACACTCAGGTGAACGAACGGCGATGGTCGAGAACCTGCGCAACTATCTCGCGCAGATGGAGCAACAACTTGTGATCGTACGCGACACAGGCATTTCTGCGATCAGGATTTTACATGATGAGATCCACGACCAGCTCCGCAACCGACCAACTCCAACCGAGGCCACAGACCTTGGCGACGTTCAGTCTCAGATCAATGATCTTCGATCTTACCTAGACCACACTACGGCGACGCTTCGTACCGAAGCACACACAAACTCGTCGAACCTGATCGACATGTTGCAGCGTACTGAGAGAGTCATCACTCAAAGGCTAGATGCGACCAACGCTGTCGTGCAGCCACTCGCTAACCGGATCTCTGACATAGAGCAGCGTTTTCCTGGTGTACAGGACGCCCTGGCAGAGTTGCGTGTCGGGCGAGCCCAGACTGGCCAGCTGGATTCTCCTCCCACGGTTTGCGATTTCGCCCGCCTCACTGACAGGTTGCAGGAGGTTGAGAAGGCGGCGGACCACACGCAGTTAGAGCTTTCCCAGAAAATTCATGAAAGAGATACTGAGAAGGGTGGGTGTAGAGAGTTACCTCGCACGTCTGGAAAGCGAGGTGGAGGCACAAAGCGCCCGTCTCCGGGCATGCGAGCATCGACTTGATCGGTATTCCCAACGGTCTCGGGATACTGATGAGTATACACGCCAAAAGGTGGGTCAAATACAAGAAGACATGACGAGCTGGACAAATCAGCTGATCGACCACACTAACGACACCAACATTCACCTTCGACCTGCAGCCGACCTGCACAGGCCGACGGCAGCGTCCGCCGAAGCACCACAAGCTTCAGCAGGACAACAACGACGTACATCTCCAGGAGCAGCCTCCGCGGCAACTTCTGCGCAGACACGTCGTGTGTCTCCTGTGCGCACAGAACCAACCATCGACGGTGCACCGATACCCTCACAACCAGTGTCTGCGGTGTCGGTCCATACTACGACGCCTATCAAGGAGTCAGACGCCGTCCGTGTACCTGTCTTGCCTAAGATCACGCAGCTGCTGGAGTGGCAGCAAAGAGTGCGAAAGAACTTCGGGGCCGCCTCAGGGCGACCATCCAAAGCATACGCCTTCCTATGCGTGGCAGAACAGCCCGAATGTACATTCGAGGATTTACAAGACAGCGGAGACTTTGAGAGCATCGATTGCAAACTCGCAACCGCTCTGACGCTACCAAATCAGGCTCATCGAGACCAGAGAGCACAAAGCAGGACGCATGCTCAAAGGACGCCAGATATACTGGCATATCCTACAGTCCTACAAAGTGACAGACGTCGACGACGACCTGCACGATTTCGAGCGCCTTAAAGAACTGAGGATGAGAGACGAAGATTTGCAACGTTTCATTACCGATTGGGACGCCTTACTCTTGGAATGCCGAGAAGTACCCGATCCAAAGATATTGGAATCGCTATTTCGCACACAGATTCGTAGACATGCATGGATGAAACAAGACATGTACGAGTACCAGCGCATGAAGATGAGCGACCCAAATCGTACCTACGGATGGCTTCGACAGCGTGTCCTGGACATACTGGAGATTAAACAATTGGAGAAGAATCAAAACAAGCTACGGTACGAACATGAGACACGATCTCAGGTCAACGTGTGCGCTGCATGGAAGAAGGCAATTGTCGCAACGGTGAACGGTGCAAGGCTTTACATACATATTCCAGGGATTGGAAGAACAACAAATCTTCCAGAACATCAACGGCTGGTGGCAACCCCCGCCGTAGTATGTCCACTCCTGCGAATCGCAAGAAGCCAGCATCAAAGCCATTCTGCTTCGATTTTGCCAAGCGCAACACATGTACCAGAGGTGATAAGTGCAACTACCCGCACGTCGCACAGCGCAAGGATTTCGCACAGAACAAGTGCACAAAAGGCGACAAATGCAAATACGCTCATCTCGCACCTGGTGCAAAGACTCCTGAACGAAGCCCGAGTCGACCACGGACTTCCAGCCATGACAGCCGTGGCCGATCACCATCCCGCGGATCAGGAAGTCAACGGCCTTCACAACGCGGGGGGTTTCGCTACGCAAGCGATTCACGACAGGGACGTGACAACCGACGCCAATGCGACCGATCCCGTTCGACATCCAGGAGGTCCCAAGACTCTCGCAGCCAATCGAGAAGTCGTTGCGACAGATCTTCGAGATCTACCTCCCGAGGACGAGACAATCGTGGCGGCGGACGCGGCAGTCCACGCGGCCGTGATAGATCATATGGTAGTGACAAAGGACGTGGCAAGCGGTACCCGAGCCGCGGATCGTCCCGTGGTTCTCCCAACACTAGAGCACGTTCTCTTGCCAACTTTAGACGTTCACGCCGTTCAGACCGCAGTTACGTCATCCGTGACAAGACCCTCATGGCCAACACTAAGGCCACAGCGACATCTACCAAGATACGTCGTCGGATACGCTTCGACGTACGCAACGTGGACTACTATTTCCATACTATATCTGGCAGAGCCAGACTGGACAGATGGAAAGAGCTGCCGAATGAGGGTGACATCGTCAAAGTACCAGATCCATTACCACAAAAATTGTGGGATGATAGTGCAGAGGCCTTACGAGAATGTCAAAAAGAGGCACAACTATGGTACGACGAACTGTACGACTACCGACGCAACAAAGAGTCGGTGGCCACGCCAACTGCGATCCGAAAGCATGACGACACTGTCAAGCAGTCATCAAAGACTGCCCAGACGACAACAACGACAAAGCAAGTCGACACTCCACGTTCGACTGCAGCATTAACAAGGTCTTGGGTTCTTGGCAGTGGCTCTGCCCATCATATTCAGGGAAAACATGAACTTACGCAGACCGAGTCGGATCGCATATCTATTCGCGAAGAGCATATTCTGGAAACTGCAAATGGTGATCGTACCGTCAACGAGCACTACGACATACGGCTACCCGAGGTTGGACTGCATAGTTCAGCCCTTGCTTTACCAGACTGCCCATCATTACTATCAGTGGGAAAATTGATTGAGGTTGATGGCTTTCGACAGCTTTGGGATCCTGAG